>OU015747.1:64822583-64928923 GCA_907169655.1 Acomys percivali
TGTGTGTGTGTGTGTGTGTGTGTGTGTGTGTGTGTGTGTGTGTGTGTTTGTGTTTACCTTCTTTTGGATTTGTTAGTGTGAAATTATTTATTTTCTGTGTTTTTACATTTTCCTTCTAGTATTTTCTGTAATCCTAGATTTCTGGACAGAAATTGTTTACATTTGGTTTTATTGTAGAATATCTTCTTTTCTCCATTTATGTTGACCGAAAGTATTGCTGGATATAGTAGGCTGGGCTTTCAACTGTGGTGTCTTAGAGTCTGTAAGACATCTGCCCAGGCCCTTTTGGCATTGAGAATTTCTGTTGTGAAATCAGGTGAAATTCTAATAGGTTTGACTTTCTGTGTTGTTTGTCCTTTTTCCCTTGCAGCCTTTCACATTATTTCTCCCATACATTTATTCCTTTATAAGTATATAATAGGGGGATTTTCTTTTCTGCTCCAATATATTTGGTGTTATGTAAGCTTCCTGTACTTTTACAGGCATCTTTTCCTTAAGGTTAGGGGAATTTTTTTCTATGATTTAAAGTTTTCTAAACTTTTGAGTAGGATATCTTATTTTTATTCTACTCCAATTATTCTAAGTAACTTTTCACAGTGTCCCATATTTCCTGGATGTTTGGTGTCAATACTTTATTAGATTTAACATTTTACAGAGGTATCAGTTTCTGCTGTTATCTTCTATACCTGGGATTCTCTCTTCCATCTCTTGTATTCTGTTTGTGATGCTTGCATTTGTAGTTCATGTTTGCTTACCTAAGTTTTTCATCTCTAGGATTTCCTCAGTTCTTGTTTTCTTTATTGTCCCTATTTCCATTTTTAAGTCTTGAATGGTTTTTCTCACTTTCTTCTCCTGTTTGACTTTATTTGATTTTATTTCTTTACAACATTTATTTCCTCTTTGAAGGCCTCTATCTTTTTAATGAGACTGGAAATCAGGTTAATTTCTTCTGCTTCAACTGCTGTGTTAAACTATCTAGGGCAAGCTGTGGTAGCATACCTGGGCTCTGGTATTCTCATATTGCCCTGGATTTTGTTGATTATATTCTTAAGTTGGCCTTTTGACACCTGGGTTTTATGGTTATTATAGGTTTATTTGCTGTTTTCCAAGTGTATGTTTGCTAGTGTATGTTCTTTTTTAAACATTTAGTCACTTGGTTTCTGTTTCCTCTTGTTCTTCTGGTCTAAGCAGACTAGAGTTCTGGTTACCAGTGACTCTTCAGGTCTAGTAAGATGTCTCCACTGGGTATTTTGTGGCCTTTATGACCTCTGGGGTTTTAGATACCAACATTGCCTCAGTAGTCCGTGGTATTGGTATGGTTGCCAGGAAATCAAGTGTCTTCTGTCTTAGTCAGGAGCCAGAATGTGGAGCCCAGGAGTAGGTGGTGCAGTTTATGACTGTTGACTGTGTTTTAATTGAAGTTGGCAGAAATAGAGCTTAGAGCTGGATCATCCTGAGGGTTCTTGGTGCCACTGTGTTCTCTAGAAAAGCAGGCAGAGTTGTGACCCTTGTAATGAAGTCAAGAGGATGGGATATGTTGGATAGTGTTAAGTCAACTTGACATATAACTAGATTTATCTGAAATGAGGGAGCATTACTTGCTTCCATAAGATCCAGCTGTAATATATTTTCTTAACTATTGTTGGGGACAGCCCTGCCCATTGTGGTTGACTGCATCCCTGATGGTACAAGCTTCTATAAGAGAATAAGCTGAGCAATTCATAAAATAAGTCATTAAACAGCACTCCTGATATAACTCCTGCTTCCAAGATCATGCCATGTTTGGTTTCTTATCCTGACTTCCTTTAATGAATAACTGTGATAAGGAAGTATAAGCCAAATAATCCCTTTCCCCTTCAGCTTGCTTTATGATCTTGGTGATTGATCATAGCAATAGAAACTTTAAGACAATGAGCAAGACTTAAAAGCATCCATCAAACTAATGAAGAGAAAGACAAAAAAAACACCACAAATTAGAGAATTAGGGAGGATATATGACAACACACATTGGTGAATTCAAAGGATTAAGGAATCATTTAAAATCTATTGTAACAAATTCATACATTTAATAAAATGGATAAATATCTAAAAATTTATAACCTACCAAATTTAAAATATATAAATAACTTCAATAAGTCTATAAAACCAATAATATTGAATAAATAACAATCATTGTCTCAATTAAAAACATCTCAGAACCAGAATTCAGAACACTGAATATTCTAAGACCTTTAAAAACAACCACAAAAGTGCTTGTCAATCTGTGAAACAAAAAGAAAGAAAAAGAACATTATAAAATTATCTTTGTTATTTCAACATTATCTTGACACCAAACCAGACCAAAAAATAAAAAATAAAAGAAAGAAAATTTTGGCCAATCTCCATAATGAATGTAAATGCAGCCCCCCCAAATGTACTTAAAATCAAATTCATCTACACATAGGAAAGATTATTCATTTGGACTGCCTATTGTTAAATTGGATCATGTGTTCATTTGATCCACTGATTTTTTTATTTTAATAGCCCAGATGTTGATCTACCACAAAAGAATCTGGCAAAGTCCTCTCATATAGGATTCATTTACATTCAATTGATTCCCTCCTTGTAAAACATAGCTCCCTAGTTTGTTTGTGATTTTGTATTTTTTTAAGACAGGGTCTTGCTTTCAAGAAAGGGATGATCTGTAACTCACTTTATAAAGAGTTAGCCTTGAATCACAGACATTTACCTACCTCTACCTCTAGAGTGGAGATATTTACAAATTCTGCCATTGTTTTCAGTGTTTTAGCTCTATGGTGTCCCATTTTTAGCTGTTATCCTTAATTCCTGAGCAGATGGCATCATGTACAGACAGTCTTTTCATGAAACTCTGCTTTCAGCAGATGCTGTGTATGATTTTTTCTAGTACTTTTACTTTTAACACTGAGGACATTGATCAACTTGTGGTTAATTTTTTTTGCAGAATGATAGATACAGCTCTATTTTTCTTCTACATGTGGACATTCAGATCTCATGGACCTAGTAATTGAAGATGTTGACTTTTCTTCAATGTTCTTGGCATCTTTGTCTATGATCACATGGTTGTAGTCCTGTGAAAGCATGTTTGGGTCTTCTAATTTCTTCCATTGGTCTGCATGTTTGTTTTTTACAGTACTATAGTATTTTTATTACTATAGCTCTTCAATTAATCTTGATACATAATTGGTAATTCCTTAGCACTGTTCCTTCTGCTCAGGGTTTATTTGCTTACCCAAGGTCTTCTGTAGTCCCACGGAGATTTTAGGAAAATTTTTGTTTGTTTCTGCAAAAGATGTGGTGGTGTCACTGCATAACTTTTAAGGTCTATAGAGTTAATATCTTATTTTTCTTGAATATTGTAATTTGAAGCTGTGAAGAAGCACAAAAGACTTACTTTTATTTAAATGGATTTTTATACAATAGGTAGTGATTACAGTATCATGTCCTCCTTCTCCTTTTAGGTGCTCCATATAGGTTCTGCATCTGGGTCAAGATCCTTTCTGTCTCTCATTAGAATAAAATACAGGAATATTAGGAAGAAAAACAAAATAAAATAATATAAAACAAAACAAACATGTCAGAATAGGAAATACACACAAGATAAAATCACACATACACACACACATGGAGAGAGAGAGAGAGAGAGAGAGAGAGAGAGAAAGAGAGAGAGATGAATCCCATAACAATAGTATTCCACAATATATACATACTCAAAAGACCAGTACGTTTTTTAAAAAGTATGCCCTGACACTACATTATGAGACAAAGCCTCCAATGATTCCACTGAGGTTAATTTTTGTTGGCCATCTACTAGGGCCATGGAGCCTATACTTAAGCACAGTTTGTTTATGTATATAGTGAGATTCCTTTGGAGAAACTTATATATCTAAAAGTAGTCATTAATTAGAGATGTCTACTGGGATAGGATAGAGGCATGTTTCCATTTCTCATCTCAGCTTTAGGCACCATCTTATATATACCCATGCAGACCCTGTACATGATGGCCCAGTCTCTAGGAGTACATATGTGCATCAGTCATGCACATTTAGCTTGTTTTATTGATATTATCTACTTCCTGTGTCCATTAAACTCATCCATCTGTTCTTCTACACAGTGCCCTGGAGCCCTGAGTAGAGGGATTGAATGGAGACGTTCCATTTAAGCTGACTCCAGCAATGTCTCTCATTCTTTGTCCATTGTCTGGCTATGGATTTTTCTTTGTTTCTATCTACTGTAGGAAGAAGCTTCTCTGTTAATGGCTAAGCACAGCACTAGTATATGAGCATAGCAAAATGTCTTTAAAAATCATTTTATTGCTATGTTCTTTTAGCAAACCAGTAGTATTTGATTTTCCTTTAGGACTCTGTTCTATCTAGTCTTAGGTTCTTACTCACTAATTCTAGTTAAGATTGGGTTCCATCTCATTGAATAGGCCTTAAATCAAATCAAATATTTGTTGCTAATTTCCACAAGTTTTATGCCACTACTGCATTGGTGAATCTAATAGACAGGTCACCATAATGTAACACAGGATTTGTAGCTATATCAGTGTTTACTATTTTCCTTTGCTAGTATGCAGGATACCTTCCAGTACCACAAACATTAGTATTTAGGGCTCGAAGTAGTCATTGGATCTAATTTTCATGTTCCATGAGTTGTATATGTATTATCTTTAACAGTAGGGCCTTGCTATAAATTTGTGGAGAGCCACCAATACCCTTGGTAATAGTCTGTATTGTTTGGGGATTTCAATGGGACCCTTGTACAAAGCTCTATAGGATATAATTCATTTTTGGTGGTGGACTCTTCATTGGTGACCTGAGATGTTCAGTTGGAACTCTTTCTCTTCTGTACCTTGGCAATGTTATTTAGATTTACTTCACATATGTATATTTTAGAAATTTTCTACTGCATTAGGTTTCCATACAGTCAATAAAATGTCCCTTAGTTTTAGCCTTGCCCATATTCCTTCTGTCACCTTTCTCTTTCCTGCATCTCCATATTTGGTGTACCTCTTCCTGTGCCTCCCTTTGCCCATCTATAACTATTTATTCTATTTCTCCTTCCTGGGAATATCTATTTTTAACCTCAAGTCCCTTACTTGGTAGCTGCCTTATCAAAAACTTAAAAATTAATATCCATATATAAGTGAATATATACCCCAAAGTATTCATCATTGGAGGCATTGCTATGTCTAACCTCATTCTAAAAAAGTGATTTTTTTCCAAAAGCCAAAAAAAAATCTTATTCAATGTCATAAAATCAAAAAAGGAATAGAAAAACCACTCATATTTATTATACATGTACATATATTAAAAACAGAAAAGGAAATATAAAATTGAGATCCAGACCTATAAATCTGAATATTATCATGTTTCAAACTAATTTAAGTTCACCTCTGGGTATTGTGCCACAAGTCTATAATTCCAGAGTTTTGGAGCACTGACACAGAATTATTTTCATGACTTTGTATCGACCCTGTGTTACATAGTGATTTCCATGCCAATCTGGCTACAAAATAAGATTTTTGTCTTTAAAAATTAAAAGAGGAGGGAGAAATATCTTAGTCTTTAAGAGTGCTTGCTGCTCATGCAGAAGACATAAGTTCAGTTCCTAGCACCATCATGTTGGCTCACAACCACCCATTAAATTCAGTTCCAACAACTCTAAAATCCTTTTATGACTTATGTACTCACTAGGTATGTACCATGTGCACATAACTACATACATGTAAAATATTCATATACAGTAAATAAATCTAAAAATATTTATGAACATGGAAAAGTGTATCATAGGTAATCAAGAGTGAGTACATATGATATAAAGTACTTATTTTCCAAGCAAGTGTGATTTCATAACATTAAAATTCAGGATTTGGAGTAACATTAGATGACATTGGAATTCAGGTTCAGTAAGCAGCTACCATTTATGCTAAAAAAAATACATGTGCAGAATTTCATCTCCTCAATGAAATTTCCTTGAATAAATATTAGCCAAGATGGAAGATTGAAACCAAGTATCACATTCTAGATACTCAGTTATTTGTAAATGAAACAGTCAAAACAAACAACAATAACAAAAAAAAAAAAAAAACAGTTTCTTAACAAGGCCAATGATGGAAAGATCTCATTTAAATTCAATTTTAAATAGCCATAGAAACTGAGTGTGAAAGACAATGGAAGCTTTTGGTTATGGCAGAGAAGATTAACAAAAATTAAACAGACAGACACAGTGGGGAATACAGAACACAAAAGCTTGTTGAACTTAGCTGCACTGGCATCTGCACAGTGTGCATATCCAGCCCTTAAGGGGTTCTGTAAATGTGGTGCTGAGGAAGATATGCCCAAGCTTGCTGTTTGGGGAAGTATAAGTCCATGCCTCTTCCTTTCCCTTGAAATCTATTGCCTCACTCTTCTAGCCAGTATCCAATTTGCATCCTAGTGTGGCCATGGCAGAATGTCACTGTAATGAAGTCATTGAAAAATACAGGTAATGATACTTAACATAGAAATACTGGTGAGAACAGCTCATATTTCCTCTAAGTGGAACCTCTTATGCATCTACTGTAAGTCTTGCCTGACTATAGAAACTGGCAACATCAGCTCCACATCCCCTGCTACTAAGTCTCAGTTAAGATCACACCCATTGACTTCCTAGGGCCTGCTGTACCCCAGGTCTCTGGAATTTCCCAGAGAGGACCCTGACCTCTGATTTCTGTTCTCTCACCCTGACCTCTCTCCCTTGTTCTCCCTATTCTTTTTTTTTCTTTTTTATTTTTTTATTTATTTATTTTTAATTAATTTATTCTTGTTACATCTCTATGGTTATCCCATCCCTTGTATCCTCCCATTCTCCCCTCCCTCCCATTTTCCCCTTATTCCCCTCTCCTATGACTGTTCCTCAGAGGGATTACCTCCCTCTGTATATGCTCATAGGGTATCAAGTCTCTTCTCAGTGACCTGCTGTCCTTCCTCTGAGTGCCACTAGGTCTCCTCCACCAGGGGACATAGTCAAATGTGAGGCACCAGAGTACTTGAGAAAGTCAAATCCCTCTCTCCACTCAAGTGTGGAGACTCTCTTGTCCATGGACTAGACCAGGGTAGGGGTTTAAATTTTGCCACCTGTATTGTCCTTGGCTAGGGCCTTAGTTTGAGAAGGACCCCATGACCCAAATCTGCCTATCATAATGTTCTACTTGTAGGTTTCTAGGACCCACTGGATCCTTCTACATTGCTATTCTCCCATTGTTCTCTCATTTAGAGTCCCAATAGGATGTCCTCCCCTCGGTCCCAGTTTCCTAGTTAGGGAAGGCTTTCGCGGGACATGCCCATTGGGCTAGTATGCAGATATAAGTGAGTATATACCATTTGAGTCTTTCTGCTTCTGAGTTAACTCACTCATTATGATCATCTCTAGCTCAATCCATTTGTCCACAAATTTCCTTGTTTTTAATAGCTGAGTAGTATTCCATAGTGTATATGTACCACAGTTTCTTTATCCATTCTTCTACTGAGGGACATTTAGGCTGTTTCCATGATCTGGCTATTATGAATAAGGCTGCTATGAACATGGTTGAGCAAATTTTCTTGCTGTGTGCTGGTGTATCTTCTGAGTATATTCCAAAGAGTGGAATAGCTGGGTCTTGAGGAAGCCCTATTCCCAGGTTTCTGAGATAGCACCAGATAGATTTCCAAAGTGGTTGTACTAGTTTGCATTTCCACCAGCAATGAAGGAGTGTTCCTCTCTCCCCACATCCCCTCCAGCATGTGGTGTCGCTTGAGTTTTTGATCTTAGCCTTAATACCTAGAAGTACCTCATTGAAAGCAAGGACCAGGCATCAGAAAATCTGCTGTCCATCGTAAAATACCAGGATCTATCAAGCTTCCTCCAAGTAGTTTGTTATTTCTGCCTCCATGTGCCTTTTACTTACTGGTATACCTGATGGTCATATGTGCAACCAAAGTCCTTATCTGGTTGACATTGGAGGCCTGGCTCATTAAAAATTATAGATGGAAGAACATTAATTCTTTGCTACTAAGTGCAGAGAAACTAAACCCTACTCCAGTTGTTAAAAAAAAAACACACTTCCACTGCCTGAATATTAAGCCTGGAACATACATTGGAGAAAATGATGAATCTATTAACTAACTCATTGGGAAAACTGGGCATGCATATTTGAAGAGAAATGTAAATATTCGTTTAATAGTCTTTACTAAGATTTATGCAAAATGGGTCAGAGACATTAGTTAAAGACTTAAAAGATTTTAAAAACAACCATGGAAAAACTTAGGGGGAAATTTGAAGAATCAGCTATAGAGGCAGGGCAGAAATCATCCTAGCTGAAGCAGATTCCAAGCTTGTTTTTCTGGTTGCTACAGGCCTACCAGGCAACACTATGAAAAACGAATGTGTGGGAGAAAGGTGGGAAAGATAGAAGAGAAGAAGAGTGCACGTGCTGTAGAGAAAGGCAAAACTGGCATTATCCATATGGTGACAGGTATAAAAAAAGGTTGAAGTTGATGACAGAACATATTCTTGCCCAGTGTTTTTGGAGACATGATAGTATGCATCAGCCTCGATTTTGTATAAACTTGTGAACACAGCCCTCAGTGTTCAGCTCTTAGCCCTCAGTTTCCCCACTCCAACCCCAATATGCTGCCCAGATGCAGGAGCACCCTGGCTCTGGGCAATGATGTAGGCCTAAGATGAGAAATGGTTTACTTCTTGAACTGGGCCTTATTTAAGGACCATGTGGGTTCATGATACCACTGAGGGTCATGTGTGGATCAGTGCTTCTGATGACACTGGGGTCCTGGTTGATGTCTAATTTCCATGTTACCATAAAATGTCACATGAATGTTCGCTGTCTGTGCTGCCACCTACAGCCATGTTGATGTCTGTGGACTGTGCTGCTGTCACGACCCAAAGCTGAGTTGATCATGCTGCCATGTGAGGTGATAATGACATGCTGCTGAGGGCCATGTCTGAATCCTAGATTCTACTGACACCAGGGTCTGAGTTGATGCTCATGGCCCATGTTATCAAAGTAGGACAAGTGGATGTCTATGGTCAATGCTGCAGGTAAAGAAGATGTTGATGTCTGTCAGCAATAGTCCTGCCAAGGATAGTGTAGATGTGAATGGCCATGCTTCCACTGGAGACCAGGTTTATGTCTGTAGTCAGGACTATGTCCAAAAGCCTTGTCTGGGCCTGTTGTCCTACTACAGCCAGAGAAGATGTTTGTGGTCAGAGTTGTCAGCAGAAGCTCACCTGGAGGCCCATGACCTGTGCTTCTGAAGACTATAAAAAGAAGGAAGCTACTTTGGCAGTAATACCAAAGACTTCAGATTCCATAGTTGAGAAAAGGAGATGTGAAAAGCTTCTCTGACAACCCCTAGTTCTCCCCCAAACCTTTCCCAGAAAAGTAACACCCTAAAGATGAAACCATAAAAGAGAACTCTAAAAAGGTGTGATAATGATGCTGAAGTATAGCTCTCTACAATTGATCGGTTCCAGTGAGTGTATGGGAGGGTAAGGACTCAATTCTATTTAAGGGACAAGACAACTAAGAGTTTGACCATGCTATAGTGAATATATCAATAACACAAATTAGACATATTTTTGTTGTTTTTGTTTTTATTGTTGCTTGTTTGATGGATGGTCACAAACTTGAGGGGAGGAAGACCTGGAAAAATGGGGAAGTGAGGGTGGTGAAGCATATCATGTGAAAATCTTAATGAATCAATAAAATTATATTATATAAAAATGATAGAGATATAAGCAATGATTTGGTGACTATGTGTCCAATAATTCAGGAAATAACAGTGGGGATTGACATATTGGTTTGCAAGAAATAAGAAGCTCCTGTGATGTGAAAAAAGGTACCTGAGTTTGAATATCTACATAATGGAAGAAAGATCAGTTATTCATCCAACACAATTAATATCCAGATTAATATCCTATGAATATCCACAACTAATATGTAAAGACTAAAAATTGAATATCAAATGATGAAATAATCCAAATGATATATGTTAAATTTACTGACATAAACTTCTCAAAGAAGAAAACATGACCAGTTAGTACAGGAAAAATAGCTTTCACATTTTTAGACATCAGAACAATGAAAATCAAAACTATATTGGTATTCTATCTTATCCAAGTCAAGTGTCCTTATCAAGGAAATGAAACAATAACTTAGGTAGGATTGGGGTAGGCAAAGAACAATTATACATGAGTCCAACTTCAGTGGGAATCATGCAAGAATTCCTTAACAGAGAAATAGAACTACCATGTATCTACACCATTCTCTTATAGTTCTCAATTAGTCAATGTCAGAATATGATAAAAGAACTGTACCTACATCTACTGTTACCTATTCATAGTAACAAGGTGATAGAATCTGGGTGGGCTGGTGCCCACATACAGATGATTTTTTTTAAATAGTAAGTGTACACAGTGGAGTACTGTCAGTGTTCTACAGGTTGTGGAATCTGAGAAAATGGGGCCATCAAATGAATTAAACTAAATGCAATAACCAATTTTTTTCAGAACTTTTAGAAAATTTATACTCAAAAGCCTATGAATAGTCACCTGAGTAAACTTCTCATTAGTTCAAGCTGTATACAATCATAAGAACAAGCCACATAGGGCAAAAACATGGTCTTCCATACTGAAAAAAGATAGATATTTTAAACAATAAGTAACAACAACAAGCAATAATGAGTAATTTAAAGTAAACTCACTCTTATCTGCCATGCCTGGGATGAGCAGTAAACCATGTTACAAGAACAAATCCTTGTTTTAAAGAAACGGAGGTTGCAAGATTCCTGTCTTGTTTTCTTGGAGTGTTTTCATAAGCATTCAGATTTCTCTTCACATGACTCAATTCCTGGACTGTGTGTGGACAAAGATCTATTCAACTATAAGGAGGTTAAAGTGATATCCTTTGATGGATAAAATTACAGTTCAGTATTATAGTGAAATAATGCTGTATATGATCAATGTATAATACATTCATGTACAAAACTTGAGTAAAATACTATACACATAAAAATGTTCAAGGAAATGTTACAGTTTAGGAGACGTTTTTTATTTCTTCACCTCCCAAGTCACCATCCTGTCTCACTGTATCAAAACAGGCCAGGAAATATGTTACTGTGTCCACAAAAACCTGAAAGGCTTCTTTGGCTATATTTATTGCTATTAAACTGTTTCTAAATCATTACTTTGAGGAACATAAAAATAAAATTGCATTTTAACTAAATATTCAAAATCATCACTAGACTCATTCATTGTACATCTTCTCTTCCTTTTTTACATTAATTCCTTGTCCTTCTCTCTCCCTAATATCTCTCTACACTCTTCTCTCTTACAGTTAATACTGGTAAAATATATTCACAAGGTATTATAGTCATGTCCTTAAAAGAAGCTTTTGCCTTTAATTGTCTGATGTTGAAATTGCATTATGTAATAATTCTTTTTGTTGCCAGTAAAGGTGGCCTTCAATCACCCATAAGTAGAGAAAAGAGCAAATGAATGTCAGTACTAACCTACAATCATCACATGTTCCAAGTGAAGTGGAGTTCTTATGCTTCCTGTGTGACATTTAAAACAAAGAACTTTAAAAAGGTGCTATCATACATGACAAGACATTTCTATCACCTGGTTTTTCTTTACCTTTCATTCTAAAATGAACTACAAAATTAATCTTTTAAAAATACAGATATAGTCATAAAACAACATGTTTCATCTAAAGCTCATTCTCCATAAATAAATGAAAAGGTAAGTAGATAAATAGATGGATAGTAGATGAATATATGATTAGATGGATAGATAGATATGTAGGTAGATGATAGATAGATAGATAAATAGATAGATAGAGCAATTAATTTTTAATCGGACATTCACTGTACCTCAAACCTGGCCCTTAACTCATCTTCTCAACCTCTTGTATATTTTTCTATTATCAGAGCCAATTCCTCATTTACTGATCCCAAACATGGCTTTCTTTTTTCTATGTCCATAGAGATCTAAGTCTACATATTTGTTTCAGTTGTCTCAAATTCCTCACTAATACTTGGAAACTCAAGTACATTGTGGTAGCAAAACAAAAAAAGCTCAATTAAAGGTCCCTGATATGTTTAGGTGAAAAGAACTCCATATCTAACAAAACGCACAAATATACGTGGAAAACCACTTCACCTGTCACAACAATCATATGTATGTGTGTTTATGTGTATGTGATATATATGTGTGTGTGGTGTGGTGTGTATTATATATTTTTATTTATTAATACACATACACACATATATAATAACCACATATTCATATATATGTGTGGTGTGTTTGCATGTACAAGTATCTGTAGCTCTAGAGTTAAAACACACAAACTAATAGTTTATATTAACATAGGTAACTCAGAATTTCTTTACTAAAGGAGTAAAGACAGATCCAAGATGGTGGTACCAATCACAAACAGTATCAAATCAGAAGAACAGCAGTGATTGCAGAGTACCTGCAAATATGGCTGTGAGCCACAAAACTCTAGTGTTTGTTTTCATTGGTAAGAGAAAAGCCCATGGTGAGGGAAGCAGAAGAACCAACCTCAGGTCACCCATCTAATCCTGGGAAATGTCCCTAGGTTCTGCAGGATCAAGGTCTCAGCCTTTGGCCACCTGCATACACCTACTGTCCTATGGGATGATACCATCCAGGAATGAGATGTAGAACTCCAAAATTGGGATTTCCGATGCCCTGGATCTACCGAAACAGCCCCAGATACAACTCCAAAGATCAACCTATCTCCCTAATGAGAATAACTAGACCAATAAACTCACATATTCTCCAAAATGTCTGCACCCAACAAACATATTGTCTGAGCACAGTGTATAAGCAGTGGGAGCTCATTAATCTTAGAACAAGAGAGCCATAGGTAGAACAGCTGACTCCAGGACTTCCCCTGATGAAATGAGGGACCCCAGTTTCCTGATTAGCCAAGTCATGTCCTGAGTATCATACATCAGAGAGCCTCAAGCAATTTCCTGAGAACCACCTGCCAGTCAGAGACTATATCCACCAATCCAAGGAGGGCTGCTGCAGAATCACCAGCTCCCTGTCCAGAGCTCTTGCCACACACCCCAAAAATCCAGGAGGCACCGGGACCTACCAGCCAGTCTCACAAGTAGCAACATGGCTACAGGCCAGCTTGAAAACACAGTCAGCAAAAGCCAGAAAAACATTAGATCTCCAAAACCCAGTTAGCCACCAGCAAGCATCCCAATTACCACTACACAACTGAACAAGGAAGATGGCATTAGTACTTTGCCAGTGAAGATGATGATAGCCTTGATAAAGGAAGCTCTTAAAGAAATACAGAGAGAAAAAGCCAAACACATTAAGGACAATAATAAATGATTCAAAGATACATGGGAAAATACAGACAAACATGTGAATTAAATCAATAAAAGAGTTCAAGATATGATGATGGAAATGGAAACTATAAAGAGAACAAAGGAGTTCAAAGATGGCGTCGACCAGTATGCACAGTATCTGATATACTGTGAGGAGACCAGGGACTTGAATGGAGCCACAGACTGCTGGATCTTGAGAACTGTAGGTGAATGGGGTCCCAAACTCTGCAGACCACCAGTGGGCCTAGCCCCAGGACAAGCAACAGCCCAGAGGTGCTAAATCCAACTCCCCAGACTCCTGAACTAAATCCACATGTGAGCTGCAGCCGGATTATAAAGCACAAACTTGCTGTGTGGGGAGGTGGTATTCTGGAGCCCCTAGCCTGAGGAATTTCAGGAAATAGGGTGAAACTGCCCTTGGATCCCTCCATCCACCCTATGCCAAACTATGGAGGTCGCCCACCCAGGCCAAGTGGAAAAACAGGCAGTGGGGCCCAACAAAAACAGCAAGCGTGGCCGTGCAGCTCGTGGGCCAGCCTGGGACCAATCTAAAGCCAGAAACAATGGATTGAGACTGCAAACAGGGGCAGTTAGAAACCAGCTTGGACTGCTCCCACAAGCCCACCAGACACTCTCCCACTAACAGGAGATGTGGGATGTGCCTGTAGTGTTTAATCATAAACCTAGAGGGATCTCTGAGTGTCCCAGCTTACAGGGTCATAGAAAGTACAGGCACCTTGGATCCTGCCAGTGGTCTGAAACTGTATTGTCTCTGGCCCACTGTGCACTGATCCTGCGCTCTCCAACAGACAAAGCCTAGCTGGTTTAGCTCCCACGGGCCCGACAGGATCTCCCATGTTTCTAGGAGAGGCTGGATACTTCTACAGGGTATAGATGCAGACCTAAAAGACAGGTACAGCCCAGAAGATCTGATCCAGCTGGGGTCTTGGCTACAAAGCTACAGGTAGGACAGGCAGCTGATACCAACTTACCCAACCAGAGTGCGTGTGTTCTGTCCTTGTTCTAGGTCCCAAAACTGCTGATCTGAATTACAGAAGTATGGTGCAAGGGTCCAAAGAGAAAACTAGTTCGGCTGACTCAGTCTGGGGACTAAGGTGTAGAGAAAAATCTCCAGGAGTGGAAACCGGATCACCTGCCTGTTCCAGGAAATACTCCCTGATCCTCAGAGACAAGCACACCTGACCTATAATCAGTCACCAACTATCCACTCTCAACCAGTGAACATCAATAGAAGCTACCTCCCAACATCAGAGACACCAAAATGAGAAGAAAGAATGCTAACAAAAATCAAAACAATTTGGCATCTCCAGATCCCAGCAATCCCAATGAAAACAACCCAGAGAACCCAAAAACAACCGAAATACAAGAAAATGACCTCAAGTCTTAATAAGGAAAATGATAATGGAATAAATGAATAAAATCTTTAAAGAACTGCAGGAGGAGGCAAACAAGAGGGCTGAAGATATAAAATAATCATACAAAGAGGCACTAGAAGAATTTCAGAAAAATACAAATAACCAGATGAAGGAAATCGTTAAAACAGCTCAATACCTGAAGATAAAAAATGGAAGCTTTGATAAAGAAACACACAGAAGAAAAACGTGATCAAGAGGCATCAGAGAAGAAAGCAAGCATCTTAGAGGTGACCTTATCTAACAGAATGCAAGAAATGGAGGAATGAATATTGGGACTTGAAGACACAATCATGGAACTCGAAACAACCATCAGAGAAAATGCTAAATCTGAAAAGTTCCTGACACAGAACATCCAAGAAATCAAGGACACCATGAAAAGACAAAATTTGAGAATAATAGGTATTGAGGAAAAAGAGGACACCTGACCCCATAGCCCAGAAAATATCTTTAACAGAATCATAGAAGAAACTTTCCCCAATTTGAAGAAGGAGATGCATATGAGCATACAAGAGGCCTACAGAACACCAAATAGAATAGACCAGAAAAGAATATCTTCCTGCCACATAATAATAAAAATGCCAAATATACAGACAGAAAAAATATGAAAAGCGGCAAGAGAAAAAGGCAGAGTAACATACAATGGCAAACCTATCAGAATTACTCCCAATTTCTCAGCAGAAACTATGAAAGCCAGACGAGTCTGGAGAGAGGACTTGCAAACCCTAAGAGAACACAGATGCCAGGCCAGAGTACTATACCCAGCGAAATTATCAATAACCATTGACAGAGAAAAAAGGATATTCCCTGACAAAATCAAATTCAAACAGTACCTACCCACAAATCCGGCCTTATAGAAGTTACTAGAAGGAAAACTGCACCCCAAACGGTCAAATTACAACCAAAATTACATAGAAAATAGATAACCACACCATTGCAAAATCACAACCTCACAAAATCTCCACTGTAAAAAAAACAGCATAAATGATGGCACTTAGCAGTCACTGGTCATTAATATCTCTCAACATCAGTGGTCTTAATTCTCCAATAAAAAGACATAGACTAATTGAGTGGATGCATAAACATGACCTAACATTCTTCTGCATTCAAGGAACACATCTCAACCACAAGGACAGATATTGCCTCAGAGTAAAAAGTTGGAGAAAGTATTTCAAACAAATAGTCACAAGAAACAAGCAGGAGTAGACATTCTAATATCTAATAAAATAGACTTTCAATCAAAATTAATCAAAAAGGATGAGGAAGAACACTTCATACTCATCAAAGTTAAAGTAAACCAAAAAGACATCACAATTTTCAACATCTATGCTCCTAAAAAAAGGGCACCCACACTTGTAAAAGAAGTATTAACAAGGCATTAACCACTCATTTATACCCATACATTAATAGTGGGAGACTGAAGGATTTCACTGAAGGATAGGTCTTTGAAACAGTAACTAAGCCAGGAAATAACTTCATTAACCAACGTCATGAATCAAATGGGTCTAACAGATATCTAGAGAACATTTTACCAAACGCAAAGGATTATGCCTTCTTCTGAGAACCTCATGGAACTTTCTATAAAATTGATCACATAGTAGGTCATGAAGCAAGCCTCAACAGATACTAGAAGACTGAAATAATACCTTGTATCCTATCAGACCACCATAGTCTAAGGCTGGACTTCAACAACAACAGAAATAACAAAAAGCCTACACACACATGGAAACTAAAAACCTCTCTACTTAATGACACCTAATTCAAGGGAAAAAAAAGGAAGATATAAGAGACTTCCTGAAATTCAATGAAAATGAAGGAATAACTTACTGAAAGTTATGTGACACAATGAACGAGGTGCTAAGAGGAAATTTCATAGCACTAAGTGCCTTTAGAAAGAAAATGGAAAGATCCCACATAAACAACTTAACAACACATCTGGAAACCCTAGGGGAAAAAAAGAAACAGAAGCACCCAGGAGGAGTAGATGTCTGGAAATAATCAAACTCAGGGCTGAAATCAATAAATTAGAAACAAAGAGAACAATTCAAAGAATCAACAAAACCAAGAGCTTTTTCTTTGACAAAATTAACAAGATAGACACACTGTTAGCCAAACTAACTAAAAGTAAGAGAAACACTTTCCAAATAAACAAATTCAGAAATGAAAAGGGAGACATAACAACAGACACCGAAGAAATACAAAGAATCATAAGAACCTACTTTAAAGGCATATATGCCACAAAATTTGAAAATCTAAGGGAAATGGACAATTTTCTTGAACGATTCCATTTGCCAAAATTGAATCAAGATCAGATAAAGCAATTAAATAGCCCTATTTAATCTATAGAAATATAAGCAATCATTGATAGTCTCCCAACCATGAGTAACCCAGGGCCAGTTGGCTTCAGCGCAGAATTCTACCAGTGTTTCAAAAAGGAGCTAATATTGATACTCTTCAAGCTCTTCAAAAGATAGAAATAGATGGAACATTACAAAATTCTTTCTATCATTCCATAGTCACATTAATACCTAAACCCCACAAAGATCATACAAAAAAAGAGAATTCCAGACCAATTTCTCTTATGAACATTGATGTAAAAATACTCAATAAAATACTCCCAAAAAGAATCCAAGAACATATCAAAGACATCATTCACCATGACCAGGTAGGGTTCATTCCAGGCATGCAGGGATGGTTTAACATATGAAATCCATCAATGTAATCCACCATATAAACAAACTGAAAGAGAAAAACCACATGATCATTTCCTTAGATGCAGAAAAAGCATTTGACAAAATCCAACTCCCATTCATGTTTAAAGTTCTGGACAGATCAGGAATACAAGGCACATACCTAAACATTACAGGCTATATACAGCAAACCAATAACCAACATTAAATTAAGTGGAGAGATACTCAAGGAAATCCCTCTAAAATCAGGGACCAGACAAGGTTGCCCACTTTCTCCATATCTCTTCAATATAGTTCTTAAAGTTCTAGCCAGAGCAATAAGACAACAAAAGGAGATCAAGGGGATCCAAATGGGAAAGGAAGATGGCAAATTATCCCTATTTACTGATGATATACTAGTGTACATGAGTGATCCCCAAAATTCCACCAGAGAACACCTACAGCTGATAAACACCTTCAGCAAATAGGCTGGATACAAAATTAACTAAAAAATGTCAGTAGCTTTCCTATATACAAATGGCAAACATGCAGAGGAAGAAATAGGAAAACTATACCCTTCATGATAGCCACAGGCAATATAAAATATCTAGGAATAACTCTAATCAAGCAAGTGAAGAACTTATTTGAAAAAAATCTTTAAACCTCTGAAGAAAGAGATTGAAGATGACATCAGAAGATGGAGGGATCTATCTTATTCGTGGATCGAGAAAATTCACATATTAAAAATGGCCATATTACCAAAAGCAATTTACAGATTCAATGCAATCCCTATCGAAATACCTACAAAATATTTTGAACATACTGAGAGATAAATTCTCAACTTCATATGGGGAAACAACAAAAAAGCCAAGAATAGCAAAATCCTATACAATAAAAAAATCCTCCAGAGAAATCTCCATACCTTATCTCAAGCTGAACTGTAGTACAACAATAATTAAAACAGCCTGGTACTGGCACAGCAATAGGCTGATGGATCAACGGAATCGAATTGAAGACCCAGAGATGAATCCACACACATTTGGTCACTTGATTTTTGATAAAGAAGCTAAATCTATTCAATGGAAAAACGATAGCATCTTCAACAAATGGTGGTAGTCTAACAAGATGTCTACATGTAGAAAAATGCAATTAGAGCCCTAATTATCATCATGCACAAAACTCAAGTCCAAATGGATTAAGGACCTCAACATAAAACCAGAGACATTAAATCGGTTAGAGGAAAAAGTGGGGAAGAGCTTGGAACACATTGGCACCAGAGACAACTTCCTGAAACGAACACCAGCAGCGCAGACCTTAAGGTCAGCAATTAACAAATGGGACCTTATGAGGCTGAGAAGCTTCTGTAAGGCAGGAGACACTGTCAACAGAACAAAGTGATAACCTACAGACTGGGAAAAGATATTCACTAACCGTACATCTGACAAAGGTCTAATATCCAAAATATATAAAGAAATCAAGAAAACAAACACCACCAAACCAAATAACCCAATAGAGAAATGAGGCTCAGAACTAAACAGAGAATTTTCAACAGAGGAATATCAAATGGCTGAGACACACTTAAAGAAATGCTCAATGTCTTTAGTCATCAGAGAAATGCAAATCAAAGCGACACTGAGAGTCCATCCTACACCCATGAGAATGGCTAAATTCAAAAACTAAAGTGACACCACATGCTGGTGAGGATTTGTAGAGAGGAACACTCCTTCATTGCTGGTGGGAATGCAAACTAGTACAATCACTTTGAACTCTATCTGGCACTTTCTCAGAAACGTCGGAATAAGGCTTCCTCAAGACCCAGCTATACCACTCTTTGGAATGTACCTAGAAAATGCTCTACTACACAACAGGTACGTATGCTGAACCATGTTCATAGCTACCTTATTCATAATAGCCAGAACATCGAAGCAGCCTAAGTTTCCCTCAGTAGAAGACTGGATAAAGAAACTGTGGTACATTTACACTATGGAATACTATTCAGCTATTAAAAACAAGGAATTCCTGAAATTGTGGACAAATAGATTGAACTAGAAATTACCATACTGAGTGAGTTCACCCAGAAGCAAAAAGGGACAAATGGTAAATACTCACTTATCTCGAAACACTAGCCCAAGAGGCATGTCCCATGAAAGACTTTACTTACCAGGAAAGTGGGTAAGAGAGGAGGACATCTTATTGGGACTTTAGGTGAGAGAAGTATGGGAGTATGGGAAAAGAAAAGAATACAGAGGGTGCTGGAAACCTAAAAAAAGAACATTATGATGGAACAATCTGGGTTTTGGGGTCTTGCTCAAACTATGGCACCAATTAAGGAAAATATAGGCAGTAAACTTCGAACCCCTACCCAGACCTAGCCGATGGGAAGGACATTCTTCTCCTTTGAGTGGAGAGTGAGGTCTGGCTTTCACATGAACTCTAGTGTCCCATATTTACCACATTCCCTTGATGGGAAGGCCTGGTGGCACTCAGAGGGAAGATAACAGGCCACCCAGAAGAGACTTGATACTCTATGAACATATACAGGGGATGAGCTTCCCCTCGGTCACAGACATGGGGGAGGGGAGTATAGAGGGAGCAGGAGGGAGGAAGGAATCAGAGGTTAGAAGGGATGAGCAAACAATTGAGATGTAATATGAATAAATTAATAAAATATTTAAAAACAAGAGAGCACAAACCCTGGAGATGGAAATCTTAGGGAATAAAACAGGAAGTACAGAAGTATGGCCAATGGAGTACAAGAGATGAAGGAAAGAATCTAAGGAGTAGAAGATACAATTGAAGAAATTGATTCATCCTTCAAAAAAAAATGTTAACTCTAAAAAATATCGATGCAAAATATCCAAGAAATACAGGATACCACGAAAAGAAAAAAAATATAAGACTATGAGAAATAGAAGAAATAGAAGAGTCCTCTCTCCACGTTCCAGAAAATATTGCAACAAAATGATAGAAGAAAATTTCCCAAATCTAAAGAAAAAAATTTCTGTAAGCATACAAGAATAAGAGAGAACACCAAATTGGGCCAGAAATGACAATCCTTCAAGCACATAATAATCAGAACACTAAATATACCGAACAAAGAAAATGTAGTAAAAGCAGCAAGGGGAAAAGGCCAAGTAACATATAATTGCAAACCTATCCAATTCACACCTTATTTCTTAGCATAGATTAAAAATACAAGAAGAACCTAGACAGATGTCTTACAAACCCTAAAAGGCCACAGATGCTATGCCCAGCAAAGTTTTCAATTCCTGTAGACAGAAAAAGAAAATATTCACAACAGAAGCAAATTTAAACAAAATCTAGGCAAAACCTAGCCCTACAGAAGATCCTAAAAGGAAACTTCCACAGGAAGAAGTTAACTACATCAAACATACAAACACAAAAACAAAGATAAAAAACACAATATGAAGCTGGGAATGGTGGCGCACACCTTTAATCCCAGCACTTGGGAGACAGAGACAGGAGGATTGCTGTAAGTTCAAAGCCAGCCTGGTCTACAGTGTGGGTCCAGGACAGCCAGCGCTGTTACACAGAGAAACCCTGTCTCAAAAACAACAACAACAAAACACAATATGTACATAATTTCCCTATAGAAAAATGTAAAGTGGACAAGAACTCAAAGACAACACCACAATAAACATCAAAAAGAAAGGAACTAACAGTCATTAGTCATTAATATCTCTCTACATCACTGACCTCAACTCTCTAATAAAAAGATGAAGACTTTCAACCAAATTTAATGAAGAGATGAGCACGAAAACCTCACAATCATCAAAGGAAAAATCGACCAAGACGACATCTCAATTTTGATTATGTATGGCCCTCATGTAAGGATGCACATTTATGTAAAGGAAACATTGATAAAGCTTAAGCCACACATTTACACCCACACATTAATAGCGGGAGACTTCAACACCCCACTCTCACCAAGGACAGGTCAACAAAACAGAAATTATACAGAGAAATAATGACATAAACAGATGTCATAAATCAAATGGACCTAACAGACATCTACAGAAACTTTCACCGAAACACACAAAAAAAAGCATATCTTCTTTTCAGTACCTTATGGAACATTCTTCAAAACTGACCATATAGTATGTCACAAAGCAAACTGCATCAGATACAGGAAAACTGACCTAGTCCCTTGTATCTTATCAGACCACCAAGAACTAAATCTGGACCTCAACAACAACAGAAATAACAAAAAGCCTAAATATGCATGGAAACTTAACAACTCTCTATTCAAGAATAACTGGGTCAAGGAAAAATAAGAAAAAAATTAAATATTTATACATTCAATGAAATAAGGTCACAGCATACCCAAACTTATGGACAAAATGCAAACAGTACTAAGAGGAATGTTCATAGCACTAAGTGTCTTTGTAAAGAAGTTGGAGAAATCTCATCAAGCAACTTAATGTCACATTTGAAAGCAGTAGAAAAAGTAAAAGCAGATGCACCCAGAGGAGTACATGGCTGGAAATATTCAAACTCTGTGCTGAAATCAACAAGTTAGTAATGAAGAGAACAATTCACAGGATCAAGAAAACCAAGAGCTTTTTCTTTGGGAAAATCAAAAAATAGACAAACCCTTTCCCAAACTAACTGAAAGGCAGAGTAATATGAGCCAAATCAACAAAATCAGAAATGTAAAGGTGGGTATAACAACAGACACAAAACATAACCAAAATTCACTATGTCTTACTTCAAAAGCCTGTATGCCACAGAATTTGAAAGTGTAAATACAATGGACATTTTTATTGACAGATTCCACTTACCAAAGCTGAATCAAGATCCAGTAAACAAACTAAATAGTCCTTATCCACTATGGAAATAGAAGTAAATAGCCTATAGCATATAGATCTCACTGCTGGCTCTCAACCTGCCTGGCTCACAAGAGACACACATAGACAGTGACAACATTGGAGGAACTTCCATCCCCTTTAACACCAGACACAATCAAGTGGCTAGAGGCAAGCACCAGAAAATAAGAAACAAAACTCAGAGCCATATGATACCACCAGAAACAAGTGATCCTAACACAGTAAGTCCTGAAGATATAAACACTCATGAAGCACAAAAAAGAAGATTATTATATCTGAAGTAATAAAAATGAAAAATCATTGAAAGAGGAAAATAACTCACTCAAATAAATACAGAAAAATACATTCAAACAGATGAAAGAATTGAAAGAACCTTATAAAGAATTAGAGTAAAATTCAATCAACTGGGAAAAAGAAATGAATAAAACCATTCAATACCTAGAAAGGGAGTTAGAAGCAACAAAGAAAACACAATCTGGGATGATCCTGGAGTTGGAAAATGAAGGGAATAGAATAGGAACTGCAAAGACAAGCAACATCAACAAAATCCAAGAGATGGAAGAGAGAATTTCAAGTATAGAAGATATGGTTGAAGTTATCAATGCATTAGTCAAAGAAAATCTTAAACCTAAGACGTTTCAAAAGAGAGCATTCAAGAAATCTGAGTCACCATAAAAAACAGAAAACAAACCTAAAATTACTAGTAACAGGAGGAGGAGACTCCAGGCTCTGTGGTCCAGAAAATATTTCCAAAAAAAAAAAAATCACTGAAGAAAACTTCCTCAACCTAAAGAAATGCCCATAATTATACAAGAACCCTATAGAACTCCAAATAGATTTGCCGAGAAAAGAAAATTTTCTGACCACACACTATCCCAAGCATTAAATGTAGAGAACAAAGAAAAAATGTTAAAACCTAAAGAGAAAAAGTCTAAATCATATATGATGGCAAACCTTTCAGATTTACATCCAACTTCTCTGTAGAGACTATGAAAGACAGAAGGGCCTGAAGACATATGTCATGCATACACTAGGAAGTCACAAATGCCAACCTACACTGCTATTCCCAGCAAAACTTTCAATCATCATAGGTATAGAAAGCAAGATATTCCATGACAAAATCAAGTTTAAACAGTACATAACCACCAACCTAGTCCTACGAAAGATACTATAAGGAAAGCTCCAACCCAAGGAGGCTAAGTATAGCCAGGAAAATACAGGAAATAAATAACCTCACATGTGCAAAACCAAAAGAAAGAAAACACACACACACAAACACCAACAACACCAGCATTTAAAAAGGAAATAACAATCAATGGCCATTAATATTTTTCAACACCAATGGCCTCAGCTCCCTAATAAAAAGACGTAGGCTAAAAGAATGAATGCAAAAACAGCACCCATCAGTCTGCATACAAAAACATACTTCAGCAATAATGATTGACATTACTTTGGTGTAAAGGGCTGGAAAAGCAAACTGACTCAAGAAGCAAGCTGGAGTAGCCATTCTAGTATCTAATAAAATAGACATTTGACCCAAACTAATCAAGACAGATGAGAAGGACCCTTCATATTCCTCAAAGGAAAGATACACCATAAGCACATCTCAATCCTGAGCATCTATTCCCTAAACATGTGAGCACACATATTCATCAAAGAAATATTACTAAAGCTTAAATCACACATCAAACCCCATACA
The DNA here is from genome assembly GCA_907169655.1 of Acomys percivali. Lineage (NCBI taxonomy): Eukaryota > Metazoa > Chordata > Mammalia > Rodentia > Muridae > Acomys > Acomys percivali. The sequence continues at coordinate 64,846,662 of OU015747.1, forward strand.
TTAATAATGGGAGACTACAACACTACACTTACACCAATAGATAGATCAAGACAGAAACTTAAAGGAGAAATAATGAAATTAATAGACATCATGAATCAAATCGACCTAACAGAAATCTATAGAATGTTTCAACCAAACACAAAAGAATTCAACTTCTTCTCTGCACCTCATAGAACCTTCCCAAAAATTGACCATATACTTGGCCACAAAGCAAATCTCAAAAGATACAAGAATATATAAATAACCCCTTGTATCTCATCAGACCACCATGGACTAAAATTAGAACTCTACAAGAACAGAATCATGAGAATGCCTACAAACTCATGGAAACTGAACAACTTCCTACTCAAAGACCTCTTGGTAAGGGAGAAAATAAAAGAAGAAAATAAAGAATTCAACAAAATTTGAGGCACATTATACCAAAACTTATGGGACACAGTGAAAGCAGTGCTAAAAGGAAAGGTTATATCACTCAACACTTTCTTGAAGAAATTGGAGAGATCACATACTAGCAACTTAACAGCACACCTGAAATCTCTAGAAGAAAATAAGCAGATGCATGAAAGAGTAGACTCCTGGAAATCATCAAACTCAGGCCTGGAATCAATAAATGAGAAACAAAGAGAACAATTCAAATAAGAAACAAAACAAAATCTAGTTCTTTGAAAAAACTAACAAGATAGACAAACCCTTAGCCAAATTAATGGAAAGGCAAAGGGAGCATATTCTAACAAACAAAATTAGAAATGAAAAGGGAGACATTACTACAGACACTGAGGAAAACAAAAGAATCATTAGGTCTCACATCAAAGCCTATTATATGCCACAATATTTGAAAATCTAAATGAAATTGATAATTTTCTTGATAGATACCAAGAGTAATTAAAATAGACAATAGTAGTTCATAAAGAGGAAGAACAAGGTAGGAGAGAAAGCACAGAGGTAAATGAAGGTGGAAATCAGATGTGTGTGGCAGAAAGACAGTAGGTTTGCAGAGAAAAGAGAAACTGTGAACAGGGGCATCTCTTTGACAGGCTAAAGCCCTAAGGCAGGGTAGATTTCTGGTGGGATATGAAGGTGAGTCTAGCTGAGTCCTAGTAGTAGGAGCCATGGGGACAGAAGAGGACACTCTAACTAGACCAGACTCCTAGTAGATAGAGGGGATGACTAACTAACCCACAAAAACTTTGACTCAAAATTTACCCTTTCTAAATGATGTGCATGGACAAAGATAGAACAGGTATTGAGGGACTGTCCAGTCAATGCCTGGAACAACCTGAGATCCACACCAAGGAATGAACCAACCCTCACACTATTAAGGATACTCTGCTATACTTGAAGACAGAAGCCTATCATAGCTTGCCTCTGAGAGGATCTACCCAGCAACAGAGTGATACACATGCTTATTCTCAGAGCCAAACACTGGGTGATGCATAGGCAGTCTTGTTGAAAGGTAGGAGAAAGGAAAAAAAGATGTGGAGGTGACAAGAGGTCCACAAGAAGACCAACTGAACTAACTAACCAGGGCCCAGAGGGTCTTATTGAAACAAAAACACCAACAGGGGATCATGCATGGATTTGACCAAGGCATCCTTCACAGATGTAGCCTTTGGGCAACTCAGGCTTCCTGAGAGTCCCCTAGTAAGGGGATTGTGGGATGTCCTAGACTTGTTTTGTAGACCAGACTACAAAACATGGGAAGCATGTTCAAAACAATTAGATAGAAAAGTCATAGTCCTAGGAGAAATCCTACTGACTTTGTTCTTATAAATGCTATTGTCAAAATGCCTTCTAAATATTTATATTTTCATTAATAGATTTGTGTTGTTTGTGACCTTGGTCAAAGAAGCTTTTTAGCACATTGAATAATGGTAAATGCTGGAAATGTTACTGTTACAAAGTGCAGAGAATTGGTGACTTTGATTGCTAAACTGTATATGGAATATTTATATAACATCTATTCTTTAAAGTTTCAGGAAGTTTCTTGAAGAGAAAATGCAGAGGACATAACAGCAGGTGGCTAGAGAGAAGTGCTACAAAATGCATTCCTTTGGGCATGGCATGGCTCCTAAGGCCTCACCTATAACTGAGGAACTATTAGCAGATGTCAAGGTGGAGAAGGGCTAGTTACTTTTATTTACAGGTGTAGCTACTCATGGATTCTTCATGTTCCACTAGATGACCTGTGTGCCCATGATCAGAACTCATTGGACACAGTAGGATAAAAAACAATCAATAAGCAAACAAACAAACATCTAAAAGGGATATGAAAATAAAATGAACATTGCTGGGTGTACTAGGGAGTGTTGGTGACTGGGATTGGTAAATATGATCATAATACATTTTATACATGTGTGAACTTTGAATGAATGAATAAAATTAAATATATGTTACAGGAGAAGTTTTCTTCTCCTTTTGAGGTGCTTAGTGGTGCAAGTTCTCCTAGCTTCTTCTTGCATCACTATTATATTTGTTCTAATTTTATAACTTTCTTTTATCTGATAAGGCCAGCTCTAATCCAGGTTGATCTCATCTTGCAATCTTTAACATAGTTACTTCTATAAAATATATTTTTACAAAGCAAGTATTATTTGATATACCACCATTTACCTTACTGTAGCAAAAAATAACTAACATCCAAAACTCACAAAAAAAAAACCTACAAATACATGTAGAAGAGAAAATGCACATCTTAAAATGATGCTTTTACCAAAGGAAAAAAAAAAAACAAACAACTCTCACATAGGCATATCTCAAAGACACTTCACACAAAAGTGTACAAAACTAAGAAAACTAACAAAACTAAGAAGAACCCACTGGGTTCTTCCTCCCTAGCTTCTTGTCCTCTGTGGGGGCGACTCTTCATTAGCCTTCAAATCCCATTGGGCTAGGTTTGAAACTGTTACATTCATATTTTCATGACCAGTGACTAGTACATAGTGTACAACATGAAGATGTTACCTGAAAATTTAAGTTCTCTAGTTTATGTGTTCTTACCTCCTCCTTAGCACCAATGAAGAAAGAATGGCTATTTTGGGTAAGACACATTAAGGCTTTGTATAGCTGGCCACCTGACTTCATAAGCATGTAGGTCAGCAGAAGTGGTAATTTGAGGGCAGATGTTGGGAGCTAGTGATAAAATTAATCATTTAATATTTTCATGAGAAAATTAATAATAGGCAGTGTTTCAAGTGAAGAATGGGGAAAGTCCCCTAAATCAGGAGCCATAAAACATTTCTTCCAGCCACTTACGATATTTCATCATTTTGACCCTAATTTTCACCAGGATACTCTCAGGTGGCCTGCTTGTGTATATGTTTACTATGCTACTGAACTAATAGTGCCATTCAATATGATGCGCAAATGAAAGCCATGGAGCACCCGTGATCTTCTAGCTCTTATTAAGAACTTTCTGGTTTCTTTGGGTGTGTCTGATGTTAGGTGGAGGCTTTTATAAATATTCTCCATAAAGTCAAAAAGCCCCTTCTATTCTTAGTTTCTTGAGAGTTTTAGCTATAAATGGATATTTTATTTCATCAGTCACTTTTTCTATATTTATGTACATGATCATGTGACTTTTTCTGGTTAGAGTTTTTGAAGTAATAGATTACATTGTTTTTTGTTTTTTGTTTTTTGTTTTTTTTTGCTTTTAACATTGAAATAGTCTTTTGTGCCCTGGTTAAATCTCACTTGGTTAAACTATGTATTTCTTTTTATGAATTATTTATATCTGTTTCCAGCATATTGATATTTAGATTGATTTTGTTATAAAGTTTTTATAATTAAATTATTGTTAACTAATAGAACACTAGGAATTATTCCCTCTGCTATTGTATCTTGAAAGAGATTGTTGAGGAAATTGACAAATTTCCTTCCCCAAGTGTTTGATGTGAAACAATAGTGAACCTATTTTGGTCAAATGCTTATATCTCTTTTGGACGGCAATTGAATATTGACTCAATTTCCTATTTGACTTGAATGTTATTTAGATTTGTGGTTTTAATCTTCATGAATTGAGTATATTCCAGTTATCCTTTGGATACTCATTTCTGCTCTTGTCTGAGAATGGGCATTGTAAGATTGCAATAGTCTTCATGGCTTAATATTTAATCTATCAAGATGAATCTTCCAAGTGGGCTTGAAAGAATACATTACACATTTTACTGCTGTTGAGCATGCTATACATGTACAATATACCCAATTCAGTACTAAATTCAACTATATCCTTAAATACTTTTATGACATTTAAAGCTGTTTCTGATAGAAGGATGCTGAAATCTCCAATTATAAATCCTCTTGTAGTTGTGTAAGTATGGTCCTAATAAAATTATATATTTTTTGAGATTATAGCATAATTACATTTCTCATAGCCTTTCTTCTCTCCTAACCCTCCATTTTACAATTCCTTGAGCCTCTTCATATTCATGGGTTCCTTTTTCACTAATTGTCATTGCATGCTTATATACATATTCATATACATTTATATTTCCAAATATATCTTGTTCAGTCTGTATTATGTTACCTCTATGTGTGCATTCAGAACTGATCATTTGGACAAGGACAATATCAATATGATATGCCAAACTGACTAGGAAAAAGCACAATCACTTCTACACCACACAAAGAACTACAAATTACTGAGAGAATCTTGGAGCAGGAAATGTGTTCTTCCTAGGGAAAAGAACATACCAATTTATTTTCCAGTGCTGATATATATATTTTTAGAATAACTTAATTTGATTTGATAGCATGTATGTAAGTGTACCACATGTATAGAGTCTGGTAGGACCAGAAGAGCGAGGGAGATAGATCCACTGGAACAGAAGATACAGTGAGCTTCAAAAACGGTGCTAGGAATCAAATCAAGGTTTTCTCAACCAATAACAAGTACTCTAAACCACACTATCTCTTCCACCTCTCAATATCACTTTATTTGGGTCTCAAATTTGTTCTTTTATTCTTCTTTCTAGTGGAATCATGGGATAATCCTTCTCTTTAATTTTTTGTGAGAAAATGGTGAAAATCCTGAAGACAAAACTCACAAAAAGAATGGATGTTCCTGACTACCATGAATACTTCTTTGTACACATGTAAAATCTTTAAAAGAATAATTTATTTTATTTTTGATATTATAATATGATTATATATCTAGTTTATAGATACAATATTTTGACACTCTGAAATACCCTAAACCTGCAACAATTATTAAGTTGCATTTCAGGTTTTGCATGTATTTCTATTAAAGAATCTGTGGTACACTGTGTCATGATCCATTTCAAAGATCTCTCTGTCCGATGTGTGTGTTTTTATGTGTGTATGTATGTGTGTGTGTGTGTACATTTGTGTGTGTCTTTTATTACTGAAGTTCCTCCAAGAGAGGGACGTAAATAACACATACCATTCCTACTAATGTCCCAACAAGAAACAGAAACATGATTCCATCAAAATGCATTCCAAGAAACTACTGAATGTATTGGGTTTACTTACAGAGCAAGGGACTGCTTAAAGGGGTATGGGTGTTCCCTCCCCTACATGGCAGAGTGTAACAACACACATAGCAATGATAAGGGCTTCTCTATATCCACATAGATGGAGCCCCATATATTTTCCTTCTCATTTATATTTGTATGTCTGTGTCTTTCTTTGTGTGTATGTTTGTGTGATATAGCTACTGTTTCAGGTTAACTTCGGATGTGCCAGTCCATAAGTAATGTTTAGACACACAATGGAGTGTTAAACTTCCAGCAAACCCAGGAGCTCAGTGCCCCAAGGTGTCAGCTGTTTGGCTAGAAGGACCTAGAAAGACAGTCACTCACAACTCTGTGTATTCATGTTAAGTGTGAGTATGAGCATGTATACATATAAGCCTGTATTTGGAGGCAAAAAGCCAACCATTTAGTGCCTTCTTCAGTTGGCTTCCTCTTTATTTCTTGAGTCAGAATCTCTCACTGAACTTGGATCTGAACTTAAGTTGCCTATTAGTCAGTGGGTTCCAGGGATACTTCTGTCTCTACCCTCATAGGTTTAAGACTATAGATGCACTTCACTATAAGCTTTATGTGGGTGCTGCGATGCATCAAAATCCATATCCCCATGTTTCTTCAGCACATTGCATTTGACATTAAGCACATTTTGATTTTAATCTTTTGTCCTGTGTACTTGTTTATCATTGAATCTAATAAAACTGCTCAATTTTTCAGTTTGTTCAATTTTATATTGGTGGTTAGTGGAAGCAAGCAGAAGCTATGAAGGAAAACTTATTTTGAAAGTCAGACTTACATTAAATCCAATGAGAAATATTTGAATTTCCTAATGGAAATACTCTTCCTTGATTCATGGAATGAGTTCATATATCACTAAGTTTGTTTGTCTTACTTTGATAGCTTCTATTTTACATTCCTAATAAGAACATCATGATGGAGAGATTGGTGCCCAGGGGGGTCATCTCAAAATATTGCACTAACCAAGGACAATACAAGTAGTAAACATCGAATCCCTACTCTGAGCTACCCAATGGACAGGACATTCTCAACAGTTATGTGGAGAGCAGCAACTTACTTTGACATGAACTCTGGTGCTCAATATTTGACCACTTCCCCTTGGTGGGAGGCATAATTGCACTCAAAGAAAGAATAAGCAGGCTACCAAGATGAGACTTGATAGCCTATGACCATATACTGGGGCAAGAGATCCCCCTCAGTCTTAGACCTAGGGGAAGGAAATAAGGTGATAGCTGGAGAGAGGGAGGAATGACAGGATACAAGTGATGGAATAACAATTGAGTTGTAATCTGAATAAACTAATAAAATTAAAAATTTTAAAAATCTACAAAAGCTAAGTAGTGATGTACCTTAATGGTAAAATGATGGCACAGCATATGTGAAAACAAGGGTTCAAAGATCAGTAGGGAGGGAGGGAAGTAGGAACAGAGAATGAAAGGACTAGACGTGGGACAAGACAAATTAAAAAAATGAAGGAAAGGAAAACAAGTACATTGTGTCCCACAATGCTATTTCTGAATGATTTTGGAGTTACAATTGTTTAGGTTCTGACTGTTAGATCCAAGGTAGACCCACAAAATGTGAGTTCTGCTGACAGTATCCACCTGGGGCTCAGCTCAAGCATGACCCTGAGCTGGCAAACTGAAGCCTAAACTCGGTATTACTCAGAAGTAACATGAAGCAATTTTTTATTTTTCATAAAAAAAAAACGTTACTTCACTTATCCACCCATAATGGTCAACTACCTCAGGTAAAGGGCATCTAGTCCCTGATTAACTCAAACAGCCTGCAAGAGATCAAAGCCCCTATGGTAACCCAGAGGCTGGTCTAACATACACCCCTCCTCCCACCACTTCCCATCTCTTAAACCTTGTAAGACTTTTTCAGCATTTTGCTGATCGCTGCCCTTACGAGACAGCCTGACAATTTGTTTCTCTAAATTAACAGTCTTTATACCCATGGAGTGATCTACATTGGTGGTTTCATTGTGCTTTTCATATGTCAATGAACCCATAGGACTCAGTAATGCATAATCAATGCAACACTCATAAAATGTCTAATATGATTTGTGGAAGTTCATGGGAAATAATTTTAGCATCATATTCTAAAATTTGTTGATTATAAAAAGCATGTTGCCATATAAGTCTGAGGCAACATATTTTCTTTTAAGTACATTATGAAGAATAACAGATTTCTAGGTATTTTAAACCATTCTTCCCATGCCTATGTGTCGGTTTTTATGATGTTCTCCACTGTGGCATTTCTCCCTGATCCTATACATCTCTTTATGTCTAGTCACTGTCATTTACATCAACTAAGATCAGTGGTCACATCTGTTGAAGTAAGGATTACATGCATAAAGCTTGTAATCCACAGTAAGTGAAACCCAGAAGGAAAGAAGGATGGTGGAGAGGCAGAGAACCACTCTATTACACACTACTTGAATCTTTACTGCAGCATCAGAACAGTCCAAGAACTCTCAAGGAACAGAAATCAGTAGCTTCCAGGCCCCCTTATTTGGAAACTGGGTTTATGTCAGCATCACATCTGTGTACTCATAATAGAGAAAATGACAAAACTGATGGATTTGTAATGACATCTGAAAAAATGTTACACTGAGAGTTAAAACTTTCTAATGCACTGGTTTTTGTGTTTGATTTAGAAATATCATATTTTATCTAATGCATATTGAAAGTAACAAAGAAAACTTTCTTCTTCGTTCCTATGTAAGTAGAAGGTAAATAAATCCTTTCAACTCAACACTTACTTGGTAAATGACTTTTTAAAAGGCCTTATGGTTTTGGGAGGCTCTGACTTTCACATAAACTCTGGTGCCCCATATTTGACCATGTCCCCTTCATGGGGAGACCTGGTGGCACTCAGAGGAAGAATAGCAGGCTACCAAGAAGAGACTTGATACCCTATGAGCATATCCAGGGTGAGGAAGTCCCCCTCTGTCACAGCCATAGAAAGGGGAGTAAGGGGAAAATGTGAGGGAGGGAGGAATGGGAGGATACAAGGGATGGGATAACCACTGAGATGTAATATGAGTATATCAATACAAATTTTAAAATGTAAAAAGTAAATAAATAAATAAAATAAAAGTCCTTATGCCCAGGGTAAACTTTTGGTGTGCTTTATTCAGTTTTTTTTTTTATTTCACTTTGAAAATTTGAAAAGAGCATCTAAAAAGATATGTACACTTACGTAAAAATTTCCAGTTCTGTTACCACACACATTTTTTTCATAGCAGATTAAATGTTAGGTTTTTATGGAAAATTAAAAAAAGGAATTTTCCTTCTTTGTCTTCTTCCACTAGAGCCAGCATTTCTCTAAGCAATGGTTATCATAATAGGGGTGAACACATCTGTGCTTCATGGCTTATGACACCCCAGGGTGTGTTTATCTCCACTCTGCTTTTATGGCTCACTGCACTCTAGGGTGCAAAGAGCTCCTAATGGCTCCAGAAAGCACTGCCAGTAATTTTTTACCACTTAAGACAGTTACTATCCCAGGCGATGATTACAAGTTGGATAGTGTTCTGTTCTTTCCTCTATATTGCTTACCACAAATTGTTTAGAATTGTATGTGATGCCACAGGTCTGGGAGATGTATCTGACCAGAACAATGACAATATCTTCATAATTACATAATCTTTAATTTCACATTTCTCCAAATGTCTATCAGGTGTCAAGATCTAATGAGAAAAATAGTAAAACATTTAGCCACAGTGGTAATGATGCATGGTGTATAAGTACAAAAAGACTAGGTAGAGAAATTATTCTCAAATTAGAACTGGAAGTTGAAAATATGGAATTATTTCTTTTGTGGTTTAATTTTATTGTGTATAAGACAGTATAATGAACAATTCATAGACAGTCTATTAAACAAAATTATACTTTATTGTAACATACAAGTATAACTTTGTATGGTAGGTATGATTTGAATTTAAGAGTTGCTAGAAAATTAATTTATTGGAAAATACCCAAAACAGTGAGAAAAATTATTATTTATGATACTGATTGAGATTAAGTAGCTAAATTAATTTCAAGAGAGGTAAAAGCATTTCTAAGGCCATTCAGAAAACCACCTTGTAATCTAGAAACCTCATGGAATCTATCCTCAGCATGTTGGAATTTTTTTAAATTTGTGTCCTTAAAAAGATATACACTTTTTAAAAAAATTGTTTTCACTTAGAGTGTTTCTAAATTAACATTGTTTTATTACATTTCACAATTATAAGCAAAAAAAAATAGAAAATATGTCTTCTAGGTATAATTTGTAACAGTGTATTTAAAACCAATAAAAATAAATATATTGCTATTGAAAATATTAAAACTCTGAAACATAGACAACATTTATGACTCGGTTCTTACTTTTACAATCACTCTCTCCTTCAAGGTTTAAATACACAAACACACACACACACCACACACACACACACACACACACACACATATATATATATTTGTGCCCCTAAGGTTGATAGGAGAGGTTGGATCCCCTGGAGGTGGAATTTCAGGCCAGTAAGATCCACCCAGTCTGGAGTATGGGAATTGAATTCAGATCTTCTATAAGAAGTCATGGGCTTCACACCATTGAGACATCTCTCCAGCACCTCAGTCACTATTATGCTTATTACAGCATATTATGGGTAGATAATCAGTTCTTACATTAGAAATGTACATTATGAAAATATAATTCAGAATTTAAAGAGTGTCAGATCTGTAGCCAGGCTGGAGTCATAATGAAAACATGTCTATCAAAAGCCACATCATTGCTGTGTCATAATCTAAGTTCACTGCAGCCTTAATGTATGAAGATGCATATACCAAAGATCTTGAGTAAAGGGTTAGTTAAGTGATGAAAACTGACTACATTTAAAGTGTAATAAATATTCTCAAATTGAAGATGTAAAATTTGTGAAATATTTCACAGATGAGTTATTAACACGTTTGAATACAATATCAGAAAATAATCCAATAATGAGAATGTTCATCTTTAAGCTAATGAGTGCCCCTCATTTGAAATACAGATAGAAATATAAGAATAAAAATCATGTCCTAAAAATAAATATCCTATGTGCTTTATCTTTGATGATACCTCAAAGTCAGAAATAACTCTCAGATTTCAATGAGTTTAGGACTTAAGGGAATACTAATATGATCTGTGCATATCACATATATAAGTGACTATTCACCACATTAATGTGTACATAGTTCATCAACAAGGGTTTAAAATGTAAAATTCTACTAATCTTTATTTGTCTTTTTGAACATGAAAATTAATGTTCCACTGTTTGATTATTATTTAATTTTAAAAAGTCCCCAGTAAAAAGAAGAAAATAGTAACTCCAACAGTTGGAAATTTGGGCACATTCTCTATTGCTTTAAGGACAAGAGAGAGTGTTAGAAGAAAGATGGAATGCAATTTCAGTCAGGCAATTGAGAAGACTTCTACCATTTCTAATGTGACAGAACTCTGCTGGTGGTTAGAATGACCCCTGGCCTGTTGCTGTGATACAGTATATGAGAACAGACACTGCTAAGCTTAACACTGCCCATCCTTAGGCAGACTGAGACTTTGAGCAAAGCCCATCCCTCTTCTCTGAAGCTTAGTATCCCTGGGGCCATAGAAGTGGCTATCTTCAAGAGATATAGCAGTTGAACAAATTTCTCTAAAAAAATTGTCAGAGTAATTTTTCCTGAAGAAGACACAAGAGAGACTCAGCAGCACAGAGTCATGCACATGTTGCATTTCAATGAAGGCTGCGTCACTTTGCAGCACTTTGGTAAGAACATTTCCTCTTTATGATCAATAAATTTCATAGAACAGGGTATTTATACTTGAGGGACTTTTCCCAGTGAGACAAATTCTATTCTTATCAACCCTTTTATGTATGAACATAAAGAGAGATGTTTGTGAGTCTATAAAAAGTACCCTTGATCTTGTTTGATAGACTGCTTTCCTCAGAGTGAACAGGCCTTCAAGTGGGTGACTTTATATTTGCAAATGAATGGCCATGTGTGTGCCAAATCCCTTCCCACCTGCAAATGTAAAGATGAGAATTTTACTGAAGGAAGATTTCAAACCAGGTCAGTTCTGATTTCCTTCTCAGCAGATACTACTGGGAAGCTTGACAAAGAAAGGCACGATCATTAAATATAGCAGACAAAACAATATGTACATCAGTCAATGCCTAGAAATGAGCTTTAAAATGTTATTTATTACCAGTTTTCATTAAATATGCATTGCCCTAATGATGAGCATATTAAAAGACAAGCATTTGAGAGACAAATTATATGACAGGCCAAGATGATAGACAGTTTCTTGTCAAGGAAGGGTAATTAAATTTTTACAAATCATATCATTGTTACAGAACAAAGATTTATAAATCAAGCATCCATAAAGACAAGTCTTCTGTCAGTTTAAGGTAAGCACCTCCAACATTCCACACAAATCATACAAAGCTGTGTAATAAACTTAGATGTTAGACTCTCACAGTCAAAAGCACACTTTGGTGCTGAGAGTCTGTCCTATTTGCTTGGATGATATTGCTGCAAATAGATTAAAAGCAGTGATATAAAAAGTCTTTCTATCTTTTGCTAGTGAATTTACAGTTGGCACCAGCAGGGTTTCAGTCCTTCTTGAAAAGTCGATACAGAAATCCAGTGTGTGTTTTTTCTCCCTTTATTAAAAAAAAAAATGACAAGTGAGAGGAGCACTCTAGCTGCCTGACATAAGTATAAGGCATATTATCAAATAGCTCTCACCAGAGACAGCCATAAGCAGCATTACCCAAAATTCCCAGTATTTCTTACAAGTGATATTATGATGTGGCTAGTTGCCTGTCCATTAAAAGTTATGCAATTTAATACTTTATGACTTGTCAAGTTGTCTTATTTTCTACATCTATTTTGTTCTCCGCATTCTATATAGAAAATTACAATCTCCATCAGGGGCCAAGATTGTGATGCTATTTGGAGCACCAACTATAATGTGCAGTAGGTTCCATCAACTAATGGTTGAGGATTAATGGATTCTATGCTTGGATTTGCATCCCTAAACTCATACTAAGTAATGGAGTTCCTGACTTCTAAGTATCTAGTTCCCAAATGTAGGAAAAGGAGATACCTGCATGAAGCATATACTACAGCAGCCATCAAGGCTTCATGTGAATTACTTTTCAGGAAAAGGAAGCACAAATTGAGTAAATTACAGGAATGACATAAAACCAAGAAAAACAGTATAAAATATTAGCATAGGGATATGCACTCTCCAGAATCATTGCAAAGAAGCCAGAGAACAGTGGAAGAAAAATCGGGCTCATTTTGATGATGACATAGGCATGAATGTAGCTCAGGGGTAGAGCACTTGCCTAGAACAAGGAAAGCCTTGAGTTTGATCCTGTACACTGCACAAAAAAAAGAGGAAAAAGAATTATAGTAGTTGGACTTTTTAAAAGGCCATATCATAGATCTGTGAATGAAACAAGAAGTCCAGAACATACCTGGTTGTATTTGTTACTTTACTATTGCTGTGATTTCTTAACTAATAAAAGAAAGATTTTCCTAGGGCCATCGTTCTCGACTTATTGGAGTTAATGATAGTGGAATAAAGGCATGGCACTAGAAGCAGATGAGAGCTCACATTTCAAAGTACAAGTAGGATAAAAAGAGCACACTGGGGATGATACTACTATTTTGAACTGAAATGCATACCTTTACAACTATTCCATGCCTCCTAATCTTTCTGAATCTGTTTCAACAACTGAGTACTAAGTATTCAAACATGTGAAACTATATTAGGCATTCTCATTCAAACTATCACAGCAGTTTTGTTTTATATCATAGTTTAATAAAATCACTTTATTTTGTAGTTTTTGTTATTTGGATATTCTGATTCTGTAAAATTAGCCAACTATGCATGGCTGATAATACTTAGAACTAGAAGAGAACTTATTATTGCCATTTTCCTTTACAGGTATGATTAACAAGTGTATTCTAAAGATCTGTACTTATAGCCACAGATAAGTGTAGCTCTTAACCTTCATAAAAGAAGATTCTTTTTGTAACAGGTGGTGACTATCACAGAAGTTCATGTTTGGTCAAAACACAGAATAGGTGACCACTGTGTGTTCAACTACAACTCTTACATCTAAAGAATGACCCTTATATCTAAGAGTTGGGGAACACTAGACAAAAGATGAAAGAGTGTAAAATGCAAAGGGCCAGTATATCTTCTTGGACATAGTGTTTTCTAGAAAGGACAGGGAGCTTCACAGTCGATATTTCAACAATATATCCACCTAAACTGAACAACACAATGAAAGTACTGGTTGAGATTCCCATGTGGATTCGAAAAAAATCTCACAGCATGTCTTGCTACATGATGACATACAAGGAAATATTGTTTGTTATTGGTGAATAAAATCTCCTGCCATGTTATCCAGTCCTAAATTGTAGGCCATAAACATGTATACATAGGACAACACTAAACAGACTCAGTAGCTTAATATGCCTCTGTGTATATACATACATTCACATATGTATGATGCATGAGTGAGCATGACAATTATAAATTAAAAAGAAGTACTAAAGTTGAGGAGGAAAGATTGGAGGACACTGGAGACATTGGAGTAGGAGAAGGTGAGGTTAAAATGATGTAAATACAGTATTCGTGTATGAAAATTTCAAAAATAGTACAATGAGTATAAAATCACAGTGTGGAATAGTATAAAAATTGAAGGAGGACATATTTTCAGCTCAAAGATACAAAACTACCAAATAAACACAAAAAAGATCCTTACTTTGAAAAAGCCAAAATGTTCAATGTAAAAAGATTCAATAGTATCCTTATAGAATGAACTGCCTTAAGAGGGTGGCAGTGATTCAGTATGAATCAGAAGATGAAAATGTTTCAATGACATTGATTCAATGGAACCAGTTGTCTCAAATCCAACTAGATACAGGCTAAATCAAAGCAATGTTATCACAGAACTGGACACAAATTTTTCCTCTGAAAAATAATGTATTTGCCTAACCATTATCTGGAAGAACTAAGATTAGTCAGATATACATTTTTCTTATGATGCTAAGATACAGATATATGACACTTAAAAATAGCATGCACATCATGAAAAATAATAAAATAGGATACAGAAAGCACTGGATCTAAGTCTTCTGAGTATCATTGGAGTCAAATGGGTACTTTGTACACTCTGAAGCAAAAACAGGTAAGACTCTTGTAGCTAGAGATATCTATGAACAGAAAGGAAACTGGAAAGAGAAGATGAGAAGACAGGATGAAACATGTGAAAGATAGTCACAGATAGGGGTTAAAATCATAAAGATGAATAATCATAAACAATTTGGGGACAAATATGAGTTTAATGAAATTAGTTTTAACACATCCTCATAATTTTTCTAAAAGATTTTTTAAGTTTGTCAAGACAAAGCAAATTTCTGGAAAAGTTCAATACTCAGAAGAAAGAGGTGCTTGAGACAAAAAAAAAATCACCAAAGACAAAACAAATAAATAAACAAAAAAAGCTCCAAAATTAAAGGTTTCAGAAGGCAAGTACAAAATGTCATTTCTCAGGTGTTAAAGAGATGATGTTTGAAAAGGCAAGAATTCAACAATTATAGGTTGAGACAAGTAGGATATATGGCTAGGAGTTCAGTATATGAATAATTACTCTAGAAAAGGATTAACAGCCTTTTAGCTATAAAGATGGAAAACTGACTGAGCTAACATGTTTTCCTCCCAATACAGCAAAACAAAATGTGTGCTGTGTCCTTACAAAAATTACATAAGGAAAGTGGCTTAAAATACAAAGAATGTTTTAAATACAACTATAGTATCAAGAATATGCTGCCATAAGGTAGATTAAATATATTATTTAACATTATAAATTAAATAATATAAATAAAATATACAAATATTCGCTATGAGGAAAATTTATCAGATCAAGTAAAAAGACATAAAAGACAAAATTATTTTGGTAAAGATTACATTTTAAGAGAATAGGAATTTGTGTTAAGAGAATAGGAATAGATTTACATCAATTTTAAATATTCTTTTATAATTTTGTTGAAGATATTTGGCCTGAGATTCATGTAATTATTCTAATTCTATTCTTATATTCAGTCGTTTTTACAATATCCAATATTTTCTGCATGTTTTGTATGAGGAATTTATTATAGTTAACATTTTCTTTATCCAGAGTATCCATTGTTTCTATTTTGTCTTTAATACCCAAAATTCTTTCTCCCAACTCTTATGTGCTGTTGGTGAGGGTTGCCTCTGAGATTCCTATTTGATTTTCCAAACAAGTCATTTCAAAATTTTCCTCAATTTCTGTTTTACTTGTTGATTCTATTTTCACTTTCAACTGTTAGACAATTTTATACATTTACTTCCACTGTTTGTATAATTGCAAATTTCTTTACTCAGGCTGGAGTGATGACTCTGGTTAAGAGGATTGTTTGCTCTTACAGGGTCCTGAGTTCAATTTCCAACAACACAATCATCTATATTTTTCCTCTTCCAGAATGCAGGTTTGAATGCAAATAAAGCACTCATATAACACAGAGTAAACTTAAAGAATTAAAGAGTCAAACAACTAGGGCTCGGAACAGAGGCCACACCTGTAATCAAAGCACTCTTGGGAAGCAGAGGTCTGAGAATCTCTGTGAGTTCAAGGCCAGTCTGATTTACAAACCAAGTCCAGGCCAACCCAGGTGACACAGAGAAATCCTTTCTCAATAAAACCTCCAAAATTCATTTTTTCTTTAAGGACATTTATCATACTTATTTTAAAATCCACATGATATAAAATGTGTTTACAGGGTGAGGATAGACTTGAAGGAGACTGAGGAAGCCCATAGGAGGTAGGAAAGTAGGATGTAAATCCCTTTTACACAAAATAATCCAAACACTAAATGTAAAGAATAAAAGAGAATATTAAAAGCTACAAAGGAAAAGGATCAAGTAGCTTATAAAAGGCACACTTGTAAGATTAATACCTGGGTTCTCAGTGGATACTCTAAAAGCCAGAAGAGCCCAGAGAGATTTAAAGACAGTATAAAAGACTGAAGATTCTTGTAAACTTTCTATCAAAATAAATGGATTAAAAATAAGAATTACTATAATAAAACTAAATTTAAGTAATATATATCTACAAACTAAGCCATTCAGGAAAAGTTATAAGGAAAAGTCTAACTCAAACAGGTTAACCATACACAAGAAATCACTGGGAATAATATCAGAGCAGCAAATTAAAAGAGAATAAACACACACATACCACCACTACCACCACCACCACCACCACCAACAACAACAACAACAATGAAGGCTAATCAACAATCATTTGGATCATCAGCATTGATATCTCTCAACATCAATGACCTCAATTCCACAAAAAAAAGGCACATTAACAGAATGATTGCAAACAGGATCCATCCTTATATATCCAAGATACACATTAACATCAAAGATTGACATCACTTCAGGGTAAATGGATTAAAAATAATTATTCTAAGCAAATAGACCTAAGAAGCAAGTAAATGTGGCCATTTTAATATCTAACAAAATATCAAAACACACAAGGAAAGAATACATATTCAATGAAAGAAAAATCCAAAAGAGAACCCTACAATTCTAAACATCTATGAACCAAACACAAGGGCATGAAAGTTTGTAAAAGAAACACTACTACAAGTCAAGTAAAAATTGTCACTCACACACTGATAGTAGGAGATTTCATTATATCACTCTCTCCTATTGACATGCCATCCAGACTGAAAACAAACAGAGAAATGCTGGAGCTAACAGATGCTATAAACCAAATAGACCTAACAAATACCAACATAACATTTTACTGAAACACAAAAGAATATACCATATCAGCACCTTCACCAGACCTGGCCAAGTACTTGGACACAAAGCATTCTCTCAAGAGATACAAGACACACTAATTAAAGCTGTATATTAACAACAACAGAAAGCTTACAAACTCATGGCAACTAACTGCTCACTACAGAAAGAAACTGGGTCACTATAGAAATTTAAAAGATAAATTAAAGGCTTTCTACAAATGAAGAAAAATAAATACAAAACATACTCAAGTTTAAGGCACATGATGAAAGTAGTTCTAAGAGGCTGTTTCATGGCACTAAGAGCATACACTTTAAAAAAGGAGAGGTCTCATACTAGTAACTTAACACCATGCCTGACACATGTGGAACAAAAAGAAAAAATATCTCACTCAAAAGCAGTAAATAAAAAGAACAATACAAAGAATCAATGAAACAAAGAATTGGTTCCTTGAGAAAATAACTATTTTGCCAACCTAAATAAAAGGCAGAGACAGAATATACAAATTAACAAAATCAGAAATGAAAAGAGGGACATAACAGATACTAAGGAAATCCAAAGAATCATTAAGTCTTACTTTGAAACCCTGTCCTCCACAAAATTGAAACATCTAAAAGGAATGGACAATTTTCTAGGTCCATACCTTTTAACATTGCTAAATCAAGATCAGATAAACAATTTAAATATACCTACAACTCTTATTGAAATAGAAGCAGTCATTAAGTCTTCCAAAAATAAAAAATAAAAATAAAGGGACAGGTAGCCTGAGCACAGAATTGTATCACATTTTATTTTTTTTTAATTTTTTTATTTAATATTTTTTAAAGTTTTTTTTTAATTAATTTATTATTGTTACATCTCAATGGTTATCCCATCCCTTGTATCCTCCCATTCTTACCTCCCTCCCATTTTCCACTTACTCCCCTCCCCTATGACTGTTCCTGAGGGGGACTTCTTCCCCCTTTATATGTTCATAGGATATCAAGTATCTTCTTGATAGCCTGCTATCCTTCCTCTGAGTGCCACCAGTTCTTCCGCTCCAGGGGACATGGTCAAATATGAGGCACCAGAGTACGTGTGAAAGTCATGCTCCACTTTCCACTCAACTGTGGAGAATGTCCTGTCCATTGGTTGGCCTGGGTAGGGATTTGAAGTTTATGGCCTCTATTGTCCTTGGCTGGTGCCATAGTTTGAGCAGGACCCCTGGTCCCGTATCTGCCTATCATAATATTCTTCAGGTAGGTTTCTAGGACCCTCTGGATCCTTCTACTTTGCTTTTCTCCCATGCTTCTGTCATCTAGAGTCCCAATAGGATGTCCTCCCCTCTGTCCCAGGTTCCTGGTAAGTGAAGACTTTCATGGAATATGCCCCTTGGGCTAGTATGCAGATATAAGTGAGTATATACCATTTGAATCTTTCTGCTTCTGGGTTAACTCACTCATTATGATCATTTCTAGCTCAATACATTGGTCCACAAATTTTGGGAATTCTTTGTTTTTAATAGCTGAGTAGTATTCCATAGTATATATGTACCACAGTTTGTTTATCCATTCTTCTACTGAGGAACATTTAGGCTGTTTCCATGTTCTGGCTATTATGAATAAAGCTGCTATGAACATGGTTGAGAAAACTTTCTTGTTGTGTGCTGCAGCATCTTCTGGGTATATTCCAAGGAGTGGAATAGCTAGGTCTTGAGGAAGCCCTATTCCCAGTTTTCTGAGATAGCACCAGATAGATTTCCAAAGTGGATGTGATAGTCTGCATTCCCACCAGCAATGAAGGAGTGTTCCTCCCTCCCCACATCCTCACCAGCATGTAATTTCTCATGAATTACTGATCTTAGCCATTCTGATGGGTGTATGATGGAATCTCAGAGTTGTTTTGATTTGCATTTCCCTGATGACTAAGGAGGTTATGCGTTTCTTTAAGTGTTTCTCAGCCATTTGATATTCCTCTGTTGAGAATTCTCTGTTTAGTTCCAAGCCCCATTTCTCAATTGGGTTACTTGGTTTAGTGGTGTTTAATTTCTTGAGTTCTTTATATATTTTGGATATTAGACCTTTTTCCGATATAGGGTTGATGCCGATCTTTTCCCAGTCTGTAGGCTGTCACTTTGTTCTCTTGACAGTGTCTCCAGCCTTACAGAAGCTTCTCAGCCTCATGAGGTCCCATGTATTAGTTGCTGACATTAATGCCTGGGCTGTTGGTGTTCTGTTCAGAAAGTTGCCTCCTGTGCCAATATGTTCCAGGCTCTTCCCCACTTTTAC
Source organism: Acomys percivali (assembly GCA_907169655.1). Taxonomy (NCBI): domain Eukaryota; kingdom Metazoa; phylum Chordata; class Mammalia; order Rodentia; family Muridae; genus Acomys; species Acomys percivali. The sequence continues at coordinate 64,866,307 of OU015747.1, forward strand.
TGGTAAGTGAATTAGTTACTCTGGTTTTATGTTGAGGTCTTTATTACACTTGGATTTGAGTTTTGTGCAAGGTGACAAATATGGGTCCAGTTGCATTTTTTTACACATAGACATCCAGTTAGACCAGCACTATTTGTTGAAGATGCTATCCTTTTTCCATGGAATGGATTTGGCTTCTTTGTCAAAAATCAAGTGACCATTTGTATGGGGATTCATATTTGGGACTTTGATTTGATTCCACTGATCAACCAGCCTGTTGCTGTGCCAGTACCATGCTGTTTTAATTACTATTGCTTTGTAGTATAGTTTGCGATCAGGTGTGGAGATTCCTTCGGATAACCTTTTATTATACAAGATTGTTTTAGCTATTCTGCGTTTTTTGTTTTTACATATGAAGTTCAGAATTGAACTTTCAATGTCTTTAAAAATTGTGTAGGTATTTTGATAGGGATTGCATTGAATCTGTAGATTGCTTTTGGTAAGAAAGCTATTTTTACTATGTTAATTCTACCGAACTATGAGCAAGGAAGATCATTCCATCTTCTCATTTGAGATTCAATCTCCTTCTTCAGAGTTTTGAATTTTTTTCAAACAAGTCCTTCACTTGCTTAGTTAGAGCAACTCCTAAATATTTTATATTGCTTGTGGCTAATGTGAATGGTGTGACTTTCCTAATTTCTTCCTCTGTAAGCTTCCTCTGCAGGCTATAGACTTTTTTGAGTTAATTTTGTATCCAGCCAAATTGCTGAAGGTGTTTATCATGTGTAGGAATTTTCTGTTGGAATATTGAGGGTCACTTATATACACTATCATATCATAAGCAAATACGGATAATTTGACTTCCTCCTTTCCCATTTGGGTACCCTTGATCTCCTTTTGTTGTCTTATTGTTCTGGCTAGAACTTAGAGTACTATATTAAAGAGATATGGAGAGAGTTGGCTGCCTTGCCTTGTTCTCAATTTTAAAGGAATTTCCTTGAATATCTTACCATATACTTTGATTTTGGCTATTGGCTTGCTGTATACAGCCTTTATTATGTTGAGGAACATGAGGAAAGGAGATTGTATCCCCAATCTCTCTAAAACTTTAAACATGAATGGGTGTTGGATTTTATGAAATGCTTTCTATGCATCTAAGGAGATGATTATTTGGATCTTTATTTTCAGTTTGTTTATATGGTGGATTATATTGACGGATTTCCGTATACTAAACCATCCCTGCATGCCTGGAATGAAGCCTACTTGGTCATGATGAATGATATCTTTGATGTGTTCTTGTATTTGTTCTGCAAGTATTTTATTTAGTATTTTTGCATCGATGTTCATAAGAGAAATTGGTCTGAAATTCTCATTCTTTTTTGAGTTTTTGTGAGGTTTAGGTATCAATGGTCTGGTAGAATTCTGCCCTGAAACCATCTGGCCCTGGGCTTTTTTTTGGTTGGGAGACTATCAATGATTGCTTCTATTTCTATAGGGGAAATGGGACTATTTAGCTTGTTTATCTGTTCTTCACTCAACATTGGCAAGTGAAATTGATCAAGAAAATCATCCATTTCCCTTAGACTTTCAAATTTTGTGGCATATATGCCTTCAAAGTAGGATCTTATGATTCTTTGTATTTCTTCCATTTCTATTATTATGTCTCACTTTTCATTCCTGATTTTGTTGATTTCAACACTGTCTCTCTGGCTTTTAGTTAGTTTGGCTAATGGTTTGTCTATCTTGTTTATTTTCTCAAAGAACCAGATCTTGGTTTTGTTGATTCTTTGGACTATTTTCTTAGTTTCTAATTTCTTAATTTCAGCCCTGAGTTTGATTATTTCCAGACGTCTACTCCTTTTAGATGTTTCTGCTTCTTTTTTTTCTAGGGCTTCCAATTGTTTCGGTAAGATGCTTATGTGCAATGTTTCCAACTTCTTTTTAAAGGCACTTAGTGCTATGAATTTTCCTCGTAGCACTGCTTTCAATGTATCCCACAAATTTGGGTACATTGTTCCTTCATTTTCATTGAATTTCAGAAATTCCTTGATATCTTTCTGTATTTATTCTTAGACCCAGGTATCATTTAGCAGAGAGTTGTTTAGTTTCCACGAATGTGTAGGCTTTTTGTTTTTTCTGTTGTTGTGGAATTGCAGCCTAAGAGCATGGTGATCTGATAGGATACAAGGTATTATTTCAATCCTCTTGTATCTGTTGAGGCTTGCTTTGTGACCTACAATGTGATCAATTTTGGAGAAGGTTCCATGTGGTACAGAGAAGAAGGTATACTCTTTCTTGTTTGGGTGAAAGGTTCTATAGATATCTGTTAGATCCATTTGACTCATGGCAATTGTTAATGATCTTATTTCTCGACTTAGTTTCTTTTTCAATGACTTATCCTTCAGTGAGAGTGGGGTGTTGAAGTCTCCCACTATTATTGTGTGGGGATCGATGTGTGGTTTAAGCTTTTTTAGCAGATCTTTTACAAATGTGGGTGCCCTTGTATTGGGAGTATAGATGTTTAGAATTGTGATGTCATCTTGGTTGACATTACCTTTGATGAGTATGAAGTGTCCTTCCGCATCCCTTTTGATTAATTTTGGTTGAAAGTCTATTTTGTTCGACATAAAATGGCTACACCTGCTTGTTTTTTGTGACCATTTATTTGCTTGGAATATTTTTTTCCAACCTTTTACCCTGAGGTAATGGCTATTGTTATGGGTGAAATGTGTTTCTTGAATGCAGAAGAATGTTGAATCTTCTTTATGCACCCATTCAGTTAGTCTGTGTCTTTTTATTGGAGAATTGAGACCATTGATGTTCAGAGGTATTAATGACCAGTGACTGTTAAGAGTCTTAATTTTGATGTTGGTTCCAGTAGAGACTTTGTGTAGTTGTGTTTTTGCTATGGTATTGTTATTTTCCTGAGTATTTTTGGTTGTAGCTTGACCCTTTGAGATGGAAATTTCTTTCTAGTACCTTCTGTAAAGCTAGATTTGTGGATAGGTTCTGTGTGAATTTTTTTTTCATGGAATATTTTGTTTTCTCCATCAATGGTTATTGATAGTTTTGCTGGGTAAAATAGTCTGGCCTGGCATCTGTGGTGTCTTAGGGTTTGCAGGATCTCTGTCCAGGCACTTCTGGCTTTGATGGTCTCTGCTGAGAATTTAAATATAAATCTGATAGGTTTGCCATTAAATGTTATTTGGCCCTTTTCCCTTGCAGTTTTTAATATTTTTCTTTATTCTGTATGTTTTCTGTTTTGATTATTATGTGACGGGCAGCTTTTCTTTTCTGGTCAATTCTATTTGGTGTTCTGAAGGCCTCTTGTTTGCTTATAGGCATCTCTTTCTTTAGATTGGGGAAATTTTCCTCTATGATTTTGTTGAGGATAGTTTCTGGGCCTTGGAGTCTGATATCTTCTCTTTCTTCAATGCCTATTATCCTCAGATTTCTTCTTTTCATGGTGTCCTTGATTTCTGGATGTTTTGTGTCAGGATTTTTCCAGATTTAGAATTTTCCTTAATGGTTGCTTCAAGATCTGATTGTATCTTCTAGACATTAGATTCATTCCTCCATCTCTTGGATTCTGGTAGAAAAGCTCACCTATGTGTTGCTCGCCTTCTTCTCTGAGGTCTCACATTCTCATTTTCTTCTTTCTGTATGTTTATCATTGAATCCATTTTCATCTTCAAATCTTGAACTGATTTTTTTTTTATTTCTTTCATATGATTGTTTGTATATTCCTGAGTTTCTTCCATTGCCTCTTTGTAGATCTTCAGAGTTTAACCTGTTTTATTGATTTCTTCCATATGGTTGTTTGCATTTTCCTGAAATTTTTCCAGTTCCACTCTATGTGCTTCTTTTATGTCTTTCACCTGTTTGGCTGCATCTTCCTGCATTTGATTACAAATTTTGTTTCCTCCACTATCATCCTCATTACTAAGAATTTGAGGTCATTATCTTGTATTTCCATTGTTTTTTAGTTCTCTGGGTTGTTTTCTTTGGGATAGCTGGAAACTAGAGATGCCATATTGTTTTGGGGTTTTTTTTGTGTATGCCTTTATGCTGTCCTTTAGACATCTTGCCATCTCTGTTTTTGTTGGTTAGCTTCCAGATTTGGGTGGAGGAAGTCTGAGGATAGATTCATTTGTTTTCTCACGATTTCCTAGGCCAGAAGATCTGTTGCTTCCTTAGTCTGGTTGGCAGGAGGCTAGCCCTGTCGTTTTGGACTCTCACAGCCAGTGATCCTCAGCTCCCCTGTACTGTGCGTCCTGCAATCTTTCTGGGTCTCTGAATGAGCATTGGGTCAGACCAAAGTATCCACAGCCTTCTGGGTCCCCTGCCAAGTCCACCCAGGGACACTGGGCCAGAATCACGTGCTGAGCTCAGCTAGATTCTCATGGCCCGAAACATCTGCCGAGGTCAGCTAGGGACTCTGGGCCCAATCTGCACACTGAGCTCCCCTAGGGACTCTGGCCCCATAATGTATGCAGAGTCCAGCAGAGTTTTTGGACTGGGACTGCACACCATGCACCAAGCTTAGCTAGGTGCTTTGGGTGCAAAGCACATGCCATGGTCAGTTATAGTCTCAGGGCCTGAACCGGCCACCAAGCTCAGCCAGGATTTCTGGATTCAAACTGCACACCGTGTTCAACCAGAGTCTTAGAGCTGCAACTGCTCCCAAAGCTCAGCTAGAGTCTCTTGGCCCAATTTGTCCACCAAGCGCAGTCAGGTACTCTGGCCTTAAACTGCACACCGAGCTCTGCCAGAGTCTCCGGGGCAGAATTGCACACTGAGCTCAGCCACTGACTCTGGTCCCAAATTGCGAACTGAATTCAGCCTGGGACCAGGGGCCTAAATTGCTCGGAGAGTCCAGCCAGAGTCTCAGGGCTATGATTGTCGACAAATCTCAGCTAGAGTCTCTGGACCCAAACTGACCAGCAAGTCCAGCTAGTGACTCTGGGCCAAATCTGCGTGCTGACATCAGCCTGCATCAGAGCAGCAGAAATGCTTGCTGAGCTGAGCTAGTGTCTCAGACAGAACTGCTCACTGAGCTGAACTAGCACCAAAGACGGAACTGCATAATGAGCTCAGCCTGCGTCACAGCAGGGGAACTGTGGGTGAGTTGAGCTAGTGCCTTCAGCAGAACTGTGTGCTGAGCTGAGACAGCGTCTCCATGCCGGTGGAACTGCACACTGAGCTGAACTTGGGACTCAGGGACTGAACTGTCCGCCAAGTCCAGTTTGGGTCTCAGGGCACCACGTGACCCCAAATCCTGCCCAGAGTCCCCACTCCTGCAGCAACTCCCACCAGCCACCACACCAATCGCCTCCGCCAGAGGGCTCCAAGCTGCAAACCTCAGCAGCTTCTGCTGCTGCTGCTGCCACTGTTACCACTGCTGCTGCTGCTGCTGCTCCGATCTGAGAAAATCTGTGCTCCTCCCATGTGCAGGGTCACACAAGTCCTCTGCACCCTGGTCCCTTTGAACCATGGAGCACTCCTGCTGCAGTGGTGTGGGGACCTTGGTGTTCCTGGTTCAGAAATCTGTGCAATTCCCTGAATTGTTTACTGGAGCTTCTAAACACAGTCCACACTACTCACTGCCATCTTGGATTCCCCACATTTTCAAAATGGAATTAGTGCCAATACTCTTGAAATTATTCTATAAAATATAAAGAGAAGAAATATTTTCCAATTCATTTTATAATATCACAGTTACCTCAACACTGAAGGTCTATAAAGGCGAAATAATAAAAAAATTAGAGACAAATATTCCTTTTGAACAAGATACAAAACGTCTCAATAAAATATTGTAAACTAAATCCAATCAGGCACCAATAAACATCCACCATGATCAAGTAGGCTTTATCACGTAGACAAAGCGATGGTTTAACTGGTCAACCTATGTAAAAAGAAAAAAAAAAGGTAATTCACCATATAAACAAATTGAAAGTGAAAACCACATAAGCATCTCATTTGATGCAGAAGAGGCCTTTGACAAAATCTTGCAACTCATCATATTAAAATCCCTCCAGAGATTAAGGATAAAAGTGAAATATGTGAAAATAATAAAGGCAGTTCACAGCAAACACATAGCCAGCATAAACATAATTGGAGACATACTCAAAGGAATTCCATTAAAAGCAGAAACGAGATGAGCATGGTTACTCTTTCCATTCCTATTCAAGATAGTACTTAACGTTTTAGCTAGAGTAATGACAAAGCTAAAGGAGATGAAAGGGATACCATTGGAAAGGAGGAAACCAAAGGATCTTTATTGGCAGATTCTATTGTAGTATACAAAAGTGACACTAAAATTTCACTGGAAAACTCCTACAGATGATAAACACTTTCAGCAAAGTATCAGGATATTGAATTAACTCACAAAAATTAATAGCACTTCTACTACTCCTGACAAATGCATTGAGAAAGAAATAATAACAACAACATTTATCACAGATACCTCAAATAATATGAGATATTATGGGCTAACAATAACCAAGCCAGTTAAAGACTTGTATTACAAAATCTTTAAGACACTGAAGAAAGAAATTAAAGAACATGTCAGTTGATTGAAAGATCTTCCACATTCATGGAGTGGTAGGACTAACATTGTTTTTTAAAAATGGCCATCCTACCTAAAGTACTCCTTAACAAAATTCAAACACAATTCTTTACAGATCTTTGCAACTTCATATGAAAGACAAAGGATAGCTGAACAATAAAAGAATGAATGGATGCCTCACTTTTCCAGATTTAAAGTAGGACTACAGAGCTATAACAATAAAAAGCCACATGGCATTGGCATAAAAACATATACGTTGATTTATTGACTCAAGACATAAATATACACACACATACATATTTATATATAAACACTATATTTTTATAAAGAAGCCAAAATAGACACTGGGAAAGAGACAAAATATTTAATAAATGGTGTTGGTCAAACTGCATCACTGCATGTAGATGAATCAAAATAGATCTATATTTATCCACAAAATCCAACTCAAACTGGATCACAGACCTCAACAAAAAAGCCAGATATACTGGAAATGTTGGAGATCTAAGATGGCAGTGTCGACCATGCACTGTATCTGATTGGCCAGGCTGAGCCTAGGGAGAGGTTTGCGAGGTACTGATCACAAGACCTGGATAGTCCTCAATGAGAGATGTCCACAGTATGTAGAGCACTGGTGGGTCTGGCCTCAGGCCATCCAACTAAATGGTCCATGGAGGAAAGATGCCTAATCCAGGGAAGGCGTCCCTTTTCCCCACAGGTGAAGTCTCTCAAACTACAGCCATTCAATATGAACTACTTTCAAGGGCCAGTGAAGAGCATGAGAAACTACTACCCAACATCAGAAACAACAGAACAACTAAAGGCCAGTGTAAAAACACAAACATCAAAAGTCAAAATAATATGACATCTTCAGAAACCAGTTATCCCAAAGCAATCAACCCTGGAAATGCAACACAACTGAAGCAACAAGAAAATGACTTCAAATCCTTCATAATGAAGCTAATAATAGAAGAAACAAATAAAACCTGGAAACAAATAATGGAAGATAAAGCTAAACAGATTGAGGAGCTTAGAGAGGCCATGACAGAAAACTATAGAGAAAAAATGAAGAAATCGCTGGAAGAAATTCAGGAAAATACAAACAATCATGTGACAGCAACCAATAAAACTCTTCAAGATCCAAAGATGAAAATGGCAACAATGATAAAACACAAAATGAGAAAAGCCTTAAAAGAGAGAACATAGAGAAGAAAGCAGGAATTACAGAGATAAGCATTGCCTACAGTATTCAAAAGACAAAGGAAATAATCTTGGGTGTAGAAGATACCATAGAAACACTGGATGGAACCATCAAAGAAAATGCTAAATCTGGAAAATCCCTGACATAAAACATCCAACAAATGAAGCATACCATGAAAAGATGAATCCTAAGGATAATAGGAATTGAAGAAAGAGAAGACACCCAGTTCCAGGGCCCAGAAAATATTTTCAACAAAATCATAGAAGAAAAATTTCCAATTTTAAAGATGCCTATAAACATACAAGATGCCTACAGAACACCAAATAGAATAAACAATAAAAGAAAACCCTCCTGCCACATAATGATCAAAACACAAAATGTATAGAACAAAGAAAAATATTAAAAGTGACAAGGGAAAAAGGCCAAGTAAAATGTAATGGCAAACCTATCAGAATCACACCTGACTTTTCAGCAGAGACCATAAAAACCAGAAGGTAATGGGCAGAGGTCTTGCAAACCCTAAGAGACCAGAGATGCCAGTCCAGACTACTATAACCAGTGGAAATTTCAATAACTGTAGATAGATAAAACAATACATTCCATGACAAAAACAAATTCAAACTGTACCTATCCACAAATACAGCCAGACATATGTTATTAGAAAGAAAACACCAACTCAAACCAGATAACTACAACCAGGATAATACAGGAATTGGAAAACTTCACTTTAGCACAAACAAAACAGACAAACAAACAAAAACATTCTACTCATTCAAAAACACTTCTCAGCCACAATGATAGACATTACCTCAGTGTAAAAGGCTGGAAAAAGGTCTTCCAAGCAAATGCACACAAGAAGCAAGCTAGTTTACCCATTCCAATATCTAGTAGAATAGACTTTTAACCAAAATTAATCAAAAGAAATGAAGAAGGACACTTCATACTCATGAAAGGAAAATTCAATAAGATTATATCACAATAATGAACATCTACACCCCAAATATAAGGGCAAACACATTTGTAAAAGAAAGATTAATATAACTTAAACCACACATCAATATCTACACATTATGAGTAGGAGATTACAACACCCAATTTCACCAAAGGATAGGTCAATGAAACGGAAGCTAAACCAAGAAATAATGACTCTAACAGATGTCATGAATCAAATGGATCTAACAGATATCTACAGAACTTTTCAACCAAACACAAAATATTATACCTTCTTCTCAGAATTTCATGGACCTGTCTCCAAAATTGACCATGTAGTAGGTCAAAAGCAAGCCTCAATAGAAACAAGAAGATCAAAATAATATTTTCTATCCTATCAGACCACCATGGATGAAAGCTGGACAACAACAGAAATAACAAAAAGCCTACACATAAATGGAAACTGAACAACTCTCTATGCAGCAACAAGTGGGTCAGGGAAGAAATAAAGAAATAAAGAAAAATAAAGAAAAAAATTAGGGACTTCCAGAAATCCAATGAAAATGAAAGTACAAAACACCCAAATATGGGACACATTGAAAGCAGTGCTAAAAGAAAAGTTCATAGCACTAAGTGCCTACATAAAGAGATTAGAAACATCTCCTATAGGCAACTTAATGATACAACTGGAAGCCCGAGGAAAAAAGAAAAACCCAAGAGGAGTAGACGGCTAGAAATAATCAAACTCAGGCATGGAACCAATAAGCTAGAAACAAAGAGAACAATTTAATGAGACAACAAAATCAAGAGCTGGTTCTTCCACAATATCAACAAGATAGACAAACCCTTACCCAATCTAATAAGAGGCAGAGAGGTACTATTCAAATCAACATCAAATTAAATGGAGAGAAATTCAAGGAAATTCCACTAAAATCAGGCACTAAAGAAGGCTGCCCACTCTCTCCATATCTCTTCAACAAAGTCAGAAATTGAAAGGGAACCATAGCAACAGACATTTAAGAAATCCAATGAATCATTAGCTCTTACTTCAAAGGTCTATACACCACAAAATTTGAAAACTAAAGGAAATGGGCAATTTTATTGATAGATTCCACTTGCCAAAGGTAAATCAAGATTAGATAAACAAATGAAATAGTGTTTTTCCTTCTAGAAAAATAGAAGCAATCATCAAAATCACCCAAACCAACCAACCAAACAAACAAAAAAACAAAACAAAACAACAACAACAACAACAAAAACCCAGGACCAGATGGTTTCAGGGCAGATTTCTACCAGATCTTCAAAGAAAATCTAATGCCTGTACTCAAAAAACTACTCCACAAAATAGAATCAGAAGGTACATGAACTCATTATATGAGGCAACAGTCATCTTGGTACTTAAACCTTACAAAGATCCAAAAAGAAAGAGAATTTTAGAACAATTTCTCTTATGAACAATGATGCAAAATACTCAATAAAGTACTTGCAAAAGGAATCCAAAAACACATCAAAAATTCTACTTAGGCTTTATCCCAGGCATAAGGGATGGTTTAATATATGAAAACCCATCAGTGTAATCCACCACATAAACAAACTGAAAGAAAACAAATGACATGATCATCTCCTTAGACGCTGAAAAAGCATTTGACAAAATCCAACACACATTCATGTGTAAAGTCTTGGGGAGATTAAGGATACAAGACACATACCTAAACATAATAAAGGCTAGATACAGCAACATAATAGCCAACATCAATTTAAATGAGAGAAATTCAAGGAAATTCCACTAAAATCTGGCACTAAAGAAGGCTGCCCACTCTCTCCATATCTCTTCAATACAGTACTTGAAATTCTAGCTGGAGCAATAAGAAAACAAAAGGAGATCAAGGGGATCAACATTGGAAAGGAGGAGGTCAAATTGTTCATATTTACAGATATAATAAATGAACCCAAAATTCCACCAGAGAACTCCTACAGCTGATAAACATTTTCAGCAAAGTTGCTGGATTCAAAAGCAAGTCAAAAAAGTCAGTGGGAAACTACACCCTTTATAATAGCCACAAATAACATAATGTATCTAGCTGTAACTCTAAGCAAGTAACTGAAAGATTTCTATGAAAAAAAAGTTCAAGACTCTACAGAAGGATATCAGAAGATGTTAGGATATCTCTTTTTTTGTGGACCAGGAAAATTAACATAGTAAAACTAGCAATCTTATCAAAAGCAATTTACACATTCAATGCAATCCCTATCAGAATACCTGCAAAATATTTGAAAATCTTGAAAGATCAATTCTCACCCTTTATATGGAAAAACATAATCTCAGAATAGCTGAAACAATCCAGTACAATAGAAGATTCTCTGGAGCAATTTCCATCCCTGATTTCAAAGTGTATTTTAGAGCAACAGTGACTAAAACAGCATAGTACTGTAATATAAATAGGCTGGTTGATCAATGGGACTGAATCGAAGCCCCCAAAATAAATCCATATACCTACTGACACTTGATTTTTTACCAAGAAGCCAAACCAATTCTATGGAAAAAGGATAGCACCCTCAAAAATTGTGCTGCTCTAACTGGATGGCTGCATGTAGGAAGATACAATAGATGCAATATTTATCACCATGCACAACACTCAAATCCAAGTGGATTAAAGACCTCAACATAAAAGCAGAGACACTAAATCTGTTAGAAGAAAATTTGGGTAAGAGCTTGGAACTCATTGGCACTGAAGACAACCTCTTGACAGAACTCCAACAGCCCAGGCTCTAAGGTCAATAATTAGTAAATGGGACCTCATGAGGCTGATAAGCTTCTGTAAGGCAGGAAACACTATCAACAACAACAACAACAACAACAACAAAAAGAGATAGCATACAGAGTGGGAAAATTTCTTCACCAACCCTACATCTGACAAAGGACTAATATGCAAAATATATGAAAAGCTCAAGAAACTGAACAACACAAAACCAAATAACCCAATTAAGAAAAGGGACTGACACAAGCAATATAAAATATCTAGGTGTTACTCTAACCAAGCAAGTGAAGGACTTGTTTGAAAAAAATTGCAAAACTCTGAAGAAAGAGATTGAAGATGACATGAGAAGATGGAATGATTTCCCTTGTTCATGCATCAGGAGAATTAACATAGTAAAAATGGCCATCTTACCAAATGCAATTTACAGATTCAATGCAATACCTATCAAAATACCTACACAATATTTTAAAGACATTGAAAGTTCAATTCTCAACTTCATATGGAACAACAAAAAACCCAGAATATCTAAAACAATCTTGTACAATAAAAGATCCTTATGATGAATCACCATACCTGATCTCAAGCTATACTATAAAGCAACAGTAATTAAAACAGTATGTTACTGGCACAGCAATAGGCTCGTTGATCAATGGAATCAAATTGATAAACAAAAAATGAATGCACACACTAGATTTTTAAAAGAAGCCAAATCTATTCAGTGAGAAAAGGATAGCATCTTGCACAAATGGTGCTGGTCTAACTGAATGTCAACATATAAAATAATGCAATTACACCCATAATTGTCACCATGCAAAAAACTCAAGTCCAAATGGATTAAAGACCTCAACATGAACCCAGAGACACTAAACTGTTTAGATGGAAAAGAGGGGAAAAGCCTGGAACACATTGGCCCAAGAGACAACTTCCTGAGCAGAACACCAACAGCCCAGGCTCTAAGGTTACCAATTAATAAATGGGACTTCATGAAGCTGAGAAGCTTCTGTAAGGAAGGAAACATTGCAAGAGACAAAGCAACAGCTTACAGGTTGGGAAAAGATCTTTACCGAACCTACCACTGACAAAGTACTAGTAAACAAAATATATAAAGAACTCAAGAAATTAAACACCACAAAACCAAATAACCCAATTAAGAAATGGGGCTCAGAACTAAACAGAGAATTCTCAACAGAGAAATATCGAATCACTGAGAAACACTTAAAGAAATGCTCAACATCCTTAGTCATCAGAGAAATGCAAATCAAAACAACTCTGAGATTCCATCTTACACACAGCTAGATTAAAAATTCAAGTGACACCACATGATGGTGAGGATTAGAGAAAGAAGAACACTCCTTCATTCCTGGTAGGAATGCAAACTAGCACAACCACTTTGGAAATCTATCTGGTGCTAACTCAGAAAACTGGGAATAAGGCTTTTTCAAAACCCAGCTATTCCACTCCTTGGAATATACCCAGAAGATGCTCCACCACAGAACAAGGACATATGCTCAACCATTTTCATAGCAGCCTTATTCATAATAGCCAGAACATGGAAACAGCCTAAGTGTCCCTAGTAGAAGAATGGATAAAGAAACTGTGATACATTTACACTATGGAATACTACTCAGCTATTAAAAACAAGGAATTCCTGAAATTTGTGGGCAAATGGATTAAACAAGGAATGATCATAATGAGTGAGTTAACCCAGAATAAAAAGAGTCAAATGGTATATACTCACTTATATCTGGACACTAGCCCAAGGGATATGTCCCATGAAAGTCTTCACTTACAAGGAAAGTGAGGCATAGGAGAGGACATACTATTGGGACTTTAGGTGTGAGAAGCATTGTAGAATGGAGAAATAGAATGATCTAGAGGGTCCTAGCAACATACAAAAAGAACATTAAAAGGAAAATGAAATCATGAAATTCACAAGTAAATGGATTGAATTTTAAAAAGTCATTCTGAGTGAGGTGTGTCAGACTCAGAAAAAATAGTGTATATTTTTGCTTATAAGTAGATATTTTTTAAGTCAAAGATGACAAAGCTACAATTTGAAGAACCACATAGGTTAGGTATTTTGTTAGGGACTATGAAAATTGAGCAGATAGATCGTCTTAGAAAATGGAAACAGAATAGATAGTTATGAGTGGACATGACAGGGCTAGGATTAAATAACCAAGTAGGGAGGTATAGGTAAGAGGGAGATAAGACTGAGAATGTGCTGAGAGGTAGTAAATATTAAGGGCCATTTGAGCAGTAGTATGTAGAAGCTTCCTAAAATATATGCATACAGATGCCATCTTTTATAACCAAATTGAACTTCCACTATCAGGATTGGGTAACATCTAATTGAGTTGTTGGCCAATTGAGTCCCATAGGAAAACTTAGGCTATTTCCAAGACTATAGGCTTCTGTTTACAAACTGTCAGTAAGGCTTCCTTGCTGAGAATAACACATACACAACTCATTGAAAGTGGAGCTATCAAGATCATACCTACATAGAAACTTCACTACTATATGCTAGTATCTATGGTATAAGAAAGTATTCAGCACACCACCAAAAACCCTTTGTTCTACCATGGTATCTTACCTGCAAGATATGCTAGGGCACAAAGTTTGTGGGAGTCACAATGTCTGAGCTGATGTAAGGCCCATTACATTAGCTTTAACCCACACAAGAAACTGTTTGGGTAGCCAAGCACTTGAGACCAGATAGCCAAGGATATTCTTGGGTAAAATCAAATTTTATTGGTCTGAAAACATAGTGAAAAAACAATTCCTAATGACATTATGCAATATTCATACATCAGTGCTTTGCTCAGCTTCATAAAAGAAGCTTCCTTCTGCAGTAGATAGAAACAGGTACCAAGATCCACAGCCAGATATTCAGAGAGTGAGAGGCCTTAGAAAACTCACAAATCACTCACTTATGTGCTCAGAGAACACTATAGATGAGGCAGAAAGAATGTAAGTGCCGAAGGAAATGTATGGCACCAGGAAAACAACCCCCATAAATCAAAATGAATATTATACATATAAACTCACTCAGAAGAAGGCAGCATGCACAGTGTCAGCACAGGTCTGGCCAAAGTCTGTGCTTATATAACATGGTTTCTATTTTAGAGATTTTTATGGTTTTCTGGAGTATGTGAATGAGTGTCTCACTGATTCTTGTGCCTTGTTTTGAATGTTTTCCTTATGATTGTTTGTCTTATCCAACTCCAATGTATTTATTTTATTTTATTATTATTATTGTTGTAGTTTGATTTTAAATAAGAGACATAAATAGATTGGATCTAAATAGCAGGGAAGGCGGGGAGGAACTAGAAAGACTAGAGAGAAGTAAAGCATATTATGTGAGAAAAATAATCTTTTTTCAATAAAAGGAGAACTAAGATTAGCATTTTAATCTTAAATGACTTCACCAAAACAGAAGATCAAATATAGTTTGAAAAATACAGAAGAGAAAATGAGCCTAAGACTTTTACAATAAAAGAGTATTTCTTTTGACAGTAAAGTTTACAGTACTTCATTTTGAATGTAACAATCTGGGGAATAAGAAGCTTTGTTCTTTAAAGAACTACTAAAGAATTAGTTTCACTCCACACATAGATAATTGAAGACACTGTGGCAAAATACTAGTATTGAGTGTGGAATATGTTTACTCAGGCAGACAAATATAAAGATGAATATAAGGAAGGCAAAATAGAACATAAATGCTACATGCTCAGATGATGAAACTTTGGGACTTTTTTTAATTGGAGGAATGCAAAGAAACAATGTAGACATTAAAACTTAAGAAATAATTGTTTGGCTTTCAAAACTACCTGATATACAAAGGAAATAATGAAAAGTTAAGAAGCATAAGGATATAGTTTAAAATGCAAGGGAGGACCTAAATTAACTATGTGACCTTATCTTTCTATAGAATAATAGCTATCCACCACAACTAAGATGTATATTCTTGTGATAAAAGTAGACTACTGATTGACATGACTAATATTTTATCAGCTAACAATTAACTTGTATAATTTATTTATCCTAAACATACTGTAATAGCACTTTCAAAGTATTGTAAGTAAACCTTGTATTAGAATTGAGTTATAGGGGAAAATACCTCATATAAGAGTAGAAACATATATATGTAATATGTTTGAAGAATAAACTTACAATTGAATTCTATACCACTGTATCTAGAATTTAACTTATTTTGCATCTATATACAAAATTCTATACCAGTGAATTAAAGATAACTTTGTGAGTGACAATTGTGGCATTAAGTTGAGGAGTCGATTCTATTTTTTGTTCTATCTTCCCTATGTATTTCTATATTCCCCCTTCTTTCATTTCAGCCCTTATCTCCAAACCTAAAAATGTGACATATTAACTCCTGGCAACCCCCAGACTACCTCAAAGAGTATGATGAGCATCAAAGAACCTCCTTATGGAGATGGCTTCAAATATGGCAACAAGCCACTGGATAAAATGTCCTCATTTCTACCCCAGAAAGAATTCTGCCTAAAAAAGGGCAAGCTTGGATGCAGAAGTTTACAGCCAAACTTTCCTAAGACTGGGTAAGCAAGTCCTCAACAGTTCCTGATTCACAAATATATCTGTCAAGATATATTAAGCCAGAAGGCTAAAGAAGATCCTCCAACATAATAGAATTTGGGGTGACTATTAAAGTAGAAAACTGTGTTTGTCATCTTCTCATTGAGAAAACTTATAAACTGCACTCCCGGCATACTCAGGTTTATTCCTTCTCACGTCTCTGATGGAATTGAAGGCCAGGTAATTTAGTTTTACAATGAAGCTTAGTTGTTTAGGGGTTAAGATGTTTTTAGGAGAATGTCCTGTCCATTGGCTAGATCAGAGTAGGGGGTCAATGTTTACTACTTATATTGTCCTTGGTTAGTGCAGTAGTTTGAGCAGACCCTCTGGGCCCCAATCCACCTGTCACAATGTTCTCCTTGTAGGACACCTCAGTCATAGACCTAGGGGAGGGAAATTGGGTGAAAGTGGGAGGGAGGGAAGAATGGGAGGATACAAATAATGGGATAACAACTGAGATAAATAAATTAATAAAAATAAAAAAACAAGGTCAAACAATAAGAAAGATGTTTTTAGGTCTAGATAGATGTTTTAAGTTGATAATGACAAGATGTGATGGAGATTGATTTATATTCAGAATTTTAGATGCACCAAGATAGGAAAGATGTTTTCTTCAAGGCTGTCAAATACAAATAGCCAAAAACTCTAAGAATGTAACATTTATATAATTCCTTACTGTGTTATGATTATTCTTGCTATAGGTAGCTTATTGTACATATGTGGAATAATATAAATATATATGTAAAAAATAAAAATAGAAGGGAAAGGATGCAAATCAAGTATGCTATTTCTTTTTTTTAAGTATGCTAATTCTAACTAAAGCAAAAGAGTGAATGATGAAAGAAATATATAGACAGTCAAGAATTTAAGGGATTGAAATTCAAAGAATACTAAAGGGGAAAGGATATGGCTCAGGTGATAAATGCATTTACCTACCCAAAGTTGACAGCTAAAGACTGACAGACAACGATTAGTTTCTGAAATATCATTTAAAACAATGCATATGATGTCACACATTTGTAATATTAGCACTCCTGAAAAATAGGATAAGAATTCAAATCAATTGAGGTGAAGCTCACAGACCAGCTAGGCAGAAGTGTACAGTAGCATAACCAAGAAAGACACTGCCTCAAACAACGTGGAAGGCAAGAACTAACTCATGAGAGCTCACTCTCTGACTTCCATTTAAATGCTATTGTACATGTCACTTATGAACACATGTGAAATATATAAACTAATTTGAATCTTGAATTTTTTTATTATTTAGGTAACTTTAAGAACAAAAATGTAAACTTGTATTACAAATATTATTTTTTAAGATAATAGACAAAAAATAAATGTTTAACTGCATTCAGAATTGTCCACCTATAGGTATATTTAAATTTTAAATGATATATTATGCTGGAAATAAATATTTCCTTGGTAAATAAAAAATAATCTTTGTTATATGTTAAAATGTAGTAAATTCTCTCATTGATTACAATGAAATTCAAATTTACGTTTTTTCACAGGACATTACATTACATAAAATAATAACTTTTAAGATTACAAAGATAAACACAATTATACCAGATGATGCATGAGTACACACACACACACACACACATACACACACACACACACACACACACACACACACACTACCTATAAAACAAACAAGCAAACATAAATCAAAAAGAAGTACGAGTAATAAGGTGAGGTAGAATTCTGAGTTTAAGCTCATTTACAGAGAGTATACTGAGCACTTCAGATAGTGGAAGGATGTTAATGATTATAGGTCCAACAAACCAGGGCCCAGAGGGGCTTGTAGAGCCTGACACTCCTACCAAGGACCAAGCACGGACTGGACATAGATCCCGTACATGGATGTACCAGGAAGCAAGTTCAGGTTTCATGTGGGTCCCCTAGTAATGAGAGCAGGTCTCTCTGTGGAATAGTGTCTATTTCCTGCTATTTTGTCCACTTTCACTTGGCAGGCCTTCCTTGCTAGGCCAGTGAGGAGGAGGATGTCCTTGGTCCTGATGGGATATAAGGTGACCCGGTAGGATGAGGGAGGCTTTCCTTTTCGGAAAGGTAATGGAGAAGAGGGAGTGAGGGTGAGACTAGGAGGAGAGGAGGGAGGCAACTATGATTAGGATGCAAAATAAATAAATGAATTAATTAATTAAAAAGCAAAGCAAAACAAAAATTACTTCACAAAACCTTAAAAAATATTTTGGCTATCTGAGTGGCAGATAGCATATAGCAAATGTTATAGAAAAACTAGAATAAAGATAGATAGATAGATAGATAGATAGATAGATAGATAGATAGATAGTGATATGGTTTCTCTGTGGGGCCTTCCCTGTCCTGGACTTGCTTTGTTGACCAGGCTTGAAATCACAGCGATCTACCTGCCTCTGTGTCCTGAGTGGTGGGTTTATAGGCATATGCCACAATGCCTGGCTTAGAAATCATGTAAACTTTTATGTCAACTAGACAAAAAGAGTTATAAAAGTATAAAATTTCTGAGTAACATGAGCCATTGTCCACAAGGGTGGTCAGTCTTTCACCAGACCATGTGAAGTCTGCAGAAAACACTGCCAAAATTTTCAAGTGTGCAAAGAAGTCAAAAAAATTGATGAAATGGGAGAAATAGCACACTAAACAGATGGATCACAAAACAGAAAATGCCAAGCTAAACATAGTGCCAGCTCAAACCCCTGTTGAGGGGGAGGAAACACATCTGTATTGATGCTAACTGTTTTGTAATTCATGGCTAGTATTTTTAAATAAAAGGGAAGAAGCTGTGTTTTCCTTAAACCATGGCCATAAGCACCGCAGGAATGTGTTCTTAGACAGGGCATCTGGAATAAAACTTGGACTTCTGTGTTACCTGATTTATGATGCAATTCATGGACTCTTCTGATAAAACATATTTTTAATTAATGGTAGTGATTAAGGACAAGAGTTCACATGACCTGCAGTGTGAAAGACTGAAGAGGCAGAGGCAAGTTACAATGTTCAACATAAAGTTTTATGTTCTAGTGTGTCCAACATGTAGTGAATCACAGGATTATGTAAGTATGTCTAAAGCCTGGAGAAATCAATAAGGATATAGACCAATCATAAAACAATGATAAAAATATAAGCAATTCAGAAAATAATTACAGGTGGGCAAAATATTATTACTGTTCAACCTCAAAGGAAAATTATTAACACTAATAATGTTTGCATATTTCAGAGGGAGTCATCAATTTATACTATTCCTTAAAGTACATTTACATATGTAATCCAAATTAAATTATGCCAATGATGAAAATACCTGCCCAAAGCCATATATTAGCTAATAGAAACCACAATACTAGACATGGGAAACATTACTTCAAGTCCAAGAGATTTCCTAAGCAACATAGAGTATTGGCACTTCTTTTGGTTGCCTCCCAGAATTTGAAAAGAAGGCCTTATTGCTGAAGAGTCTGCACATTTCAGAGACACTTGGAACTGACCTCAGAGCCTCCTCACTACAGACTGGCTGTCATAGTATCTGAAGATGCTACATGAGCTTCCAATGTAGAAAAGCAATCAATAGCGGTATATAGTTGTAAAGCCTATGAACCACAACAGTGACCTACATAGCAAGGCACCCAAAATTATGCAATAGTGACACTTTAATCTGGGAACTAACCAACAGCTACCTGGATTAAATACCTACTAAATATGGTAGAATTAATACCTTCTATTGCAAATTTAGTCAATTGTCAGTAGCTAGAAAAGTTGTAGAACATTATGGAGAATTAGTCTACTATTGACATTTTCCTAAAGTAATGTAATTAATTACAACATTCTAAATAATTTTCTTAAACACACAGATATGTTCAATTTTCACCTTTCCTTGAAATTCTTTTTGCAGCAAGTATAGATTATTACATAGTCCACAACCAATATAAGTTTAGAAAATAAGTAACCTTGGTGTGTTCAGACACAACTAATATATCTACAACCCACACCAACACATAAAGTTCAGTGATATTTACAGAAGGTGTGACAGAAAGATTCTACAAGGCAGGTAACCAGGATGTCTGCTTCTATGTAGTGTTTTCTAAAAATGACAGGAAAGTTGTGCTTATATAATAAAGGCTGTATACAGCAAGCCAACAGCCAAAATCAAATTAAATGGAGAGGTACACAAGGAAATTCCCCTAAAATCAGGAACCAGGCAAAACTGCCCACTATCTCCATATCTCTTCGATATAGTACTTGAAGTTCTAGCCAGAACAATAAGACAACAAAAGGAGATCAAGGGGATCCAAATGGAAAAGAAGTAAGCCAAATTACCCCTATTTGCAGATGATATGATAGTGTACATAAATGACCCCCAAAATTCCACCAGAGAACTCCTACAGCTGATAAACACCTTCAACAAAATGACTAGATGCAAAATTAACTTTAAAAAAGCCAATAGCCTTCCTAAATACAAATGATAATCCTGCAAAGGAGGAAATTAGGAAAACTACACCCTTCATGTTAGCCACAAGCAATATAAAATATCAAGGAGCTACTTTAACCAAGAAATTGAAGGACTTGTTTGAAAAAACTTTAAATGGTTGAAGAAAGAGATTGAAGATGGCATGAGAAGATGGAAGGAACTCCATTGTTCATGGATCTGGAGAATTATCATAGTAAAAATGGCCATCTTAACAAAAGCAATTTTCAGATTGAAAGCAATCCCTATCTCAATTTCATATGAAAAAAAACCAAAATAGCTAAAACAATCCTGTAAATTAAAAGATCCTTGGACGAATCTCCATACCTGATCTCAAGCTGTACTATAGAGCAACAGTAATTAAAACAGTATGGTACTGGTACAACAATAGTCTGGTGGGCCAATGGAATCGAACTGAAGACCCAGACATGAATCCACACACATTTGGTCACTTGATTTTAAAAAAATGCCAAATCTATTCAATAGAATGAGGATATCATCTTCAACAAATGGGTCTCCTCTAACTGAATGTCTACATTTAAAAATATGCAATTAGACCCATATTTGTCACCATGTACAAAACTCAAGTCCAAGTGGATCAAAGAGCTCAACATAAAACCAGAGACACTAAACTGGTTAGAAAAAAAGTGGGGAAGAGACCGAAACACATTGTCACCGGAGACAACTTCCTGAATACAACACCAACAACCCAGGCCTTGATGTCAACAATCAACAAATGGGACCTCATAAGGCTGAGAAGCTACTCTAAGGCAGAAGACACCATCAACAGAACAAAGTGACATCCCACAGACTGTGAAAATATCTTCACGAGCCCTACATCTGACAAAGGTCTAATATCAAAAATATATAAAGAACTCAAGAAATTAAACACCACCAACCCCAATAACCCAATTAAGAAATGGGGCTCATAGAACATTATGATAGGCAGATTTGGGCCAAGGGGTCCCGCTCAAACTAAGGCACTAGCCAAGGACAATACAGGCAGTAAAATTTAAACCCCTACCCTGATCTAGCCCGTGGACAGAACAGTCTCCATACTTGAGTGGAGAGGGATTTGACTTTCTCATGTACTCTGGTGCCTCACATTTGCCTATGTCTCCTGGAGGGAGAGACCTAGTGGCACTCAGAGGAAGGACAGCAGGTCACCGAGAAGAGACTTGATACCCTATGAGCATATACAGAGGGAGGTAATCCCTCTGAGGAACAGTCATAGGGGAGGGGAATAAGGGGAAAATAGGAGGGAGGGGAGAATGGGAGGATACAAGGGATGGGATAACCATAGAGATGTAACAAGAATAAATTAATAAAAAAATGAAATAATGCAATTAATAAACGGGGCTCAGAACTAAACAGAGAATTTCAACAGAGGAATATCGAATGCCTGAGAAACAACTAAAGAAATGCTTAATGTCTTTGGTCAGCAGAAAAATGTATTTCAAAACAACTCTGAAATTATATATTACACATGTCAGAATGGCAAGTTCAAAAACTCAAGTGACACCACATACTGGTGAAGATGTGGAGAAAGAGGAACACCTCTTCATTGATGGTGTGAATGCAAACTTGTACAACCACTTTGGAAATCTGTCTGGTGCCTTCTCAGAAAACTGGGAATAGGGTTTCAAGACTCAGCTGTGTACTCCTTAGAATAAACTCAGAAAATGCTCTACCACACAAGAGGGACATATGTTCCACCATGATCATAGCAGCTTTATTCATAATAGCCAGAACCTGGAAACAGTCTAACTGTCCCTCAGTTGAATAATGAATGAATAAATTGTGGTACATTTACACAGTCAAATACTACTCAGCCATAAAAACAATGAAATCCCAAAATTTGTGGACAAATGGATGGAACTATAAACGATCATACTGAGTGAGTTAACCAGAAGCAGAAAGACTCGCATGGTATATACTCACTTATAATTATCCCAAGAGGCATGTCTCATGAAAGTCTTCACTTAGTAGGAGATTGGGATAGATATGAGGACATCCTACTGTGACTCTAGGTAAGAAAAATATAGGACATGGGAAATAGAAGGATCCAGAGGATCTTAGAAACCTAAAAGATTATCATAACAGATGGATCAGGGCCCAGGGTGTCTGCTCAAACTATTGCATGAACCAAGGACAATACAAGTAGTAAACATCGAATCCCTACTCTGATCTAGCCAATGGACAGGACAGTGTCTACAGTTATTTGGAAAGCAAGGACTTACTCTGACATGAACTCTAATGCCCCATATTTGGCCACCTCCCCTTGGTGGGGAGCTCTGGTGGTACTCAAATAAAGAATAGGCAGATTACCAAGATGAGACTTGATAGCCTGTGATCATAAAGTTGGGGAGGAGATCCCCCTTTTGTCATGGACCTAGGGAAGGCGAATAGGGTGGGAGTGGAAAGGAGGGAGGAATGGGAGAATACAAGTGATGGGATAACAATTGATTTGTAGTCTGAATAAATTAATTTTAAAAAATAAGAAATTCTCTTTGTTGAATCTTTGTGTGTTTAGGTACCAAATATTCTATGTCTGTGGCTTCATAGAATGAATTTGACAATGTTCCTTCTGTTTCTATTTTGTGGAATAGTTTGAAGAGTAGTGTTACTGGCACTTCTTTGAAAGTCAGCTAGTAGTCTGCGCTAAAGCCATCCCATTTTACCCTAGGTTTTCAAATTTTTGTGGATACAGGCTTATAAAGTAAGCCTAATGATTCTTTGGATATTTTCAGTGTCTATTGTTATGTCCCACTTTTAATTTCTGATTTTGTTAATTCTGATATGGTCCCTCTGCCTTTTAGTTAGTTTTGTTAGAGGTTTGTCTACCTTGTTGATTTTCTCTTATTTTCCTCAATTCTTTGTATTATTCTCTTTGTTTCTAAGTTATTATTTTCAGTCCTGAGTTTGATGATTTCTTAACATTTACTCCTCTTGGGTATGTTTGCTTCTTTTTCTTCTAGAGCATTTAGGTATGCTTTTAAATTGCTATTATGAGAATTCTCCTCTTTCATTATAAAGGCACTTTGTGCTATGACCTTTGCCCTTAGTACTGATTTCATTTGCCTTCATTTGCATTGAATTCTAGAAAGTCATTAATTTATTTATTTATCTGACCCACTAGTCATTGAATGGGGAGAAGTTCAGTTTCCATGAGTTTGTATGTTTTCTCTTGTGTCTGTTGTTCTTTAAATCTAGCTTTAATCCCTGGTGGTCTGATAAGATACATTTTTTTCTTGAATGTGTTAAGTCTTGCTTGGTGAACAAATATATGATCAGCTTTGGAGAAGGTATCCTGTGATGCTGAGAAGAATGTATATTATTTTGTGTGTAGGTGAAATGTTCTGTTAATATACATTTAATTCATTTGATTTATAATATAAGTTAATTTCATTATTTCATTATTTAGTTTCTGTCTCAATGACCAGTCCATTGATAAAAGGGTTCTGTTGAAATCACCCACTATTAATGTGTAGAATTAATACTAATGTGTAAAAGCTTTAGTAATGTGTCTTTTTTGAATGTGGGTACTCTTGCATTGGACACATAGGTGTTAAGAATTGAGACATCATCTTGGAAAAAAATTTAAGTATGTAGTGTTTTCCCCCAACTCTTTTGATTACTTTTGTTTTGAAAGTCTATTTTATTCGATAAAAGAGTGGCTATTCCAACTTGCTTCTTCTGTCTGTTTGCTTGAAAACCCATTTTGCAGTCCTTTATTCTGAGGTAATGTCTCTCTTTGAGGCTGAGATGTGTTTATTGTGTACAACAGAATGATGGGTCCTGTTGTCACCTCTACTTGGTTATCCCGTGTCTTTTTACTGAGCAACTGATGCCATTGATGTTGAGAGCTATTAATGACTAACGATTACTGATTTCTATAATGTTGATGTTGATGATATCATGTGTGTGTGTGTGTGTGTGTGTGTGTGTGTGTGTTTCCTTTATTTTATTTTTGTTCTGTAAAATTGCTTCATTTCCTAGGTTTTCTTAGGTGTAGTTAAAATCCTTTTGTTGGACTTATCCTTCTACTATCTTCTGAATGGCTGATCTAGTGGAAAGATATTGCTTAAATTTATTAAATTTATTTATGTTTTCTCCACCTATAATAATTAAAATTATTGATGAAGATAGTAGTCTTGGCCAGTCTCTCCAGATCTGAAAAATATCTGCCTGGATGCTTCTAGCTCTTAAAGTCTCTGTTGGAAGTCTAATGTAATTATAATAGGTCTGATTTTATATATTACCTGGTCATCACTCATTGTAGCTTTTAATATTCTTTATTTTTTGTACATTTAGTGATTTAATTATTATGTGTTGGGAGGATTTTCTTTCTTTGACCAATATATTTGGTGTTCTTTAAGCTTCTTGTACATTTATAGGCATCTCATTCTTTAGGTTAACAAATTTTTCTTCTATGAAGACATTTTCTGAGCCTTTGAGCTGGGAATCTTCTCCTTCTTATACGTTTGGTCTTTTCATCGTGTCCCAAATTTCCCAAATGTTTGGTGTTAGAAAATTTTGAAATGTAGCATTTTCTTTGACCAATTTGTCAATTTCTTCTCTTGTGTCCTTTACACCTCATTTCTTTCTTTTATATCTTGCATTCTGCTGGTGGTGCATATATCTGTAGTTTCTCTTATTTTTCCTAGGTTTCCCATATCCAGGACTACCTATCTGTGTTTCATTTACTGCTTCTATTTCCATTGTCAGGTCTTAAGCACTTTTGTTAATTTCCTTCAGCTGTATGATTGTGCTTTCCTGAATTTCTTTGATAGATTTATTCATTTCCTCTTTAAAAGCCTCTATCATCCTCATAAGATTATATTTGAGGTCATTTTCCTGTGTGTCAAGAGTGTTAGGATATCCATGGCTTGTTGTGGTAGGATACTTGGGTTTTTATGGTGCCATAACTGTCCTGTACTTTGTTGAGTGTGTTTGCATGCAGGCTTTAGCCATCTGGTTGTCTCTGGTGTTGGCAGTCCTGGTGGTCCTGATGGCAAAAACCCTCTGGGATTTCAGGTATGCTTTGATGACCTTTGGCCACTGGTAATTCCTGATGATTGCTGGCCTCTAAGATTGAAGGTAGGCCTGGGGCATGGGAACTAGGCCAAAGAGGGCATGGTGTTGTGTTTGCCTGGCAGAACCTGGCAGGCAAATTATTGGGAGAGTATTCTTACTTGGTAGTCTTTGGTGACTGCTGCCTCTGGGATTGCAGGTAGATCTGGGACCTGGAAAATGGCATGCAAGCGGCCTATAACCTGTATTTTCAAAATTAAAAAACAATGCACTCACAATCAGTACCAAGCACCTTAATATTTGTGTTCCAATAAATGCTTTTTAAAACTAGTTAAAATCAGATGCTTGGTTTTCTACTAAGTACATAAAATTATGAAAATTTGAAATTTGCTTCCCTTCCCTCCACCCCTCAGCCCCTCCCCCATCTGTCCCTCCCCCTTTTCTGACTTCTTTCTGAGAGATCAGTGAACCGTCTGAGTACAGGCCCCAATATATCCTTTTAAAAATCTGAAAAATTATTCTAATTTTTCCATTTTCACACCCAAACCATAAAATATGACTGGCAAACTGAATTCTTGTGAGTTTAACTCATTGGAGCCAAAGTAAGAAGGCACGATGTCAGCCATAATCCACAGCATTTGCAAGAAACTACTGGCAAAGAAACTACATAAACACATAACTGGAATAGCTGCTACCAAATAAATGCCTAAAGGAAAATCCAGCAATAACAATTGAATTGAGTAATGCATGAAGAATGGAAGAGTTGTGAAGGAGCTTGTAGCTTCCTCCAGATGCTCAACAGCAGACACATTGTAACTTCTATATTGTATGTTAAGAAACAGCTTGGACTAAATAGCAAAAGAACATTTGAACTTAGAGAAAAAAGACAAAAGTCTCATATCACCTCATCTGGAGTTAAAGCTACATTAATCAAGGCAACATGTTTTTAGCACGAAAATGAGAACAGCATCCAAAAAAAGAGACATGGAAATAAATCCAACACATCTGTAGCCAACATACAAATGTGTATAGAATAACATGCTAGATGTTATCTATCAGTGCACTGTTAGGCTTCTTCTTATTTAAAGGGTCATGAGGTCTACTCTGTGTGATAAATGTGAAAATATTTGATGTGCTGTTGATATCTCTAGTAAAACATAGAATATGGACTAATTTGGACAGCTTTTTGTACTAACTTCAGAATAGTACGTATTTCTGCATTGTTTACATCTTAAGCACAGTAAAACAAAGTATACACATATCAAATTAAGCACATATTAGCAAAATTCTAAGTATTAAACTTCAAAAGCACCAGTAATAAATGGAAGAATTGAGTCATATATTTTAATCAATGCAAAGATTTGAAGGGTGGAGTGAGAATCAAAAATACCAGATATCTTATTAAGGTTTACAAAATATCAAAGATACAATTTTGAGGCATTAGGGAAAAGTTCCAAATCCATACCTTCCAGGAAATGCCCTCAAGTAAATCCCTTCTCATACATAAGGTACACCTTCCCAGAGATGGATCATTAGTTCCTGTAACTAAGAATTTTTGCCTTATTACTCATATAGAAAGTGCTGTCCCAATCCTAAAATGAGCACAGTTTGTGTGGCATGACCACATAACTTATTATACATTGTTCAAGCAACCCTACTTAAAATTTCATTGTCAGCAGATTTCTTTATCACAATAAAGAGCAAGATTACAAGTATCCTACTAAAAGCTTTTTACCAATAACGATTTTTAGATTTTCATGTTTCAATACCACTAAGGTTTCTAGCTATAAGCTCTACCTATTGCAACAATACAAATGCAATTAGTTTTTAAAGGAGCAGACCTCCAAAGTAAAATGGAATGGACTGATTACCTGCTGTTTCACATTTTTCTCCATGAGATAACTCTTTTAAAAATATTATGTTTTCAGTAGCTACAAATTAGACATGTTTAAAGCAGCATAGAGACACCAGTTGAATATAGTAAACCTTGTAAATTTCAGAACACTGAATGTTTAAGAAAAATATGTTTTAACTTTATCCTAATGTAAAGAGAAATACCAGCAAATTATCCTCAAAATGAAAAATTATTAGGAAAAATACATACATGCAATCAACTTATATACTAAAAGAAGAGAACACAAAGAATTCTCTGAAATTGGAAACTGAATGAATCTACGAAAACCATGCAGAATCTATGTATATTATTCCATTGTGTAAATGCACCACAGTTTCTTTGTCCATTCTTCTGTTGAGGGACCTCTCAGGTGTTTCCATATTCTGTCTTTTATGAATAAAGTTTTTATGAACATAGCTGAGCAAATGTCCTTCTTATATGGTGCTGCATCTTTCAGTATATACCCAGGAGTTTTATGACTGGATCTTGAGGAAAAATTATTCCCAATTTTCTGATAAAGTGTTGGATTGACTTCCAACTTAGTTGTAGAAGTTTACACCACAACCAGCAATGGAAATCTGTTCCCCTTTCTCTGCATCCTTTCCAGCATGTTATATCACTGGAGTTTTTGACATAAGCAATTCTAATACCTCTAATATAGAAACTCAGAGTCATTTTGATTGGCATTTCCCTGATAACTAGGGACTTTAGATGTTTCTGTGACATTTGATAGTCCTCTGTTGAGGATTCTCTGTTTAGTTCTGCACATTTAGAAAATAGATATTTTTAGCTATTAAAAACAATGCAATATTGAAATTTACAGACAAATGGATGGAGTTAGAAATGATCATGCTGAGTGAGGTAACCCAGACCCAGAAAAACACACTTAGTGTATACTCACTTAGAAGTGGATACTAGCCAAATAATACAGCATAACCACTTACAATACACAGACATAAAGAAACTAAATAACAAGGAAAAACGTGGAGAGAATGCTTAATTCTTACACAGAAAGACAAATAGAGTAGGCACTGAAGGCAGTTGAAGAGAAGGAGGAGGAGCCTACCATTAGAGTTCCTCTGAGAGACTCCACCCATCAGGGGATCCAAGAAGATGATGAGACACACAGCCAAATTTCAGGGAATCTTATGGAAGAATTGGGGAGTTGAAGTGCCTGGAGATGTCAGAAATTCCAAAAGGAGACCAATAGAACCAACATATCTGAGCAGAGGAAGGGGGTGATGCAGAGACTATTGCATTAACCAAGAGTCTTGCATGGTGAGGACCTAGACCCTCGGCTCAGATGTAGTAGACAGACAGAACAGTCTCTTTGTGGATCCCATAATATGGGGAGTAGAGACTACTTCTGAAATGGACTCTGGACCCCACATGTTGATCACTTCCACCTGGTGGGACTGTCTTGTCAGGTCCCAGAGGAAGAGGATACACAGTCCATATGAGACTTGATAGGCTGAGATCAGATGTTAGGGGAAGAGGGCTCCATTTCTGAGTACTAGTGAAGGGACGGAGGGTGTATGAGGAAGGGTGGGAGAAACTGGGTGGCAATGAGGAAGGAGACTACAAGCAGGATGTAATGTGAACAAAATAAACAAACAAACATGCTGAATCTCATGCAGAGCTTTGCATAGGAAAAAATGCAGATCACAAGTGTAAATATGTTGTTTTGCAAAACAGAAAAAAAGAAGCCTAAAATCAAAGATTACATTAAAAAACAAATAGACATTGACCTTTAAATAGAGAAGAGTACCATGAGAAGTCATTCTATTGTTCCTTTTTTTTTCTAGACCAGTCTGTGATTTTACATTGGAATATCTCCCTTCTATTTTCTCCCTCCAAATACACTTATATACTCATTTTTAATTAAGTAGATTTTCTAGGTTCTACTTTAGTTTCTATGACTTCACCAGCCCTCAGTAGTTTACTAGTTTTCCACAACCAAGCATGATTTTCCCCTTGTTCAGTGGGTTTTAAGGTCAATTATATACCTTTTAGCTATTGCCAAGGATTGTATTCCACTATTGCACCTTTAAGGCTATCATGATAAATAATTAAGTTTTGCAATACCAATATGTCACAGCAGGTTAGCACTGTTAGTTACCTCCCTACTTTGAAAGATTACATGACATCTTTTGGTACCATGAATGTTGGGACAGCATTCATATTGATTATAGCTCAGGGGTCTCTAGATATATGAAGTACACTGTGTTTTCTATCCACCTCCACAAAGGTGCAACCAAGGGAAATAGTAATAACCTATACTTTGGGAGCGTCTTGGACAACCCCAGTGTTGTTGTATTCTTTGTTGGTCTTTACCTCTTGGAGGGAGTATCATAATTCAAGATGAAAATTTTTATTCAAATATATATATTTAAATTAACTTGTGTGCATTGTGAGTTTTTTGGTACATATTTAATATGATTTATTATGACTCTTTCTAGCATCTTTATGGTTATTTTATCCTTATATTTCTTTTTGTGTACATCTACTTCCCTCTCCATAATTACAGCTCTCATTTTGTTTTAGTGATCAAATCACTTAAACCCTACTATTTCTCTTTCTTTGTTGCTCTCCATGGACACTGGATTTTTAATACAAAATAAAAGTGCCGAAGAAGTCAAGAAAGCAAGTATTCTAACAGATAAACAAAACATGAGACCAAAAGTAACTATACAAATTAGGCTGTACTTTTTTTTTATAATGCAAACAACAAAAACTAAAACTAAAATCATTTCATTTATAAAGTTACTGAAACAATTGCTATAACTCTACAATTAGTGCTGCTAACGACAGAGATGTCTCTCCAGCCTCAGAGGAAATGCTTATTAACTGATTGGCAGTGCTAACTGTGTAGCCACTATTGAAAATCTCTTTGTGGAGATGCCTCAAAGAACTAAAAAGAGACTTAACATATGACCCAGCCATAACCCTGGTGGGTATATACCCAAATAACACCATATCCTAGCCTAGATATAACTGCTTAACTCTGTCCACTGTCATCTGCTTACAACAATCAGGAAATTGAAATATTCACAAATTGATGGGTAGGTGTTAAAAATATGATATACTAAGTAATCATTGTATTCAACTCTTTAAAAAATAAAATTATGAAATTTGAAGGTAGATGGATAAAGGCATAAGCAGTCACTCTTAGTCAGGTTACCAAGAACCAGAAAGATAAATATTTCATCCCCTCTATAGATCTTAGTTTGACTCTTCAGATATTTGTGTTTAGTTTGGAATACCCAGAGATGTCAGGAAATTACTAAGGGCCAAGAGGATGAGCTTTACAAAGAGTGGAGAGAGAGTACACTTCCAAAAAAAGTTACAGGAGAATAGCAGAAAAGAAAAGGATAAACTGGAGGAAAGGAGAAAAGAGAAGGGTAGGTTAGAGGACAGAGTATATCAAGGGATAGATAAGTAAAGACTTTTTTCTAAAACACATAGAAAAAACTACTATAATATACAGATACATATACACAGAAAAAGAGTTAAATTTATTTCACCCTATAATGTGGCAAACATATCCTTATTAAATACCTAAAAATAACACATAAAAAGCACAAAGAAAATAATGACTTACTTCTTTTGGAACTGTATCTCAGTAAGATCCCATAGTCTTTCAAATATTACAGGCAAATAAGCAGGAAACAGCCCATATATCTACATAACCTACCCTCTGGAGAATGTTTTCCAGCCTCAGGATCACCCAGGCCTTTGGCACCCCAGAAGAAGCCAGGTTAGAGAACACCCAACTGTTCTTCTGCCCAACTCAGAAACAAGGAGAGAAACAAACAGGTCTGTGGAAAAACTCAGGAACACTCAGTCAACAATGGTGAGCAGTGTGCTATTTCCTGAGCTTTAT
Source organism: Acomys percivali (assembly GCA_907169655.1). NCBI lineage: Eukaryota > Metazoa > Chordata > Mammalia > Rodentia > Muridae > Acomys > Acomys percivali. The sequence continues at coordinate 64,897,631 of OU015747.1, forward strand.
TGGCATGCAGAAGTCTCTATCTGCCCTGCCCCAAGGAGTCCTGTCAGTATCAGGAAATTCCAGCCAACACCAGGGACAACAAGGTGGCTAAAGGCCAATGAAAGAATACAATCAACAAGAGCCTGGGCACTATGACATCACCAGAACCAAATTATCTACTACAACAAGCCCTGGACACCCTAACAGAGCTGAAGCAATAGAAAATGACCTTAAATACAACCTTATACAGACGACAGAGGTCTTAAAGGAAGTTATGAATAAATATCTTAAAAAAATATAGCAAAATACAATTAAACAGGTGAAGGAAAAGAATAAAACTGTCCAAGACCTGAAAATGGAAATAGAAGCAATAAAGAAACACAAAATGAAGCAATTCTGGAGACAACAAACTTCCAGAAACTAACAGTATCTTCAGACACAAAAATCAACAACAGAATGCAAAAGATAGAAGAAATAATTTCAGAGGTAGATGATATGATTGAATAAATTGATACATCAGTTAGAGAAAATTTTTAAATCCAAAAAGACCCTGACTGAACACATCCAAAAATTTGGGAGACTATAAAAAGAAAGAGATCTAAAAATAATAAAAATAGAGGAAAAAGGCTCCAAGCTTCATGGGCCAGAAAACATTTACAACAAGTCATAGCAGAAAAGTTCCCCTACCTAAAGAAAGAGATGCCTATAAACATGCCAAATAGATTGGACCAGAAAAGAAAATCTTCCCTCCAGATAATAATCAAAACACTAAATGTATGAAACAGAGAAATATTATTAAAAGATGCAAGGAAAAAAAGCCAATCCATGTATAAAGGCAGATCCATGGGCAGGAAAAATGGCCTGAGAAAGAAATTAAGGAAACAACACCCTTCACAATAGCCACAAATAATATGTATCTTGATGTAACTTTAACCAATCAAGTCAAAGACCTGTAAGACAAGAGCTTCAAGTCTATGAAAAAAAATAAAGAATATATCAGAAGATGGAAAGAGCCCCCATGCTCATGGATTGGTAGAATTAACATAGTAAAACTGGCCATCTCACCGAAAGCAATCTATAGATTCAATGTAATTCCCATCAAAATACCAACACAATTCTTTGTAGCCCTCAAAAGAACAATTCTCAACTTGATATGATAAAACAAAACTAAACCAAACTAAACTAAAAAAACATAATAGCTAAATCAATCCTATACAATAAGAGAACTTCTGGGGTATCTCTATCCCTGACTTTAAGCTGTCCTACAAAGCAGTAATAATTTTTTAAAACATGTGGTGTTGACATAAAAACAGACTGGTTAATCAATGGAATCAAACTGAAGTCCCAGAAGTAAACTCAAACACCTATAGACACTTTACTTTTGATAAATAAGTCAAAAACCATAATGTGGAAAAAATAAGACATGTCCAATAAACAGTGCTGGTCTAATTGGATGTCTACATGAAGAAGAATGCAAATATATCCATATTTACCACTCTGCAAAAGTCCAAGTGGATCAAAGAACTCAACATAAAGTCAGATACACTAAATCTATTGGAAGAGAAAGTGTGGAAGAGCCTTGAACTTCTTAGCACAGGAGACAGCTTCCTGACTAGAACACGAACAGCTTAGGCACTAAGATCAACAATTAGTAAATGGGACCTCATGAAACTGAAAAGCTTCTGTAAGGAAAAAGACACTGTCAACAGAACAAAAGCGACAGCCTACAGACTGGGAAAAGATCTTTATCAACCCTGCATCTGACAAAGGGCTGATAATTAAAGTATATAAAGAACTCAAGAAATTAAACATCAACAAACAAAATACTATTTAAAAGTGAGTACAGAGTTTTCTGAAATGGCTAAGAAGAACTTAAAGAAATGGTCAATGACATTAGTCTTTAGGGAAATGTAAATCAAAATGACTCTGAGATTCCATCTTATACCCGTCATAACAGATAAGATAAAAAACACAAATGACAGCACGTGCTGGCAAGAATATAAAGAAAGGGAAAGACTCTTCCATTGTTGGTGGGAGTGCAAACTTGTACAACCACTTTGGAAATCAATCTGGCACTTTATAAAGAAATGGAACCTCATCAGAAGAATGGGTAACGAAACTGTGGTTCATTTACAGAATGGAATAATACTCAGCTATTAAAAAACAATGAAATTATAACATTTGGAGGAAATGAATGGAACTAGAAAAGATCCTGAATGATGTAACCCAGACACAGAATGATTTACATGGTATGTATTCATTTATAAGCCAATATTAGTCAGATAGTACAGGATTACCATGTACATTTCACAGATGCAATAAAGCTAAGTAACAAGGAGTGCCCAAGGAAGGATCTTTGAAGCTCCCTCAGAAAAGATAGTAGAAATGGTTGAAGAGAGGGAACAGGATAGGAGAGGGAGTGCTGAGGAAAATGAGGGTGGAAGACACAGCACTTGCAGAGAGAAGAGAAACCAAAGACAGGGGGATCTCTGAGACAAGCTGGGGACCTATGACATGATAAGCTCCTGGGAGGATATGGGGGTGATTCTAACTCAGACTCCCAGTAGCAGGTATCATGCAAACTGAAGAGGCCACCTTCTAAGCAGACAGTACTCCTAGTGAAGGGAGGTAAATATCAGCCCTCTCACAAAAGTTTCGACCCAAAATTGACCCAGCCTACAAAACATGCAGGGATAAACATAAAGTAACTATTAAGGGACTGTCCAAACAATGCCTCGTCCAACCTGAGACTGACCCTATGGGAGAGAGCCAACCTGACACTATTAAGGACACTCTGCAATGCTTACACATGGGAGCCTATCATAGCTGTCTTCAGAGAGGCTCCACCCAGCAATGGATTGAAATAGATAAAATGCCAAACATTGAGCAGATTTCAGGGAGCTTTGTGGAAGAGTGGGAAAAAAGACAGAAAGACTTGGAGGAGATAAGAACTCCACAAGAAAACAAACAGATCCAACTAACCTGATCCCTGTGTGGAGACTGAATCACCAACCAAGGACCATGCATGGACTGGACCTTGATGTCCTATACATGCTCTATATGCAGGTTGGTCCTTATGTGGGTCCCCTAGTAAGGAGAGCAGGGACTGTCTCTGAGAAGCACTATGTTGCATGCTTTTTGATCACTTCTACCTTGTATGGCTGCCTTGCCAGGTCACAGAGGAGTAGGCAGATCTCAGTTCTCATGTGACTTGATGTATTAGGGTGGGTAGATGAGGGGGTCTCCCCTCTTCTGGGGACCAGAGAGAGAGAGGAAGCAAGGAGAAAGGATGGGATTATAAGGAGAAGAAGGAATGGGCTATGACTGCCATAATATATATATATATATATATATATATATATATATATATAAATGAATGAAAGAAAAGGTCTCACTCACAGATCATTACAAAGTAAGGGCAGAAAGAGCGTAAGAGCCAGAGGTAGTGTAAGAGCCAGAGATTGTGGATAACAAAAATGAAACATGATCCTCTGAACACCTCAGGGAAATTGGATATATGGACTCCAAGTGGTTGCAATAGTAAGCACAAATCCTGTACAAGCCCAAGCCAGACCAAAGCATGAAGAGGGGCTTTGCATATACAATTACACTCTTACCCATTCTGCTATTAACATTAAGTACTGCATAAAGATTTCTCTGAGAGTATATGTTCTGATACATTGACCATGCTTCAGTGGAAGAACAAATGTCCAAGAATAATTTGAGGATACGAATTGGTCTTGAAGGGTAGATAATGAAGGAGTGGTGTGATTGAGGAAGTGTTAAGATGGGGATTAAATATAATCAAAATATGTTGTACTAAATTTTCATAAAACATATTGGGAAGGAGATTGTGAGGAATAGAGAAAGAAGGAGATGAGAACTGCATAATATTCAGAAATAAAGAGAACATGTGTACCTCACCCAAAGATTTGGGAAGCATGACAAATAAGGTGGCAAAATATATACAGGAGACAGAAGTGGTAGATGACTACAAGGGTACAGTGTCCTCAGGACACAACAGGAGAGCTGCACATATGAATTCTCAGCAGTTGTGAGAGCATGCACAAGTCCTGTACAAGCCCAAGTCAGACAAAATCCATGCTACATGGAATTCTCATAGAACAGATAAAAAGATACCAACATCAGATGTAAGTAAAGATGTAGCACATTTTGCACTTCACTATGCTGTTGGAGATGATGGATATGATACAGCCAATTTGGGGAAACACACCTCTGATTATAAGTAAGGCCTATTCCTCCATTAGTCAATTCTAGACTTAGATATTTATGGGAAAGCAGTTAGAACACTCACCCTCAAACAATTTTACAAAGCTATTCACAGCAGCCTCTTTCATCATCAGCTGAAGCCAGAAGTCCTAATATCCATAAGCAGAAGAATGTATAAACAATGATAGATTCCAGCTTTGCAATAAGGAATAATATGAAACCATAGATGAATCTCAGTGATGCAATACTTTGAGACACAGAAGAGAATACATTTCCATTTATATGAAGTCCTAGAAAAGGCTAAAATAACCTATGGTTTAAAATGTCAGAAAGTGATTGCTTCTGGGGAGAAAAAAGATTGACTGGGAATGGGATAGTGAAACACCAGATGCAGTGCATTCTTCTTTTAAATAGACATGTTGGCACATTCATCAAAATACATTGATTTATATGCTTGCGATGTGTGTATCACAGTGTGTATATTTAACCTTGATATTGAAAACAGAGATTTAATTCTAGTTGGTTGGGTTAGCAATTTTGAAAGTGTGTAGTGTGTATACAAGCATGACAAAAATTAACTAATTTAGGAATAATAGATGTTATACTTTTATTGAATGATGGATTGTGAGGTGATTTACAGATAGAATAAGATTGAAATGTAATCTTTAGTATTGTTTAGAAATTAGAGATGTGCAAAGAGATGTTAATATGATTACATACATTTACCTGTGTCTAGATTCTAATCACATGTATAGTTACATAGATATGCAAGTATGTGATTTTATGTATGAACGTGTGTATTATACACAGTTACATACATATTTCTTGTACTTCTGATGAAGGCATACAGAAGCAGGCACCCATGATTCCCAATGAAAATCCCAATCTTCCTCCTAAAGGGCCATTGGCCACTGACAGAGACCTGGGATTTAGAAAGGGAAAGAAAGTCTAGATCCTCTTTCTGTAATGAAAAGTAAGAGAACACTCAGGGATGCTGCAGATTTCTAGAAAATATTCTGGGGATACTTTAAACTAGGTCCCACTCAACAAATTTTGCAGAAGTTCAGCAAGAAATATATGTTTATGTAAAAAAGCCTTATGGCCTTTTGAGTAAAATGAAATCCAATATTCATATAAGTATAAAGAACTTCAGAGTCAAAATAGATGAAAAACAAAAGAACTCTTCTAAACTGAAGGAAACAAGGCCCTGAGAAGCTGATAGAAGAGGAAGATCCTGTGCTAAATTCTAGGTCAAAGGGAGCAGGGAAAAACAACAGAGGACATTGCAAGACTGAAATGTGAAGAGAGACTTGAGGTCATACAACAGAAGCACATCATCAATAAGTTTTGTGATTGATAACTGTGATGTGAAAAGAAGCTTGCTTTTAAGGAAAAAACACAGCATGACCTTTATGAATAGATAAGTACAACATAGTCAATTTTTTCAAGGACCCAGGAAAAGATATGGATATAAATGTGTATGTGTGTGTGTGTGCACGTGTGTGTGTGTGTGTATGACAAAGAGATGAAGAGATCAAAGATGGTGGCACTGAACAAACACCTTGTTTGATCAGCAGGACATCAGTGACTTTACAGTGACATAAGGTCCTATCTAAGAACCACAAAACAACAGTACTTGTGACTGCAAGGTGAGAAGGTTCCAACCTTGGTGGAGCATGGCTGGGTCTGACTTCAGAACACCCAAAAAATTAACAGAAAAGTTCCAGGTCCCTACAGCCATGAGTGCCTGGCATGCACACTCCAAACTCTAGCACCACAAGCCTAGCTATGGGGCAGTTTCTGCTCACTTGGGTTCAGAGGGAACAGTCACATAGCACCCACTCCACATAGCTCACAAAGAGCAGGCACTGGGCACCTGCTCCTAAACTAGACATAGGCCTAACTGACAGACTGTTTCTGACCACCTAGGCACAGCGAGAGCCCTGTTCTGCAAAAACAACAGCATCACTCATTGTCCTTGGCCACTAGGAGGCAAGCCGACCCACAGAAGCTGCTCTCTGCTTTGTATTTTTCTGCCTGCTCCCCAGAAGCATGGTATTCCTGATTGACAAACAGGGAACAGGCAGAGACAGTGATACTAACAGAGGTGAGTTGGGCTGGACACAGAACCAAAGTCCCATTGTCCTCTGCCCAGAGGCCCAGGCAAGCCTACAAGAGCAGTTCTCTGCTTTGTTACCTTTCTGATAGCTCCATAGCAATCAGGGAGCCAACAGAGTCAGTGATCCCAGCAGAAGTAAGAAGGGTGAAGCCCCATTGTCTATACCTACCCTCAAATCCTCTGACCATCAGAGATGACCAAACCTGCTAACACCAGAGACATCACAATGGGAAAAGGTCAGCTTAACAACACAAGCAACAACTCCTAGGACCATTCTATACCACCAGAAACCAACAATCCCAACACCACAACAAGCCCTGGAGATAATACCACATCCAATGCATAGGAGAAAGATTTTATATCTGATGTTATGAAAATGATAGTGGCATTAGAGTAGGAAAATAAATCCATAAAACTGACACAGGAATACACAATGAAACACTTGAACAAAACAGTTAAAGAAATTAGTGAAAGACAGGAAACTGCAATAAAACAAGAGAAGGAAATGAAGAAAAGGTTTCAAGACCTAAGAATAGATAAGGAAGCAATGAAGAAAACACAATCTAAGTTAATCCTGGAAATGGAAAACCTAGAGAATTAGACAGGATCTACAAAGACAAACATCAAAACAAAATTGAAGAAATAAAAGAAAGAATATCAGTGATGGAAGCTATGACTGAAGAAATTGATACAACACTCGAGGAAAATGTTAAATCTAAAAGGCCCCTGACACAGAATATCCAATAAATCTGGGACACTATGAAAAGGCCAAACCTCAAAATCATAGGGAGAGAAGAAAAAGAAGAGCCCCAGCTGCAAGGTACAGAAAATATTGTCAACAAAATCATAGAAGAAAACTTCCCTAATCTAAAAAAAGAAATGCCCATAAATATACAAGAAGTATATAGAACTCTAAATAGATTGGACCTGAAAAGAAAATACTCCTGCCACATAATAATCAAAACACTAAATGTAAAGAACAAAGAAAGCTGCAAGAGAAAAAGCCCAAGTCACATATACAGGCAAACCTATCATAATTACACCTAATATGTAAGCCATAAGGGACTGGACAGATGTAATGCAGACACTAAGAGACCACAGATGCCAAGCAAGACTACTATGCCAAGAAAAACTTTCAATCACCATAGGTGGAGAAAACAAGATACTACATGACAAAACCAAGTTTAAACAGTACCTATCTGCAAATGCATCTCTATACAAGATGCTAAAAGGGAAAACTCCAACCAAAGAAGAGTAACTATACCCAGGAAAACAAAGGAAATAAATAGATACCAACTACCAAAATTGAATCAAGATCAGCTAAACAAATTAAATAGTCCTATAGCTCCTAAGGAGATAAAGTAGTTATCAAAAGTCCGGCATCCGAAAAAAGCCCAGAGCCAGATGGATTCAGCACATAATTCTAACAGACCTTCAACAATACCTCATAACAATTCTCTCTAAACTATTCCACACAATACATGCAGAAAGAACATAACCAAACTCATTCTATGAGGCCGCAGTCTGCTTTATACACAAGACACAAAAGTACCAAACAAATCAAGAGAATGTTCTCTTCTAATCATAGATGCAAAAATACTCAATAAAATACTCACAAACAGAATCTTAGAAAACATCAAAAATATAATTCACCATGACCAAATAGGCTTCCTCCTAGGCATGTAGGGATAATTCAATATATAGAAATCCATCAATGTAATCCATCATATAAATGAACTGAAAGGAAAAAAACACATGATCATCTCCTTAGATGTCGAAAAAGCATTTGACAAAATCCAACACCTATGCATGTTTAAAGTCTTGGAGAAATCAGGGAATCAAGGCACATACCTAATCATAATAAAGGAAATATACAGCCAGCCAATTGTCAACATCAAACAAAATGGAAAGAAACTTAAATCAATTCCACTGATACCAGGGACATGACAATGACAAGGCTGTCCACTATCTTCAGATCTCTTCAATATAGTACTGGAAGTCCTAGATAGAGCAATAAGACAGCTAAAGGAGATCAAGGGGATACAAATTGGAAAGGAGGAAGTCAATTTATCATTATTATTGGATGATATGATAGCCTACATCAATGACCCCAAAATTCTTCAAAAAAAAAAAAAAAAAAAAAAACCTCCTGCAACTGATAAACACCTTCAGTAAAGAGGTTGAATAAAAAGTCAACTGAAAGTAAATTAGTAGCGCTTCTATATACAAATGACAATTGGGCTAAGAAAGAAATTAGGGAAACTACACCCTTCTCAATAGCCATAAATAATATAAACTCTCTTGCTGTAACTCTAACCAAGCCAGAGAAAGACTTGTATGGAAAAAACTCAAGTCTCTGAAGAAAGAATTTGAAGAAGATATCAGAAGTTGGAAAGATCTCCCATGCTTGTGGACCAGGAGAATCAACATAATAAAAAGAGCCATCTTAGCAATAACAATTAAATCTTCAAATCTCATCAAAATTTCTACACAATTTTTCACAAACTTCGAAAGATCAATTCTCAATTTCATATGGAAAAAAAAAACAAAATAGCTTAAATAATACTGTACAATAAAAGATCTTCCAGAGGAATCTCTATATCAGATCTTAACCTGTACTATAGAGCAATGTTAAAAAACAAACAAACAAAAACAGCATGGTACTTGAATAAAAATATGCTGGTTGACAGTATAATTGAATCAAAGTCCCAGAAATAAATCTACATACAATAAACCCTTGATTTTTGACAAAAAAAGCCAAATCCATACAATGGAAGAAAGATAGTATCTTCAACAAATGGTGCTGGTCTAGTTGTATGGTTATATGTGGAAAAATGCAAAAGGGCCCATATTCATCACCCTGCAAAAAAAACTAAAGTCCAAATGGATTAAAGGCCTCAAAATAATACCAAACACACTAAATCTGTTAGAAGAAAAACTGGGGAACTCATTGACACAGGAGACAATTTACTGGACAGAACACCAACATCTCAAGCTCTAAGATCACCAATGAATAAATGGGACCTCATGAAACTGAAAAGCTTCTGTAAGGCAAACGACACTGTCAATAGAACAAAATAACAGCTTACAGACTGGGAAAACACCTTTACCAACCCTATATCCAAGAGCTAATATCCAAAATATATAAAGAATTCAAGAAATTAAACACCACCAGACCCAATAATCCAATTAAGAAATGGTGCTCAGAACTAAACAGAGCATTCTCAACAGAGGAATATCAAATGGCTGAGAAACACTTAAAGAAATGCTCAAAGTCTTTAGTCATCAGAGAAATGCAAATCAAAACGACTCTGAGATTCCATCTTACACATGTCAGAATGGCTAAGATCAAAAACTCAAGTGACAGCACATGCTAGTGAGGCTATGGAGAAAGGGGAACATTCCTCCATTGCTGGTGGGAGTGCAAACTTGTATAAATACTTTGGAAATCAATATGGCACTTTTTCAAAAACTGGGAATTGTGCAAGACTCTGACATGCCACTCCTGGGCATATACCCAAAAGATGTTCCACTATATAACAATGACATTTGCTCAACTATGTTCATAGCAGCTTTATTCATAGTATTCAGAATCTGGAAACAACCTAAATCTCCCTCAATTGAAGAATGGTTTATGATGCTCTGGTACATTTACACCATGAAATACTATTCAGCAATCAAAAACAAGGAAATCTTGAAATTTGCAGGCAAATGGATGGACCTAGAAAAGATAATCCTGAGTGAAGTAGGCCACGCCCAGAAAAATACACATGGTATATACTCACTTATAAGTGGATATTAGCCCAACATATATGTCCTCTGAGAGATCCCACCAAGTATAGGAATGAGTTAGATAGTGGAACTTGCAGCAGGACTCTGGTAGAAGAACTGCAAATTGCATGCCAGAGTTTAGGGATAAAGGATCCAAGAGGGCACATGATTCCCACAGAGAGACCATGAGGCCTATGGATCTGAACAAAGGGGGGCCTGCAAGGACTGATGCACCAACCAAGGACAGTTAATGCAGAGCACCAAGACCATAGGCGTCACATGGAACCTAGAGATAGACTACCAATTCTCCAGGTGAGAGAAGGACTGCTGCTGAATATCTGTCATGAACTTAGCCTCCCATGATTTGGTCCCAGGCCCTAGGCAAGAAGGCCTAAGAGGCACACAGAGGACAAAGATGAAGGCTATTCTGCTGAGACCCAATAGATTGTCTCCAGACAGTTGGGACAGGAGGGTCCCCCTGTTAGTGGTATGAGGGAGGGGAATGGGCATAGGACTGAGGGAGAGTGGGAATGGAAGCATAGGAGGGAGAGGAGGGCAGTTGTGATATACTGCGAATAGGTTATAATAAATAATATATACATTTAAAAGAAAAAGGTAAAAATGAAATAGAACTAGATGAAAGAGAGACTCTTTCTTTTTAATTAATTTATTCTTGTTACATCTCAATGGTTATCCCATCCCTTGTATCCTCCCATTATTCCCTAACTCCCAGTTTCCCCTTATTATCCTCCCCTATGACTGTTCCTGAAGGGGATTTCCTCCCCTGTAAATGCTCATAGGGTATCAAGTCTCTTCTTGGTAACCTGCTGTCCTTCCTCTGAGTGCCACCAGGTCTCCCCCTCCAGGGGACATGGTCAAATGTGAGGCACCAGAGTACGTGAGAAAGTCATATCCCACTCTCCACTCAAGTGTGGAAAAGACTCTTAACTCAAGACAGTCTATGAATTCAAATGCAGGGAAAATAGGTAACTTATATTGCTAATACCATTACATGAGAATAACTCTGAGACTGGCTGAGACATGAATGTCTATGCATAAACAATGTGCCTTATTGGTCACACAATCCATGTGACTTATTTTTACATGTCACTCTTCACATGGTATGAATGAAGATTTGCAGATCTCTTTCTTCTGCTCATACAAAGAGCAGAGAGCCAGCCTTTATTGGTCTGTACAGCCTGCACACCTCATATTTTTATAATGTTTGGACTGTATAATGCTTGTGAGAAAGTATGTTTTCACAACAAAAAATGGACACTGACACTGGATAAGACCTGACAGGATCCTTCCAACCTTCTAGCATGTTGGACACTAACATCCTGTATCCTTCATGCTCCAGCCCTAGGTGCTTCAGTTGCTATTCCTCATCAGAACATGACACCTCCCGGGGCAGCTTGGAAGAAAGCTTCTAATCTCAATTGGTCCAGTGTTGCAGACTGTCTGACATAGGACTTCTATTAAGCCTGGGATTTCTCCACATTTAGAAACAAATGCTATTCCTAGATTGCTTAACCATTTTCCCCAATTGTATTTGGGCCCCTACAAAGGTGTTACTCATCCCAGATCAGCCCAAAGAAGCCTTAAAAAGAGAATGATGCCCCATTTCCCTTAAAGTTTGTAGAGTGTAGGGTTTCAGGTTTTTTTCTTGGAGTGTGGATGTTTATTTTCATTGGGAGTTGGTTATAAGTTATTTCTGGTCCTATTCAGAGAGAAAAAGAGATTGGAATGAAGTATGTCTCTGTTTTCCTTTATCATTCTTTCTTAACTATAAAGATAGAAGTTAAAAAAGAGAAAGTAGAATATCAAAATATATAGCAATGACATGACAAAAAGTAGATTATTGAGCCTACTCCTCAACTTAAAGCCTTAATTGTTACTCACAAATAAGGTTATTTTTAATTTAATTTTGTGTTTTGATAAAAAAATAAGTTCAATTTTGGTACATTGCTATATAATTCAAATTCAAGATTATTCTTTCTTGGAGGGTATCTCTGAATATCTTTTTATTTCTGTGTTTATTTTTCTTTTCTATTTTTAATGGTCTCATCTGGGCATCAGTGATCCAGGCCTTTATATTTTAAATTAATTTATTCAGATTATATATAAATTATTATTCCCTCATGTGTATCTTTTCATTACTCACTCCCTCCCTCTTTCACCCCATTTGCCTCCCCTAGGTCTGTGACAGAAAGGAACCTCCTCCTCTACCATATGGTCAGAGTCTATCAAGTCTCATCCTGGTAGCCTGCTTATCCTTTCTCTGTGTGCCATCAGGCCTTCCCACCAAGGGGAAGTAGTCAAATATTTGGCACAAGAGTTCATGTCAGAGTCAGTCCCCACTCTCCACAGAACTGTGGAGAATGTCCTGTCCATTGGTCAGATCTGAATATGGGTTCAATGTTTACTGCATGTGCATGAAGAAAATGTGCTACATTTATACTATGGAGTACTATTCAGCTATTAAAAACAAGGAAATTCTGAAATGTGCAGGCAAAGGGATGGAACTAGAAATGATCATCCTGAGTGAATTAAGGCAGACCCAGAAAGACTCACATGGTACATACGCACTTATAATTGGACACTAGGCCAAAAGGGATGTTCCATGAAAGTCTTCACTTACCAGGAGTTTGAGATAGATGCAGGGACTTCCTATTGGAACTCTAGGTGAGAGAAGTATGGAAGAATGGGGAAATAGAACGATCCAGAGGGTCCTAGAAACCTAAAAAAAGAACATCATGACAGGTAGACCTGCACCCAGGGGGGGTCTGCTCAAGATTATTCTTAATACATATTAAATATATTTCTACTCTAAAATTAGGTAGTGTACCTATACAATTCAATTATAATACGAGGATTACTTCCAATACTTTGAAGGTGTTATTTCAGGCTGCTTAGGATAATTATGTAATACAAGCTAATTTTTAATTGATCACATCATGATCATGTCAATTACTAGTCTGTTTTCATCACGAGAAAATACACCCTAGGTTTAACAGAGAGATATGATTCTATAAAGATATATAAGGTAAAATAGTTATATAAGGTCTTTAAAAACCTCAGAGACCTACAGAATATGACATTTAAAGATGTTTTTATGATTATAAGGATCCTTTGACAATAACACAGGCTAACTCCTGGCAATACCCAGACTACCTCAGAGATGATGAGCATCAAAGAACTTCCTTATGGTGATGTCTTCAAATGTGACAAACCAGCCACTGGGCAAAATGTCCTAGTTTCAGCCACAGACAGAATTCTGCCTAAAAGTGGGCAAGCTTGGACCCTGGCAGAGTCAATGGCCAAACTCTTCCAGGACAGGATAAGCAAGTCCTCAATAGTTCCTGTCTCCCAAATATACTGAGCCAGAAAGCTGAGGATGATGTTCAATTTTTAAAGAGAGTTTTGGGTGACTGTGTTGGTAGCAAATTGTCTCTGTCATTTTTTCATTTTGGAAGCTGCTCACCTGCACTTTTGTCTACGTGGATAATTAATTTTAATCCCCACTCAAGTCTCTGATGTGGTTGAAGACTAGATAGTTTAGTTTTACAATTAAGCTTAGTTGTTTAGAGGTTATATTGCTTTAGGTCTAGATAGATGATTTTAGGTTGATAGATATAAGATATGATAGATATTTATTTACATTCAGAATTGTAGACTCACCATGATTGGTAAGAATTTTCCCTGAGGTTGCCAAGTACAAATAGGCAAAATACTATGAATGTAACATTTATATAATTCTTAACTGTTTCATGATTCTTCTTGTTGTATGTAATTTACTCTGTGTGTGTGTGTGTGTGTGTGTGTGTGTGTGTGAGAGAGAGAGAGAGAGAGAGAAAGAATATAAGTGTATATATAAAATTAAAAATAATAATAAAAACAAAAACACAATAATATATGTCAATCCTCATTATTAAGGGATTCCACATTTGTTAATTTGCCTACTCATTAAAATTTATTTTAACCCTATGTCAATAAAGTGCTTCCACAGTCATTTTGGAACACAAGCTATGTAGCCAAATACCTGACTTGCTGGGTCACAGCTTAGGTACAGATGACAACACTAAATGAGTGATTGTTTATTTATTTGTTTTGGTAAGACTATTTAGTGAGACATCTTTTTTTTATGACATTCAGCTTTCACTTGGCTACTCCACTGCTGAAAATGAACCCAAACTGATACAGACTTCCTGTCTTCTGTTGACAATAACAAGAGGCCTGTGATGTTCCTGACAAGCTAGCATGTGCACTCAATAAGAATTAATACACAATCTTGCTTTTTGGTCATAAATTCAATACCAATGAATAAACAGAAATTATTCAATAAAGAGGTTCAAAAACAGAAACATACTTATGGTCCTAAAGTGATGAGAGAAGGCTGTGTCTGTTCATAGTAATTTAATACATTATTTCATGGAGAGTGGTAAAGCAGAAATTAGGCATTTAGGAATCTTACTTGCTACATTGTACCTCCTATGCAAATGTGAAATGTCATGAATTTCTACCAAAACAACATCTTTCCCAAATTCTTACTGTATGCTTCTAGTTTTATTTTATTTTATTACTTTTTTATTAATTTATTCATATTACATCTCAATTGTTATCTCATCCCTTGTATCTTCCCATTCCTCCCTCCCTTCCACTTTAGCCCTATTGCCCTCCACTATGCCTGTGACTGAGGGGGACCTCATCCCCTTCTGTATGATCATAGGGTATCAAGTCTCTTCTTGATAGCCTGTTATCCTTCTTCTGAGTGCCACTGGACCTCTCCATCAAAGGGACATGGTCAAATATTGGACACCAGAGTCCATGTGAAAGTCAGTCCCCTCTCCACTCAACTGTGGAGAATGCCCTGTCCATTGGCTAAATCTGGGTAGAGGGTCGATGTTTACTGCAGGTATTGTCCTTGGTTGGTGCCATAGTTTGAGCAGAACCCCTGGTCCCAGGTCCAACCCTAAATATGTTCTTCTTGTAGGTTTCTAGGACCCTCTGGATCCTTTTATTTCCCCATTCTCCCATATTTCTCTCACCTAGAGTCCCAATAGGATATCCTCACATCTATCTCAATTTCCTGGTAAGTGACTTATGGGTGGCATATATGGGTCTAATTGTATTTCTTTTACATATAGACATCCAGTTAGACCGGCACCAATTGTTGAAGATGCTATGCTTTTTCCATTAAGTAGATTTGTCTTTTTTATCATAAATCAAGTGACAATATGTGTGTGGATTTTTACTTTCAGTTTGTTTATACAGTGGATTACATTCATGGATTTCCATATATTAAACCATCCCTGCATGCCTGGAATAAAGCCTAATCGGTCGTGGTGAATAATATCTTTGATGTGTTCTTGTTTTTGTTTTGTGAGTATTTTATTGAGTATTTTTGCATCATGTTCATAAGACAAATTGATCTGAAATACTTTTTCTTTGTTGGGTCTTTGTGAGGTTTAGGTATCAATGTGACTATGGCCTAATATAATGAATTTGGTAATGTTCCATCGATTTCCACCTTTTGGAATAGCTTGAAGAGTATCAGTATTAGCTCATCCTTAAAGGTCTGGTAGAATTTTGCACTGAAACCATCTGTTCCTGGGTTTTATTTCCCTGGGAGACTATCAATGATTACTTCTATTTCTATAGGGAAAATGGGACTATTTAGCTTGTTTATCTGTTCTTGACTTAATTTTGGCAAGTGGAACTGATCAAGAAAATCCTCCATTTCCCTTAGATTTTCAAATTTTGTGGCATATATGTCTTTGAAGTATGATCTTCTGATTTTTTGTATTTCTTCAGTGTCTGTTGTTATGTCTCCCATTTCATTTCTGATTTTTTTATTTGGATAGTGTCTCTCTGCCTTTTAGTTAGTTTGGCTAATGGTTTGTCTAGCTTGTTGATTTTCCCAAGGACCAGCTCTTGGTTGTGCTGATTCTTTGGATTATTCTCTTTCTTTCTAATTTATTAATTTCAGCCCTGACTTTGATTATTTTCAGATGTCTACTCCTCTTAGGTGTTTCTGCTTCTTTTTTTTTTCCTTAGCGCTTCCAGCTGTGTCATTAAGTTGCTTATGTGGGAGATTTCTAAGTTCATTATAAAGGCACTTAGTGCTATGGATTTTCCTCTTAGCACTGCTTTCAATGTGTCCCACAAATTTGAGTATGTTGTTCCTTCATTTTCATTGAATTTCAGGAAGTTTTCAATTTCTTTTTCTATTTCCTCCATGACCCAGGTGTCATTAAGTAGAGAGTTGTTTAGTTTCCGTGTGTGTAGGCTTTTTGTTATTTCTGTTGTTGTTGAAGTGAAGCCTAAGACTATGGTGATCTAATATGATACAAGGTATTATCTCAATCTTCTTGTACCTGTTAATGCTTGCTTTGTAACCTACTATGTGATCAATTTTGGAGAAAGTTCCATGGGCTGCAGAGAAGAAGGCATATTCCTTTTTGTTTGGGTGAAAAGTTCTGTAAATATCTGTTAGATGCATTTGATTTATGATATTGGTTAATAACGTTATTTCTCTGCTTAGTTTCTGTCTCAACTACCTATCCTTCAATGAGAGCGGATGTTGAAGTCTCCCATTATTATTTTGTGTTAATAGATGTGTGATTTAAGCTTTGTTAATAGATCTTTTACAAATGTGGGTGCCCTTGCATAGCAGCATAGGTGTTAAGAATTGTGATGTCATCTTGGTTGACTTTACCTTTGATGAGTTTGAAATGTCCTTCCTCGTCCCTTTTGATTAATTTTGCTTGAAAGTCTATTTTGTTAGATATTAAAATGGCTACACCAGCTTCCTTCTTGTGAACATATGCTTGGAATATTTTTCCAGCATTTTACCCTGAGGTATGTCTATCCTCATGGGTAAGATGTGTTTCTTGAATGCAGGAGAATGTTGGATCTTGTTTATGCACCCATTCAGTTAGTCTGTGTCTTTTTATTGGAAATTTGAGACCACTGGTGTTGAGAGTTATTAATGACAAATGACTGTTAAGAGTCTTAAATTTTGATGTTGATTCCAGCAGAGAGTTTGTGTGGTTGTGCTTTTGCATGGTATAGTTATCTATTTCCTGTGTAGATTTGGTTGAAGCTTGTCCCTTTGGTGTGGAGTTTTCTTTCTAGTAACTTCTGTAAAGCCAGATTTGTGGATAGATACTGTTTGAATTTGTTTTTGTCATGGAATATTTTATTTCTCTGTCAATTGTTATTGAGAGTTTTTCTGGGGATAGTATTCTTGCCTGGAATCTGTGGTCTCTTAAAGTTTACAAGACCTCTGTCCAGGCCCTTCTGGATTTTATGGTTTCTGCTGGGAAGTCAGATGTGATTCTGATAAGTTTGCCAATTAATATTACTTGGCCCTTTTCCCTAGCAGCTTTTAATATTTTTTCTTTGTTCTGTGTATTTTGTATTTGGATTATTATGTGACAGGAAGTTTTTCTTTTTTCTGGTCTATTCTATTTGATGTTCTGTAGGCATTTTGTATGTTTTTAAGCATCTCCTTCTTTAAATTGGGGAAGTTTTCTTCTGCGATTTTGTTGAAAATATATTCTGGACCATGGAGTCTGGAGTCTTCTCTTTCCTCAATGCCTATTACGCTCAGATTTCTTCTTTTCATGGTGTCCTTGATTTCTTAGATGTTTTGTTTGAGGAAGTTTCCAGATTTACTATTTTATTTAATGGTTGCTTCAAGATTTATGATTGTATCTTCTAGTCTTGAGATTCACTCCTCCATCTCTTGGATTCTGTTAGAAAACCTTGCCTCTGTGTTTCTCACCTTCCTCTTTGAGCTCTCATGTTCTTGTTTTTCTCCTGTGTCTTTATCATTGTATCCATTTTCATCTTCATATCTTGAAGTGTTATTGATTTCATTCATCTGGTTGTTTGTATTTTCCTGAATTTTTCCAGTGCCTCTCTATATGCCTCTTTTATGTCTTCTACCTGTTTGGCTGCATCTTCCTGCATTTGATTACTAATTTTATTTGCTTCCTCCAATATCATCATTACTACTAAGGATTGGAGGTCATTTCCTTGTATTTCAATTCTGTTTAAATTCTCTGAGTTGATTTCTTTGGGTTAGCTGGGATATGGAGCCACCATATTGTTTTGGGTTTGTGTGTGTTTGTGTGTGTGTATGTGTGTGTGTGTGTGTGTGTGTGTGTGTGTGTGTGTGTGTGTATGTGTATGTGTATGTGTATGTGTGTGTATGATTTTACACTGGTCCTTTGTCATCTTGCTGTCTCTCTTATTTTGGATGTAGCTTCTGGAGTCAGGTGGAGGAAGTCTGAGGATAGATTCACCCATTTTCTCACAATTTCCCTAGGCTGGAAGCTCTGATGTTTCACTGGTCTGGATGGCAGGAAACCAGCCCTGTAGTGTTGGTCTCTCATTATAAGTCAGGCCAAAGTGTTCACAGCCTTCTGTACCCCCTTGTGGCACCAGGGTTCTCCGGGAATTGACACAGGTCAACTAGAGGGGGTCTGATGGATGCTCTACTCCCTGTCTCCCTGAGATTTCCCTAGTCCCAGAGATCTGATGCTCCAGTGGTCTATGGCTCTTGTAAGCATTTCAAGACCCAAACCATGTGCACACTGAGTTCAGTTATCATCTACGGACCCAACCCTAGTGTTGAGTCCAGTACACATCACTGGACCCAAATGGATCCCACGGCCCAACCCATGCTCTAAGTCCAGTTAGGGCTGAATATAAACAGGATATCAGGCCCAAACCTCGCAATGAGATCAGTCAGGGTTTTGGGGACAAAACCATGTTCTGAGTTAAGCTAGTGTCTCTGTCCCAAACCACCCACTGAGCCCAGTCAGTGCCGAGCTCAGCTAGGATCTCAGAGTCCAAACACCACGATGTGTTTATTTTGGGTCTTGGGGCCCAAACCTTGAACCAAGTCCCTTCTCCTGCAGCAATTCCCACCAGTCAACAAACCAATCACCTCTGCCAGTGGGTTTCCTGTAGGCTGCTCCCAGCTAACAATCTCAGCTGCAACCGCTACTGCAATGATCAGAGCTTTAGAGGGTCCACGCTCTTCCCTTGTTCTGGGGTGTGCAGGTTTTCTGTAGTTTTTTCCTTTCAAACTGTGGAGTACTCCTGCTGTAGTGTGGTGAGGAGCTTTGTGTTCATGCTTAAGAATTCTGTGCAATTCCCTGACTCATTTACTGGAGCTTCTAATCATCACCCATACTGCTCACCACCATTTTGGAGTCCTACTTCCTCATCTTTCTATGCTTCTAGTTTTAAAAGGCACAACTTAGATGTTCTTTCTTTGTATGTCTTTTTTTTATTAATTTATTCTTGTTACATCTCTATGGCTATCCCATGCCTTGTATCCTCCCATTCTCTCCTCCCTCCCATTTTCCCTTTATTCCCCTCCCCTATGACTGTTCCTGAGAGGGGTTACCTCCCTCTGTACATGCTCATAGGGTATCAAGTCTCTTCTCGGTGACCTGCTGTCCTTCCTCTGACTGCCACTAGGTCTCCCACTCCAGGGGACATAGTCAAATGTGAGGCACCAGAGTACATGAGAAGGTCAAATCCCTCTCTCCATTCAAGTGTGGAGACTGTCCTGTTCATGGGCTAGATCAGTGTAGGGGTTTAAATTTTACTGCCTGTATTGTCCTTGGCTGTTGCCTTAGTTTGAGCGGGACCCATTGGCCCAAATCTGCCTATCATAATGTTCGACTTGTAGGTTTCTAGGACCCACTGGATCCTTCTACATTGCTATTCACACATGGTTCTCTCATCTAGAGTCCCAATAGGATGTCCTCCTATCTGTCCCAGTTTCCTGGTAAGGGAAGGCTTTCGTGGGACATGCCCATTGGGCTACTACGCAGATACAAGTGAGTATATACCATTTGAGTCTTTCTACTTCTGGGTTAACTCACTCATTATGATCATTTCTAGCTCAATCCATTTGTCCACAAATTTCAGGAATTCCTTGTTTTTAATAGCTGAGTAGTATTCCATAGTGTATATGTACCACAGTTTCTTTATCCATTCTTCTACTGAGGGACATTTAGGCTGTTTCCATGATCTGGCTATTATGAATAAGGCTGCTATGAACATGGTTGAGCAAATTTTCTTGTTATGTGCTGGTGCAACTTCTGAGTATATTCCAAGGAGTGGAATAGCTGGGTCTTGAGGAAGCCCTACTCCCATTTTTCTGAGATAGCACCAGATAGATTTCCAAAGTCCTTGTACTAGTTTGCATTCCCACCAGCAATGAAGGAGTGTTCCTCTCTCCCCACATCCTCTCCAGCATGTGGTGTCACTTGAGTTTTTGATCTTAGCCATTCTGATGGGTGAAAGATGGAATCTCAGAGTAGTTTTGATTTGCATTTCCCTGATGACTAATGAGGTTGAGCATTTCTTTAAGTGTTTCTCAGCCATTTGATATTCTTCTGTTGAGAGTTCTCTGTTTAGTTCCAAGGCCCATTTCTCAATTGGGTTATTTGGTTTGGTGGTGTTTAATTTCTTGAGTTCTTTATATATTTTTATAAATGGGACCTCATGAGGCTGAGAAGCTTCTGTAAGGTGAGAGACACTGTCAAGAGAACAAAGCGACAGCCTACAGACTGGGAAAAGATCTTCACCAATCTTTGTATGTCTTAAATCCTACATGAATCCAAACATCTATTTGATTTTCCATGAATATCTAGACTGAGAAAAATGCTAGTTTGCTGAAAAGCAGGTACCAAGATTAATAGACTGTTTGAACAAAAAAACAAAATAACCAAAACCCACAAATAATACTCTTGATATGTTGGTGGGGCTTGGGCCTTGAAGAGCCTGCTCCCAGGCCATCAGCCAGCAAAGTGAAGGGGATAATAAGTTTATTCTAAGGGCCTGCTATAGACATATAAGAGGAATTTTAGAAATCTAAATATATAGTCAGACCCTAGAGTGATAATTTAGTTAGGAAAGTGTTTGCTCATAAACATGAGGACCTAAGTGAAATTCCCCAAACCATGTCCTAAAAAGCCAAGTGCAATGTCACACATTGTAGCGCCACAGCTAGAAAGGCAGAAACGGAATGGATGGATCTGTAGAACTTACTAGAAAGCTAGGATAGCCAACTTGGTGAGCTTAACATCACTGTGATATCTTCACTATTATCAAAGGTTACCAGGACGTGATGAATGAGAGACACTGCAGATTGTCCTCTGACCTCCTCATACACAAACATCTATATAAATGCACATCTAAATATGTGCAGCCATATCACACACACATGAACATACACACACACACACACACACACACACACACACACAAACACACATACACACACACACACACACATGCCCCAGGAAAAAAATCAAGGTCCTGGGAAAAGGAGACAGGTAGTCTGAGATACACGTACAATACACATAATGTTGGTTTTGCCATGCTGAGGTAAGCAGACATAGCAAAAGAAGATTTATTCAACTGTGAAAAGTTCTTTCTGCCCTTCTCTTGTCATTCCTGAGTGGCAGCCATTAAAGTGCTTATTGCAAATAGGCTGTGGGTTTCACTATTAATTAAAATATGTCCCTTATGCCATGAACCCATTAGTTCCTTACATTAGATTGACCATTCATTTATAGTACTAATGGATCTGGACACTTACTATGTGCAGTTACACTTTCAGAGTCCAGCCTCATGCTTTTAAGTATGAAATTTCTTTTGTCAAGGAGACTGACACTGTTACAGAAAAAGATAAGAAATGCATACATAGTTTCAATGGTGTTGAGTATCTGACTTTTAGAAAAGAATGTAAATCATGCTACTCTCTGTGGTGATATTATTATTCTTTTCATTTCAATGTAGTAAATATAACTCTCAAATTTTCAGATGCAGTGATCACTTTATTCAATAAAGTAAAAACTAAAAATCATTCAACATGTTTATTCAAACAGAAAATGATGAAATTCTTTGAGAGCATGTTATGAATACTGTTAAGATAAAAGAGAAATATACTCAATAAATATCGAATGAATGTTTTCATTAACAGCAATAGGTGCTGGAAAGTCCCTACCTTCAAGAAGAAATCATAAATAGACACAATCATACATTCACAATTGTAGGCAGTGGACTCACAGCTGGCAGAGTTGGCAGTAAATTTGGGAGAATAAATCCAGCACAGTATGTATTGATTGCATGTGATATGCTTGCCACTGTGCTAGCTCATTTCAACTTTACAAACACCTTATGATACTGTACTTCACAGAAAGGTCCTGAGGCTCAGAAAATAAGAGAAATCTGTTCATAGTTTAAAAGGCAGAGGCAGAGCAAAGAGTCAAACTCTTTTCTATATCCAATACTGCTTTCTATGTTTAGTTTTAAAGAGAGGTCTAACATCACACTACAAATAAAGGATTTTTTAATTGTACTTAGATGAATTAAGGAAAACTTTCAAAAATAAGAGGCATTCCTTGCATTGAGTCTTCTGTTTAGAAATTCTGATCACTAGTTGGTAAAAGAAAATAGCTTCATAAAAATCAGTCTGAGTGTGATTTTTATGAGAGTGGTCCCCTATAGGTGCATGTATTTGAATATTTGATCCCAAATTGGGGAAACTGTTCGTGGAGGTTTAAGAAGTGTGGCCTTGTTGGATGAGGTGTCATTGTGTGGGGTATTGAGCTTTCAGAAGCCTACTCCATTCCAAGTTGGCTTTTTCTGCCTCCTGTGTCTCAAGATGTGAGCTCTCCATGAGGCATCCAGCCTTATGCCTTCCTTCCTGATGCCACATCCCATGCACCCATGATTATGGAATCTAACCATTTTAAACAGTAATCCCCAAATTATACACTTTCTTTCATAATTTGACTTTGTTGTGATGCTTTGTTACGACAATAGAAAAGTGACTAACCCAATGAGCAAAGTCAGTAAGACATGCCAGAGTATGACAGGCCCTTGGACTAATAAACACTGTGCCAGGTGGGGCTGCATGAGGATTGATAAAGTAAGGCAGGATTGGTAGTAGTGAATAATAATGATGATAACTGATGATGGTGGTGGTGCTGGTAGTGGTGGTCGATGTAATACAAACTAGTGATTTTGAAGCAGAAGTGAATAGTGCTATAGCTATAAAGTTATCTAATGGCAATATGGCCAGAATATTTTAATATCATGGAGACACTGATATTTTAAATTTTGAGAAGAGTACTAATTTGCCAGGTCTCTGTCTTCCTTGACTAAGTGAGCAGACAGGTATCAGAGAGATAATGGCCACAAGAGGAAAGACACAACCATATGCACTCTCTACATGACATTAGTGATAAAATGCCAGTTATGGCCTCAAAAAGCCAATCAATGGGCCAGGCACATCTGGAAGGATGTGCATAATTTGGGTGGTTACAGAAGTTTCCAGCTTTAGTAATACTTTTCATTAAACTTAAAAACATAAGATTGAAAACAGATTTCTGGGACAAGATTATACTCAGAAATGACTAATATAGAACCAGTTATATCAACAATTATCTTTATTTGATCTTAACAGTACAAAAGATAATAACTGGTCATGAGAAGAAGAAGAAATATATGCTTTTGTAGGCTGTGATATGTAATCCCTTGTAAGAAATATGAGAACTATAATAAAAGGTATTACAACTAAAGGTGAAAGATATTTATTTTCAACAGCACAATTATTTTTGCCCAAATTACTTTATATTTTTGTGTCTTTCCAGTGCATGGTGGTTAAACTGTAGGAAATTAATGTCATTTGAAATTTCATTTTCATGAACTGCTAGAAAGCACAATAGGAAATCTTTTGAAGGAAAAAGAAAGCAGTAATGCCAACACACCTTGGGATGTCAAACCCATGATTGTTGTACAAACTGTCAGATATGCCAATTGATTGATACTTGAAGTTGTACCACCAAGAGATTTAGAATTTTTGACGATGTTCCAGAAATCATCCTTGAGCTAATTGTCAATCTTCTGAGCTTGCAAGGAAAGCTATGGAAATGTGAGAGCAACGGATATTACTGCTTCCCATTGAGTACTCTACTGTGTTTATACATGTCCTTTCAATGGCCTCTACTGCTTTAAAGATGAACCAAGAAAAGAACAAAGAAATAAGAGCAACGAGAAACTTGGTAAAGTAATTCTAATATGAAATTGCTTTTTATAATCAGTCTCATAAAAGCACCATGACTTAACCTAGAAATGTGGATTGTTGACACCCTTGCAGAATAGCAATCCTTCCTCTATCTTCCTGAAACTGCCATTGCTCTCTCAAGAAGTAAATATATTTGTTGTCCACTGTCCAAGCAATATATCTTCATTCTCTCAAATGTATTCTTACAGGTTCAAGGGATACTGCTTGCACTCAAACCCTAGAAGTTGCCAGATCATTCACCTGTTATTTCAGTCATATAAATTCATACACATTTTTATCTACATTTATTTGTGTTTGACAAATATTTTTCACTTAGGGATGACTCTACCATTGACCAGTAAAATTACCTAGGACTACCTGTTTTAATTATTTTTTCTTTAAATATATTTCAATATCATCTATAGGAGAGGGTTCCTAAAACTTATTTAACATACTAAAGCTTTTAGAATAGTGTCCTATATATCAAGTAAGTATTCAATCATTTGTGTCTGGTGTTTTTAACATAGACAATTACAAGGGTACTACTAACAGCTAATGGGGCATCTAAATTGAAGAAATAGAAGAACTAGGAAAAAATATAACAATAATCAATTTGAGATGATACATACCAATAATAATAGAAATAATGCCACCCTATATTTGTACATTGTTTATCATAGATTATATACTACCATATACCAGGTACTGTTGTAAGTATTTTGCATTTAATAACCTGTATCTATAACTCTATGTGGTTTATAGTCCTCTTGAAATCATAATTTACACATGAGAAACATGAGGAAGCAACTTAAATAACCTGACCAATGTCATAAAGACAAAACTTATAAATTGATATCCTCTGTCACCAGCCTTCTTCATATAGAACCATGACCCTTGCAAGTAATTTGAAAGAAGAGACTCACTGATAAATGATTGATTAAAAAGAAATGAGCTAATGGAGAGAAGAAGCTGTATTCTATAAACGCGGGTTTATTGGAGTGGCACAGGAGTGGGAGGCAGAGGGAGAACATGTGCTGGATGAGCAGGAAGGTGGGGGAAGGGAAGGATATAGAATAGGAAAGGGAAAAGGGGGAAGGGATATCAGAAACAAAATTTCTGGATTAAATCGTGAAGGGTTTCTTGGAGAGGGGAAGCCTTGCCCCTTGATAGTGGCAAGGCATGCCACAACCATGCCTTGCAACAGGACCTAATATCCCAGCCTTTTTTTAAAATAACAAATGAATAATAAGTGACTAAATCTCATCTTTGGCTGCTTCTGATGGACATTTGGTGGGGCCAGGGCAGAGGTGCAGAAGGCTGGAGGATTGGTCAAGTCCGGGAAGAACAGGCCATTGTATTTTCTGTTCAGGATCTGTGAGACCACCTGTGGTTAGGAAACTGCAGGTCTATCTGATGTAGTCTGTAAGGTTTAGGCCAGAGTACCTGAGTTCTGGATGTAGCAGCTGGCAGGATGCTGGAACATACATATGTTAGGGGCAGAAGACAAAGTTAAGCTGTTTAGGGAGAAAAAAAAATTTTCTTAGGTGTATATTTGAAGTTTTTAGGCTCATGGTCTTGGTTGTTGTGGGAAAGGAGTCTCAAAAACAATGAAATAAGGGAGGAATCCCATCCTCTGAAATAGGAAACACGTGAGAAACTTAGACTGTTGATTAACAGTAGTACTTATCTTGAGTGTGAGCTGTGGATTCAAGTTGGTCACCTGAAATTTACTAGAATCTTTTTAAGTTTATATGATGAGACAAATTAGCTGGGGACATAATTTAAAATCTGATTAATGTTAAAGCTCTGAAAAGTCTTAATATAACAGTAGTATAGTGAGAGGAAGAGTTTTTAGATACCTTAAATCACTTTCTTATTATCAATCTTAACATACCTACTCAGACCATCAAACACTTTTCAGAAGCTCATGTTTTACATAAACTTTACACTTTTCTGAGAAGCCAGCTGAATCCTTGGGTTTTCCTATTAAACTGATCTTCAAACCCATCATAGACCTGAGAAAAATAAATTACTGCAGGAAGTGTAACCCAAGTGGCTTATGTATTGATTATTTAGATGGCCTTCCCACTAGGCTCCTGTGGTGTAGTTGTGGGCACAGCCCCTAGGGCAGCATCAGTTTTTGGCTGCCAGGCCCAGCTTTTATGGAGGAGGAACTTGGGAGGCTGACCAACCTTATTCTGTCTAGGCAAAACAGGTCAGTCAGTTCTCCAGTGTCTTGTTTGTTCACAGTTCAGGCATGACCTTAGTAGCAGGCAAGTTGGAGTTGGGGCAGTATTGCCCAGTATCAATACAAGCCATAAACTTCAAACCCCTACCCAGATCTAGCCAATGGACAGGACATTCTCCACAGTTGAGTGGAGAGTGGGGACTGACTTTCACACGTACTCTGGTGCCTCGTATTTGACCAAGTCCCCTGAATAGGGAGACCTGGTGGCACTCAGACTTGATACCCTATGAGCATATACAGGGGGAGGAAATCCCCCTCAGTCACAGTCATAGGGGAGGTGAGTAAGGGGAAAATGGGAGGGAGGGAGGAATGGGAGGATACAAGGGAGGGGATAACCATTGAGATGTAATATGAATAAAATAATAAAATAAAAAAAATCCAGGTGGAGTCATCTGCTGTAGTGACCAAATCTTCTTGGAGGCCTTGGGGCCACTGCTATAAGCTGCTGTCCTCTATTATAATAAGCTTTTTTATTGAGCATTTAAATGTACTTATTCTACAGATTCTCTGACAGGTTTGAGAACCGTCATCTATTAAATAAAGCTGGACAAAATAAACTATTTTTGTTTTGTTTTGTTTCATTTGTTTGTTCTTTTGGTGGTGGTGTTTTTAGTTACCCATCCTAGACTTAATCTTGAAAATATAAAACAGGAGACTAGGTAAAGCTCAATCTTTCCTCCTGATTCTACCACAGTGCCTTATTACTGATGGAACAGCGAAATTTTAACAAAGTTTAAAAGACAGAAGTTGCAGTTGGCCTTCAGCAAGGTAGGGAAGGGAGCTGGCAGGACTCAGTAAAGATGGAGATGAAGTCATAGCTCCACCCACTTTATTCCAAAATCAGCACGGCAATCAGTCACATCTTGTAAGCTGATGGCAGCAGGTGATTTAAAAAGTGCTGGGGTACTTTGGTGGCCCTGCAGGAGCCAGGGCCAAACTGCTGCAGCTCCGCCAGAGCCTCTTAGCTACAGCCACTAGCCCCACTTGCAGAGACTGTGCATGAATATGGGGTAGAATGGGGAAGGCATAGGCACGCCCTGGACCTGTGGGTACAGAAAGTAGCTGCAGGAATTGGGGTGGGGGTGGTAAGAGCATGGTGTTAAAAAACCTGGACAGATGTAGTTTGAAAAAAAATAGCAAAGACACCCAGTGGCAACCATGTCTATCAGCCTTAGTTGAAATCTCAAGATTATTCACATGGCATCCCAATCAATAATCTGGGATTGGACAGTTTTGGGCAGTGGAAATAATCTACCGTCAGACATCTCCTAACTACAGGCACCCCATTGGAGCAGCACGGGAGGGGCCGGGTGAGCATATGTTGGATTGGGGTAGGTGAGGGAAGGGAAGGAGCAAGCAGGAAGAATAGACAGTGGAACTAAAATATCTGGATTATATAGTGAAGGGTTTCTAGGAGTCATAAGCCCATAACTAGAAGGCAGGGCAGGCCAGCAACACCTTGCAGCAGGGCCTAAGAATAAACACAGTGATATGAACTCTGGTGCCCGTAACTTGATGGCTGTCCCTTGGTGGAGAGGCCCTGTGGGAACACAGAGGAAGCAGATGCAGGCTACCCAGATGATAGATTGTGTGGTCATACAATATGGGAAAAGGACCCCCCACACACCTATTAGAGGTCTAGGGGAGGGGACTAGGGCAGAAAAGGGAGGGAGGATGGGAACAAGAACATAAGAGCAAGGGGATTATAATCGAGATGTAAGGTAAATAAGTTATAAAAAATCAGTCAATAAAAAGAAAGAAAGAAAGAAAGAAAGAAAGAAAGAAAGAAAGAAAGGGAAGAAACAACAACAACAGAAGATTGGAGGACCACTATGCTCAGGGCCTTAGATTCTGGTTTGACCTGGATCTGCTTGTCCATTTTGTCCCCAATCCTACATTAGATGGAACATTTTTTTAATTATTTTATTTTATTAATTTATTCTTGTTACATCTCTATGGTTATCCCATCCCTTGTATCTTCCCATTCTTCCCTACTTCGATTTTCCCCTTATTCCCCTCCCTTATGACTGTTCCTGAGAGGGATTACCTCTCCATGTATATGCTCATAGGGTATCAAGTGTCTTCTCGGTGACCTGCTGTCCTTCCTCTGAGTGCCACTAGGTCTCCCCCTCCAGGGGACATAGTCAAATGTGAGGCACCAGAGTACGTGAGAAAGTCATATCCCACTCTCCACTCAAGTGTGGAGACTGTCCTGTCCATTGGCTAGATCTGGGTAGGGGTTTAAATTTTACCGCCTGTATTGTCCTTGGCTAGTGCCTTTGTTTGAGCGGGACCCCTTGGCCCAAATCTGTCTATCATAATGTTCTACTTGTTGGTTTCTAGGACCCACTGGATCCTTCTACATTGCTATTCTCACATGGTTCTCTCATTTAGAGTCCCAATAGGATGTCCTCCCCTCTGTCCCAGTTTCCTGGTAAGGGATGGAGCCTTTTGAGATTTCACCTGTCAAAACTTGTCACAGATGTGGGAAGGCAGTCTCACATTCTTCAACATAAATTCAATACTTTTCTCCTTTGATACTAACATTAGAACTGTGTTGCTTGAAAATGAACAATTAGTTCTTTCCTCATCGCCCAGAGTTTTAAAAATTTCTAATGACTCAGCAAGAAACAGTGGGCAGCTATTTGGGTGCAGAAAATGAGATCTGGAGATTAAAATGTTCAATTAGCCGGTATATTTTAATCCCCACTGAAGAAAGAATGGGAAGTGACTGATCTTCAAAAGTAAAATATTGCCTCCACATAGTTGGATAGAAATATGTCTTTAATATTGAATAACCATTTGGATTTTTGTTTTGTACTGTCTTTAAATTCCTTTGGCTTTCTGATAGAGTAATCAAATGGCCTGATCACTTCAATTCTATCACCACATCCTAAGAAAGCCTCCATTTGTTCTGGATGGTGTTAAAGAATAAAACATCATTCTTTCCTTGGCTCTTTGTCAACTGATACTCTCATATTGGATGACAAAATACTTTGCAATACATTTTTCTCCTTATAAGTCTTGCATTGGGAACTTTACCCATTGTGTTTTCAGTATGAATTTTACTTATAGATGGCAAAAATACAGCTTTATGGTTCAAAGAAAAACATTTACCATGGCTCATAAAAAATGTATAGACCTCCTTCAACATCAAAAAACATTTAGAATGCTAGAGCCTGGGGCCAAGTGTAAAGGAAATAAAGGTACATTCAAAACATACCTACATTCAAAACTAAAAGGAAATAAAGTCTTAAGAAAATTACATCTTAAGTCTTGCAAAATCTCAACTCATTGAGGAGGTTACTTGGCATTTTGTTAAAGACATTGAGGTGAAGAGGACATTTCCGCTAGGACTTGCTCCATGGAAAGGTCTAGATGTGGAGAGAACATACACTCTTTTCCATGTCATGGTTTCAAATGGAAACTGCATGCCTGGTTGACTTTTGCATGTGCCCATGTGCTCTTCTTTCAAGCTGTTAAAGGTTGGCCAGGAAAGAAGCAGCTGCTTGGCACTGGAGTGTGAAATTATCCTTGAGTGTATCTGGTGAAGTCTATTCTTCATGAGCTCCTATGTGCAAGAAGAACACACCATCAGAATAGAATTGGACCAAACACATTGCTCTTTCTCACTGTTAAGATACAATGAGTAATCATACTTCAGGAAGTTTGTATCAAAGTTGCACACATAGTCAGAATATTAAGAAAGTTCAGAGCATATCTCCATTTCACCTTTTTCTTCACTTCCTTTTTTGTGAAAAAAATTGACTAGAGTACTCTCAATTCATAAGACTAGCAGTCATTGCAATTTTTGCATAATTTAAAAACAAGTAGAAGTCAGTGCAGCAGAACTTAATGAATGGTTATGAAGCTGCTATCAGCATAGCTCCATGAAGAAGAAATGTTCCATGGTTCACTGAGAACAAAAGCCAGGGCTTGCCCTAAAGTTCAGTATGGAAATTGTAACAGCAGATTAGCCCCTTGAATGAAAATTCCCTTTATCTACCAAAAAAAAAAAAAAAAAAAAACTGTAGAGAAGTGAGGTGATTCCTGCCACAGCTGAGAAAGCCTTTTCTCTCCTATTTCCTTAGTGAGAGTTTCCTGTTTAATCAAATGCTCTAATTGCAAGTGGTAGGAGGTTATTATAGGGAGCACCTTCATTTGACCTAGCCTCAATTTGGGGGGTTTTCTTTATTCACCTATGATAATTATAACTGCCCCAGTCTTTTTGAATCATGAAGAGTTTAACCCACATTCATTCTTTCTTGCATTTTCTCTTGACATCTTTATTTAATTACATGTAAATATATAAAGTGACCATACCAAAGCTCTGTGCAATGACTTCTTGTATCTGGGCCTCTCATCCCAACAGCCTTGAGTTAGCAGCTTGATCAACCTCATTCTGGAAGAAACAGAGTACATACTAGGTGAAGAACCTCAGTTAGGTAACTGAAGGAGTGGAGAAGCCAGGTGTGACCTCAAAGACAGGAGTTATTCCTGACACATTACCTATAGAAAAAGTTCCAGAGACTATGTTAAGGGGCTTTGATTTTTTTCTTTTGACTTTTTTTCACATTACTATAAAAAGGTGCTGGAAATTTTACAGACATCCTACACATCTGATGAATTTATGTATGATTGAATTTTAAACAGTAACTATAATGTTGGACCAGTAAGATGGCTCAGAGGGTAATGTGTGGTGCTCTAAGCCTGCTCAATCTTTGGGAACCTCATGGTAGAAGGTATGAACCTACCCCTTGATAGTGCCTTTTATATTGCTGTGAGTATAATGGCACAAGCACAGACTGGAGTACACACAGACACCAGGCCCTTCGCTCTCTC
>OU015747.1:64935247-64979602 GCA_907169655.1 Acomys percivali
AGAGAGAGAGAGAGAGAGAGAGAAAGGAGAACACAAAGATAATGCCAAGATACTTGGCTTGAGTAAGAGGAGAAATGTAGTCATTAACTGAGGCTATGGAAAGGGCATGATAGGGTCAGGAAAAGATGATCTATTAAGAGCTTGGCTAAGTCAAATTTGAGGTATCTTTCACATATCTAAATAGACATGGAGGGAAAAAAGTGCTATTTTAGTTAATGAAGATAGGGAAAGGTTCAAGCATTATATCTAGAAGATTTCTATGATGATTAGAGAACAAAGAGATAAGGAGAAAATGAAAAAAAACTACTGAAGTAAGAGCAGAGGAGTATGAGAAGAAGCAAGAGACAATGGTTTCTGGGAAGCCAGACGATAGAAGCATTTCCAGGAGACAGCCATGCACTGTGTTAAATGCTTCTCAGAGGTCAAGGCAGAAGGAGACTCTGATTCAGCCATTAGATTTAACACACTGAAAACCATCCAATAACGATCTTCAAGGGTTGACCCCTGACAGGATGGGAGGTGACATCCTGATTGGAGCAGATTCAGGAAAACACAAAGGAGAGGAGAAGAGAGAAATAGAAGTCTGCCAGTGCAGAAATCGCACTCAGGGAGTTTTTCTATAAGAGGAAAGAGTGAAAAAGGATATACAGCGGGAAGGAAAGTGTATCAGGGGACACTCTATCTCTCTGTTATGAGAAGAACAGGGGGTAGAATTTTTTTTTAATCTTAGGTTTCTGCAGAAAATTCAGGAGAGTGCATTTAATTAATTTTAGTGGCAAGTGCTTAACCTTTATCTTTTCTAGTTTTACACCTTCGGACACAATTTTTGTTTCTCTTGGCATCTAGTTCAATGCATGCCTATCACTATTGCCATTGTAATTGGTCAGGACAGTTTCCATTAGTTTAGGCAGAGCCTCTCTGCTTCCAGAGCCAACCTGAGCAGACACAACACTGGTTCAGGTCTTTCTGTACTAGAAACTCCACCTGGCCTTCCCCTTAATTTAACAAGAGTAACCCCCATATTATATGAGAGGAATTTGCTTCAGATAAAATCACCATTAACTAAGGCTGCTGCTCTTCCTCCAGTATGGGGACAGTGCTTGGCCCTGCTCAAGGACAGGTGGTCTCCTTGTGGGACCTTGTTCATTGCTACATGTTTTCTTCTATGCTTATGCCAACAGTCCCTTTTTCTTCTCCTGCTTTGTTTCTTACTTATATTTGTGCCCTAGGTTCAGAATTTTAGTATTTCTTGGGTAGTCCAAACCCTGAGATAATCTGCTAATCACAGGAGCCACACTATAGGCCCACTGAAAGGAAGCAAAGCTCCCTTTGTAGCTGGAGTAAATGAGGTCATCTGAGACTATGAACCAGATATGCAGGCACTATCCTACCCAATTCTAAAGTATATAGACCTTTGCTCAAAGCATAGGCCTTTGACAACATGGCTCTTCCCCCACAGCAGGTGGAAGAGGCAACTTCGCCTCCTTGGCAGCCTTTCCTTTAATCATCTTGGATGGGTGACTCAGATTAATTGAATGTTGTTGGCTTACATTCATTGTACAAAGTATTGGGTATGACAAGGACATTTTCATTCAAGTATACAAGGTGCTTTGAGAAAACGCCTTCCTGTTTCCACATACCTTCTTTTGTCCTCCCACCACCTCAGACACATGGATTCTCCTAGCCAGATTTATTTCTACTTTTATATCATATATACATATACTATTTTATTTCTCTATGTAAGAGTCTAGGATCTACAAATGAGAGAAAATGTGTGAAATTTGTCTTTCTGAGTCTGACATATTTCGTTTAATATGATAATCTCTGATTTGCAATGATTTTCTAGTAAATGATAATTTTATTTTTTATCATGGTTATAAGTATAATACACACACACATTTATTTACACATCTCATCATTTAGCTATTATAAATAGCACTTCAGTAAACATTGGCATATAAACATCTCTGTGAATAGATAATTGATATCCTTTTAGGTAAATTCAATACCTAACTGTGGTAGACCTGGGTCATGTGGTCGATCTACTTTTGAGTCTTTGAGAAAACTAGGTACTAACTTTTATTGTGGATGAACTAATTTATTAAATCCTGTCAATATTTGTAAGGCTTCCCTCTCCCCCGGCCTTTTTTATTGTATTGTCACGAGTATTTGTTGTTACTTGTTTCTTGATGATTGCTACCATAACTAGAGTGAGAGGAAAGCTCAGTGAAGTTTGAATTGGCATTTTCTTGTGGTGAGGAGGGCTCCCCCTTTCTGAGGACTAGAGAATGGGGGTTGAAGTAGAAGAGGAAAGGGGAGCTGGAATGAGAAGAAAGAGTGGGCTATAATTGGCATGTAAAGTGAATTAATTAAAAATAAATTTTTAGATGATGTTAAATATTTTTCACATACTTAGCATACCTCATCTTTTGAAAACCATTCAAGTCTTTTTAGCTTTCTATTGATTGGGTTGTTTGATTTCTCATTATTTTGTTTTTGAGTTCTTTTAATGTTCTAGATATAAAACTCTGTCAAATGTACAGGTGGTAATATTTATCACTCATTCTGTAGAATGGCTCTTCACTCAATTGTTCCTGTGTTTGTGCCAAAACTTTCAATGTCATGCGCTCACAGTTGAATTGTCATTATTTCTGTGAGTACTTGAAGAGATTCTCAGAAAGTCACTGTGCTGATATCTTGATTCTCATTGTTGTTTGTGGCTGTGAATTTTTTTTTAACACTTGAACTTTCAGATCTTACATTAAGGCTTTTTATCCATTTGGAATTGGTTCTTGTGCAAGGTAAAACATAAGATCTAATTTCACCTTTTACATGTGAATATCTGGTTATTCCAACATCCTTTACTGAATAGGCAGTCTTTTCTTCAATGCATACTTTTTAAGTCTATGGCAAAACTCAGGTGGCTGTAGTTGTGTGAATGGATACCTTGGCCGTTCATTTTGCTAAACTTCAAGACTGTTTTAGAAGGTGTACTCTGAAATCAGAAGTAGTGAAGCCTCGAACGTTACTATTTCACACAGGATTTTTAAGATTTTTTAGCTATCTAGGATCTTTAGGGCTCAGATACAAAGTTTAGAGTAAATTTTAAGTATTTCTTTGAAAAATATCATTGGATATTTCATAGGAATTCCATTGACTCTCTAGATTACATTGCTTGTATATTCATTTGCATACTATTAATTTCTCCAATATTTTTATTTTCCAATATCATCTTTAATTTCTTCTTTTAATTTTAAAGATTTTATATTCAGGAGGTCTTTCACTTGTGAGGTTTATGCTAAGATTTTTTATAGATTAATTTTGAGTGAGACTATTTTCCTGATTTATTTTCAGCATGTTTGTGATTGGTATATATGAAAGTTACTGGTGATAACATACTATCTCTGTAGCCTGCTGCATTGATGAAAATGCTTTTTAGTTTTAAACGTTTTTGGGAGCTGGGTGTGGTGGCACTTGGGAGGCAGAGGCAGGAAGATTGCTGTGAGTTTGAGGCCAGCCTGGTCAACAAAGTAAGTCCAGGACAGTCGAGAAACTCTGTCTCAAAACAAACAAACAAACAAAAACAAAAAACAGTTTATGGTCTTTTTATATAAGATCATATAATCTTCAAACAGCAATACTTTGACATCTTCGTTTCCTATATATCACCTTTGTCTTCTTTTACTTATAGCTCTATATAAAACCTCAAGTATTCTATTGCCTAAAAATGTAGAAAGTGGATGCTTTCATCCTATTCTTGATTTTAGTAGAAATGATTTCAATAGATTTGTCATATGTAACTTTTATTGAGTTCATATATGTTCCTTCTTTTTCTGATTCCTTCAGTGATATTCTCATAAATGGACAATGATTTTATTAAATTATTTTCTAGTCAATTGAGATGATCATGCAGTCTCTAGTGCTGAGACTTTTTCTGTTCACATCATGTATTATATTTATGACTTTGTATTTTCTGAACATACCCATAGTGAATGACATTTTTGATGTGACCTTAAATTCATCATTCCTATCTTTTCTGTTTGATGAAATAGTTTTAAAAGCATTGGAGGTGTTCTTCATAAACTCTAGACGTATTCAGTATAGGCCTGTAATTATTGTTTGTTTGTTTGTTTGTTTGTTTGTTTTTAGCTAAGAAGACCTTGTTAAATCACTATTTCATTTTTGTTTTCTAGATCCACTTAAGCTATTTATATTCAAGTAGCTTAATTTTCTTAGAACATATGGATGTGTCCTGAAAGATATTTTATCCACTTTTTCACATTTTCCAACTTATATTAATATGTGTTCTTAAGGCATATCATAATGAACTTTTGAATTTCATTAGCATCAATTACAATGTTTCTCTTTCATATCTGATTTAATTAATTAGTTATTTTCTTTCATTTTATCAATGTGGCTAATGGTTTGTCAATCTTTGCTGTCTTTTCAAGGAACCAACTTTGTTTAATTGATCCTTTATATTTTTATTTACATTTCATGTATTTCTGTTTTGACATTTATTATTTATTTATGTGTACTGGTTGATATTTGGCTTATTCTTGTTTTTTCTAAGGCTCTAAAATGTATTACTACATTATTTGTTTCAGATATCTCTAATGATTTAATGTAGAGACAGGGTTTATATACTTTATTTTCATTTGATTTTAGTATTTTTAAAGTTTGTATTAATATTTTAATAATCCATATATCATTCAAAGATGTGTTGATCAACTTCCCTGAGTTTGTATACTTTTGGTTATTTATATTTATACTTTCTTGCAATTGGTTTCTAGTTTAATATACAGTGATGAGATAGATCACACAACTATTCAATCTTCCTCTATTTGTTAAAACTTGCTTGCCAATTATTATGTGGTGATGTAATAGATAAAATTGTAAGCTGTTATAAAAATATGTATTGTGCTGTTTTATAAAGCATGTTCTGTAAGTATCTGTTAAATCATTTTATCCATAATGTCACTTAATTCAGATACTTCCTTGTTTATTTTTATCTAGATTGCTTTTCTGTTGCTGAAGGTGGTATAATTATTATTGTGTTAGAGTTACTGTATGTATTTATATTTAGTGATACTTGTCTTATAAATCTGGTATGCTGATATTAATTTTCTTTGTCTTGATGACAGATTATCCACTTAATCAGTTAAAGTCGGTTTGTTTGTCATTTCTGACAAATTTTGATTTCAAAACTATTCTTTTGGCTACTAGAACCTACTTGCTTATAAAAGCTTTTATCTTCCTTTCACCCTAAGACTATATTTTCCTTGGATGGCGAGGTATATTACTTGGAGTAAACACTTAAATCAATTCTGTTATTCAAATTCCTTATTTTTAAAAATCCAAAGATACTGAAATTAACAACTGAGTGAAATAAAGGACTCAGTATGGGATGTGAAAGAGAAACTTGTTAGAGATAGAAGCATACATATGCAAAATGAAATGTTCATTAAGTAGAAAGCCTCATTAACAGAATTAGTCAAGTGGAAGGCTGAACATTGGGAATAAAAGAAGATAAATGAGTTGGAACATTCGTACATTGACAAAGGTGATATAATAAAGTACAAATCGAACATATGAAATTAAACAGGGCATCATTAACAGACTATGAAGATAAAAGAATGCACTTTTGGATGGTGGCGTAAATAATATACTTAATATCACCATAGTAAGAAGCTTCCCAATTCCAGGAAAGAGATGAACACTTAAGAAGCATTAAGAGTATCCAATAGACACAACCAAGAAAGAACTTCACTGTACCAATTATAGACAAAATATTAAGAGTAGAGAATAAAGAAAATAATAACAGCTGCAAGAGAGAAACATCAAGTTATGTACAAAGACAAATACACTGAAATTATAGTCAATTTTCTTACAGAAAACTTAATGTTTGAGACAATATGGAAAGATGTATTCTAATTTCTGAAAAACATTAGCTGTTGACCCAGTTTTCATTTCCAGAGTGCATCTTCACAAATGGGTCTGATTTCATATCTCTCAGCCTAAGGTATATCCAGTGCATAGTCAGGCTACAGAAATTGGTCCCCTTTTTCTAGATCACTGTTAGTACTTGTCTGATGTCTGCAGGACCTGAATGAGGACTTCACTTTAGTCTCTGGAGGAGGAATGTTTCTAGGAAACGAAAGACGACATCAGCCTAACAGAGTAGCTGGAATGGGGTCTACAACCTCCCTACCCTGCTTCCATATGGAGGTCCTACCAATCTTCTATCCTTCATTGTAAGCTACTGTCTCTTTTTGACAGAGAGACTACTGCTTATTATCTTCATAGATTGTACTGGCTATTTATACATCCACTCAACACAAGCTAGAGTCATCTAAAAGAAGGGAAACTAAACTAAGAAAGTAGGATCTGGCTGGCCTGGGCCCATGGGTGCTCATAGAGACTGAACCACCAGCCACAGAGCATGCATGGGATGGACCTAGACCCACTAGCCAGATGTAACAGATGTACAGCTTGGTCATCATGTGGATCCCCTAACAATGAGTAGGGGCTGTCTCTTACTCTGTGACCTGCCTTTGGACATCCTTGCCCTAGCTGGACTGTCTTGTCTGACATCAGTGGGAGAAGATGTTCTTAGCCCCACTCTGACTTGGTGTGCCAGGACAAGAGCCTAACATAACTGTCTTCTGAGAGGCATCATCCATCAGCTGATAGACACAGGTGCAGAGATGCACAGCCAAACAGTAGGCCAAGATCTGGGTATTTTGCAGAAGAGTGGGAAGAAGGATTGAGGGAGGTGAAGGGATCAAGGCCACCACAACAAGACCTACAGAGTCAACTAACCTAGCCTATGTGGCCTCACAGAGACTGAATAACCAACCAAAAAGCATTGATGGGCTGGACCTAGATCACCACATATACGTAGCAGATATACAGCTTGGTCATCATGTGAATCTCCTAATAATGGGAGAAGAGGCTGTCTCTGACCCTCTTGCCTACTTTGGACCCCTTTCTCCTAGCTGGGCTGCCTTGTCAGGCATCAGTGGGAGAGGAGGTGCCCTGCTGTGCCCTGCTACAATTTGAGGTGCCACGATAGTTGTTACCCCTAGGGGCCCTCCTGTCCTCTGAGAAGGAAAAGGATGAGGTGAAGGGCAATGAGGGTGAGACTTGTAACAGAAGAGGAGGTAGGGAATGGGGATTAGGGTGTGAAGTGATTAGATAGATAGATAGATAGATAGATAGATAGATAGGTAGATAGACAGATAGATGAATGATAGATGAATGGGGTAAAAAGAGTGGAACCTAAATCAATCTCTGTCCTTCAAGGGAAATGTGAACTCCTATCTGCCTTTGAGATCATTAATTAATATTTATATAAATTCAATTCCAGTAACCCTATACCTTATATAACAGGAGGCTTTACAAACCATTGTCTCCTCCTATAAGAGGCAATACAAAAGGGCATGGAAAGGAAAAAAGTTCCACAGAAAAGCTGATCAGGAAACTAAAAATAGTGTAAAGCCTGCCTAAAATGGAGATTGGACAAAGATCTCTTTAGTTTTTATCTTCTTGTCCCTAAAGTGTGTTCCACTTAACTTTTCAATAAACCAAGTCTGCTTTTTACTCAATACAAAACAAATATTTGGCTGTAAGGCACTTTTTCCTCCATTTATTTATGTATTTAATCACTTTACAGCCTGATCCCAGCCCGCACACTGCTCTCCTCCCAGTCCCACCCTCATGCTCCCTTTCTCCCATTCCCTCCACTAAATATTCTCAGAGAAGAAAGGCCCCAAGGAGTATCAACATAAAGTGGCACCTCAATTCTCAAAAGGACCAAGAACATCCTCTCCCTCTAGGGACTGATAACAAAGCCCAGCTAGGGGAAAGGGATCCAAAGGCAAGCAACAGAGTCAGAGATAGCCCCTACTCCCATTGTTAGAAGAATCACATGATGACCAAGCGTCCTATCTGCTCCATATGTCTAGGAGTCTAGGCTCAGTCCAAGCATGCTTGTTGTTTAGTGGTTCAGTCTCTGAGCCCCCAGGGACCCAAATTAGTTAATTCTGTAGGTGTTTTTACCCCTCTGGCTCCAACTCTTCCACAAAAACTTCCAGAGCTCAGCCTATTTTTTGGCTGTGGTCTCTGCATCTATTTTCATCAGCTGCTGCATGAAGCCTCTCAAAAAACAGGCTAGGCTCCTGTATGCAATCATAGCAGAGTATCATTAATAGTAACAAGAATTGGCTCTCTCCAATGGGGTAGGTGTGAAGTTAGGCCAGTCATTCAGAGCATTATATGAGCATTATATGCCATTCCTTCAATCTCTACTCCAACTTCACTCTTACACTTCTTGTAGGCGAGACAAATTTATGATAGAAAGCCGTATTGGTAGTTTGGAGTTCCCCTCCCTATACTGGGGAGTCATACCTGGCTAGAAGATGTAGTGACTTCAGGCTCCTTAACACCCCTGCTGCTTGGAGTCTCAGCTAAGGTCATTCAAATAGACTCTTGGGATCCCGCCCCCCCCCCCCGTTGGGGATCGAGTGTTGGGAGAGCAGGAGAAGGTGAGGGTAGGCGGGTAACAGACCAGGAGAAAGAATGGAAATCTATGGGGAGTTTTTCTGTAAGGTAATTCTTTATTACCAACTGATGACAAACCCATTCATTGTAGATAGTGCCATTCCTGAAGTAGTGTCCCTGAGTTCTATAAGAAAGCAAGCTGAGCAAGTGATGTGGACCAAGACAGTAAGTAGCACCCACCCATGGCCTCAGCATCAGCTCATGCCTTCTTTGAGCTCCTGTCCTGACTTCATTCAATGATGGACTATAATGTCGAAGTGTAAGCCAAGTAAACTCCTTCCTCTCCAACTTTCTATTGGTCATGGTGTTCTATCATAACAATAGTAACTCTAACTAAGACATACATAACATAGCATGACTCCAGAAAGTATTCAATGCTAACTATGGTAGAGAGTTATGAAGGAGGTGTGGGAACTGCTCCTCAGCCATCTTCAGTATATTCGTATGCAGGAACACAATTTATTGGGAATTTTGGAAGAGACAGAGTAAAACAAGGTCACTTGACAAATAGGCCCATTCCATATGAGACTGTCATAGGGCACATGAGGCATGGATACTAGAAATGACACCTGGGCCTGGAATTCCTTAAGAAAAAAACCAGAAACAATGAGACGAGAGTATTTGGCTGCCTGACAAGCACTGGTTTATGAAGACATGGGGATATAAGGAACATTAGCAAGAGCAGAACAAATTACACGGACCGATCTAGAAGGGTGCTTTCCAAAAATAGGTATTGGATATGCTAATTTTATATGCTGGTTCTGGTTGCTGTCTGACCTTGAAAGTCATATAATGCTCTGTATTAGATCTTATTCTAAAATCTTCAAATTTGCTGAACCATGTGAACTATGATTTCCTCAAGCTAGCCTTGCCTCCAGGTAGTTTAGAAGCATGTCTTTTATTTAAAAGACATGTCAGGTACCCACAATACCTTGCTTTCAGCTTTTGAGTTCATAGAGTATTCTCTTTATATAGCTAGCAATTTCAACTACTGAAGTATCAGTACTTTCTTAAGGTGAGACACAGGTGTCATTCAGGCACATTCATGAAAGCAACTCCATTTCCCTCAACTCTTCCAAACTCTTTTTTTTTTTTTTTTAGTTTGCCCATTGTCTGCCTTGCAACTTTGATTCCTTAATTCCTCTACTCTAGGCTGTGTCATAGCTGCTGT
Source organism: Acomys percivali (assembly GCA_907169655.1). Taxonomy (NCBI): domain Eukaryota; kingdom Metazoa; phylum Chordata; class Mammalia; order Rodentia; family Muridae; genus Acomys; species Acomys percivali. The sequence goes on from OU015747.1 coordinate 64,944,981, forward strand.
AGGTCTCTAGGCTGCAACAGCAGCCCTTCTGGCTACATGCTCAGCTCCCCTTTTTTAACTCTTCAGCAGAGCAGCGTCATTTGGGGATTGGAGAAAATAGTTCATATTAGAATAATTACTTGTATGCAATCATTGAATGGTATCTGAAAATAGTACTCTCATAAAAAGAGAGATAAATAGCTTGTTAACACAAATTACTCCTATTAGATAAAGGTACATATACCTTTGAGGTAGGGAGGATGAAAGGCCAAACCTCATCTACCCACATGGGATATTCACCTAGGCTAACACCCCAAATCAAGAGTTATTGTGTAGTGTCATTTTGTATCTAAAATACTGTTTTTTTGCACCAGAATAACTGTCTGCTATTTGCTTTCCTTCTTCACAGCTGCTTTTTATCCACTGAAAGAATACTTTTTTTTTTTTCCAGAACGTGCCATCAAACATTTGGCTGAATTAATCTCCCATCTGTAAAACACACTTTACTTGGATTATCAGCAGGGTATCTGTCCTCTCTGAATTTGTTTTCTGGGGAATGGGAATTTATTCAAGTAAATTAATTTGCAAACAGATACAGCCATTGCTGGATGAATGGATTTTCACTTGGCACTCAGAGGTGTAGCTCTGTGGGTATGTGAGCTGCTGGCATTCGCTGAAGTCCTTAGATTGTCTGCCAAGCCCATTTCTGTAATGCCTCAGGAAAATATATGTGACGATTTTGCAACTTGGAGCACAGCTTAACCATCGAGCTTCCAGCTGAAAGTTTGCTTTGGGGAGGGATTCTGTGAACTCATCACAGTTATAGCCCTTCAGATTCATCTCTTCCAGGACTTATAATATCATATTTCACCCTTTCCCTTTCTTACTGGAAAATTCTGAAAGTTCTCCTCAGGTCTGCCAATAAAAAAGAATCCACATGGAGTTATCTAATTCCAGAAATACTTTAAGGGAGAAATAGTCAGAAACCGCTATTATCCTGTGCTCTTACTCTGAGAACAGCGATAAGCAAAAGATGTACTTAAGTGGATAACAAAGTAGGAGTTTGATCAGTAGGATTAAAATAATAATAATAAGGCTTATTCGCAGTATTTCTCTCTCTGTGTCTCTGTCTCTCTGTCTGTCTCTCTCTGTGTCTCTGTCTGTCTCTGTTTCTCTGTGTCTCTGTCTGTCTGTCTGTCTGTCTGTCTGTCTGTCTCTCTCTCTCTCTCTCTCTCTCTCTCTGTGTGTGTGTGTGTGTGTGTGTGTGTGTGTGTGTGTGTATGTTTAGTTTTCTTTTTAGTGTTTAATATAGGAACTAACATTCCACCAATGGGACCAAAGTTAATAGTGAGTAGTGTTTCAGCATCAGTGTGCACAGAAAACACTGATAAAAGTGAGGGGTTTCCAGGAAGTTTCTCACTGTGAAGATGGACATGAGCCTGATTGCTTGAGCATCAGCTGTCCCAGAACCTTGGATGTGGAACAATATAAATCATAATTTACCTAAACAGAGATGCATGAAAGAGACTCATCTACGACTGTCTAGTTTCCATCATAGACATCAAACACAGAGACTCTAGTACTTGATTCATGAAACTGGTTTTGCTGATGTTCTCTTCATATGTTTGCTTGTGAGCACTAAAGCATGCTCCCCAGTTTCTCTGAGAATTATCAAAAACAATGAATTTGATGTTTTCATTTACAATTTAAGGTTACTCTGCAATACTTGAATTTTGCCTTCACCTGTTGTGAATTTTTTTCTTAAGAACCTGGCATTTCAATGCAAACCAGACACTAATTCACCAGTATCTATTTTCCTAAAATGAATGTGCATCTGTTTCATGGGAATATCAAAGATCGCTAGGAGTGTATCTTGCCAAAAGGAATTTTTTTCCAAGAGACCACCATTTTGCACATTCACATACAAAAATTCCTTGAAAGAAGAGGCAAAGCAGGTATTTCTCACTAACCCATGTAAGTAGACAAATAGGAGAGCCAAGCTGAAGACAGAAAGGCTCCTTACAGGAGGGGTAAATGTGCTTCTTATGAACTAAACAACCCTATGGGCATTTTTCAGGCAGGAAGGAAAATAAAAGCACTGTGGTTTTTGTTGTTGTTTGTTTGTTTGTTTTGTTTTGTTTTCCTGATTTTCTATCTACTGCATTTCAGGCCATAGGAAAGAAAACTCACTTAAAGGAAAATGCTAGTCCAAAAATGGAAGTTATATTGATTCTATACAACTTTTTTCTGGTGTAATTTTCCAGCCTTCCCTGTGAATATGTTTATTCTTGTTTCTTTTTGTAACTTGTAAAGAAAATAAACACACTATGGAGCTTCAAATATGGACTAGGCAGATGTTCTCTTCTTACAAGACTGAAACAGATGGTCTTGGGGCCTTTCAAATAGCTGACCATCACCAGGCCATACTGACCACACTCTTCATACTCCTTGGTTCTAGCACAATATATTCCTTTGGCCCTTCGAGGGATAAAAGAAACCAAAGAAGGATGTCAGTCAGTATACCGGCAGCTTATTCACAGTCAAATTTTCTGCAATGCATAATTCTCCTGTGAGAGCAGCTATTCGGGTACTCTTAAAGGAAAAGCTGTATAGAACTCCACGAGATAAATGGCTTAATATCTAACCAAATGGTCTGATCTATATGTGTTTGCCTGAGCCATGTCACAGTTCTTCCACAAGCCAATACTATTTTTAGCTTGGTGAATTCTTAATTTTATTACTTATTATTGTGGAAATATAAAATATAGTTTTTGTTAATCTACGAACTATCTGAAGAGTTTGCAAACTTTATAAAAAAACACCATCTATAATATTTTCTTAACACTTTCTTATTATATTTGTTTATTTATTCATTTTTATTTTTTGGAATTTTTTGAGAACAAGGTTCTCTATAATTAGCCCTGCCTGGCCTGAAACTCACTGTGTACAACAGGATAGCCTCGAACTCACAGCCTTGCCTCCCAAGTACTGTGGTTATAAGCATGTGCCACAATCCTCATCATTGTTTTCTGAATTCTTAAAGGCATTTGTAAGATTATGGTTCACATTTCCCTGGTATGATTTGTACATTTTCATAAAGAAATTAGTTTCAGTACGGAGTCTCACCAATTTTATCTTGATTTAGGACCCTAGGTATACAGGGTCAGAAAATTCTACATTATTTCCTGTTCAATAGCTGCTTGTGACATAAGATTATTCTGACTAAAATAATGAAAGGCAAGTGAATAAGAAGGTGGATTTTTTTTTCAGTAACAGAATCTATGCCTTTGTTTTGTAAAAGCAATCTAAGGGTAAAGGATTACACAGGACAGGTACAGGATATTTCTTTCAACACAGAAACCTTTACTGACAGCATTTAGTTCTACAGAAGTTGATGTTCCAGGTAAAACACTGTAGACACAGTGTTAAATATCTTCCAGAAGTGGAATGGCTTTGTTCTTTGTCAAGCACATGTGACTTATATTTAAAGAAATCCTTGATTTCTCCTATAAAAGCCTTTAGCATCACCTTTTTTTCATTTTTGCAAATATCTCAATCTGGAATGAAGACACGTAAAAGCCTATGAGAATGACCACTGTATCCCCAAGTCCATCTTTCCTAATCATCATTTGGTCCAGTTAAGAAGTTTTACTGATCTTTTACCATCCAAATTCTCTACATAAAATCTCTGTTGTCATCTCCCAGCTTTCAAGGCTCTGCATCACTAGATGTCCTCAAACCCTTTATGTCTGTTTGAATGATATAAAAAATTTCCCTGAGCTCAACTCCTTACAATAACCTGTCAATTCAACTAGCAGTTACAAGTATATGCTACTTCTCATAGTATTGATAATGCACAAAATAACTTCCAGATTACAGGAAAATATAGTGCTTTGAAAAATGCTTTGTGTAAGTAGGTCCATTACCTTTTGACCTTGCTTATCAGTATCTTACAGTTGCAAACAAAGAGAAAACACTCAGGTCATGGTTGGAGCATTACCTTGTGTTCTGTGCCAAGTGTGTAACCCTTAAATTTTAGTCAAGTTTACAAAAACATTCCTAGGAATTTCAGGTAGGTACAGTTTGAATATAATCACAGCTACACTGGAAGTATCCACTAACTAAATGTGATTGTAACAGGCCTGAGTGAAAATTAAACTCCTAGTCCCATGTTACCTGCTCAGCTGGGTTTTCAATCCCTTTGTCTGGAGTAGTTACTCATAGTTAATATGTTAATTATGACAAGCCTGCTTGATAGTCCATCTCAGAGAGTTTTTATTCTTTAAGTTTATTGTGGGAAGAACACTAAATATGATCTCTACTCTCTGAACAAGTGGTAAAACTAACTTTGAATACAACAATATATAATAAATCTCTAGAATTACTTCTATATTGAAACTCCATGCCTATTGCTTAGGTAGCTCATATTTTTCCCTACCTAGCCCATAGAAACCACTGTCTCACAATCTGAACTTGACTGTTTTAGAAATCTTTTATCATTAGAATTCTTGTATTTGTCTCTTTATTCATATCCTTCTATGATTTCGTCTCAACACATAAACATAACATCCCCATGGTTTATATGTATTTTCATATATTGAAGTACTTCCTTCATTTTTGAATCTGAGTTATACTCTACTACATGAAATGTAACCTGTGTGGGAATATCTTCCCTTAAATACCTTGATGACTCAACTGTCAAGGCTTTGGCAAATAACAATGAATGAGTTGAGTTAGAAACAGATGATAGAAACAGAGAGAAAATTGAATAACAGGGTTTAAACAGAGGTGGAAGAGAAGAAGGTAAGTTATGAGTATATACAAGGGGAAGAGGTTCCCCTCAGTCACAGACATAGGGGAAGAGAGTAAGGGGGAAATGGGAGGGAGGGAGGAATGGGAGGATACAAAGGATGGGATAACAATTGAGATGTAATAAGAATAAATTAATAAAATATATTTTTTTAAAAAAAAAAAGAAGAGGGAATAGGAAGGGGAATAAACACAAGAGACCTTTTAAACAGACATATGGAGGCATACTACTGTACATCTCTACTAGGCACTCAAGGCAAGCAGAAAGCATAGTACCAAGAATGGGTTACTTGTTTCAGAATTGTTAACCAATGGGGGTCTCACAGACTTGGAAAATATTACAGGATGTTAGTACTCTCTTAGTTACCTTCTGTAACACAATGATAAGACTATTGCTAAAGATAGCCTATACTTGAGCCACAGAACATGATTAAACCAAGTTGGTACAGCCCTTGAAGCTTCCTCTGCTTCCTAGATTTCAAAGTGCTAGAAGATGTTACACATGCTAATAGGGAAGAAAAATAATCATTAGACCCTAGTTGTAAAGCCTACAAATTATAATGGTTTGCCTGGTCAGACATGGCCATTGGTGCACTAGTGACAAGACAATAATGAAAGTGTCTAACAACATTCTGACTGGCATTAAGCCCCAATATACAAGATGAAACTGGAACCTCATACAAATATCCATCCAAGAACCTTTGTCTAAACAGGATAAAGACCCTAGGAGAATATAAACTACTATATGGTGTATTAAACTAATTCATGATGACTTACTATCATACCCATAGATCAAAGCATATCTCAGCCTTCATCAGAGAAGAGTCTGTAGAATGTGATTAGGACAGTGACTGCCAATTGGCCAAAGTTCAGAGAATATGATACTGCAGAATCCGCACCTCCAGAGAACTTCCTTTTTTAAATTTTTTTTATTAATTTATTCTTGTTACATCTCAATAGTTATCGCATCCCTTGTATCCTCCCATTCTTCCCTCCCTCCCATTTTCCTCTTATTCCCCTCCCTTATGACTGTTCCTGAGGGGGATTTCCTCCCCCTGTATATGCTCAAAGGGTATCAAGTCTCTTCTTGGAAACCTGCTATCCTTCCTCTGAGTGCCACCAGGTCTCCCCCTCCAGGGGACATGGTCAAATATGAGGCAGAGTAGAGAGTGGGGTATGCCTTTCACAGAGAACTTCTTTACTGCACTTCCCCACCTAAAGGGACAGAAAAATAGTGCAAGAGGGTACAGAAAGCATGTAAGAACCAGAAGTGTTGGATACCTACAGGGAAACATCTTCTGGAAACAGCAGGCAGCTGCACACACAAACTCACAGTGATTGGGGAGGCATATACATGACATTTTCAAGCCCAAGGAAAAGAAAATACAAGCATACAGAGTGGAGTTAGGTATGCAATCCTTTTTCTGGATGTGAAGCAATGACAATTTTTTGTTATGGAGATGGGAGGAGAAAAAGAGAGAGAGATTTCTCTAGTCGTGTTTCCCTTGGTAAATTGCTAATGTTCTGGTGGAGATTATGAATACAAGAATATTTGTGGAGCACTTGATGTGTTTAAAAAAAGAGGACACATAGTTAGAGGATTAGAACACTGAGGTGTATCTGGTAAGAGTAGGTGTAAATATGAGCAAAACATGTTTGAAATATGAAACTCACAAATAACTAATTAAAAAGACAGAAAAGCTGATAGTCAAAATATAAAATATATATAGGTAAGTAAATTACAGAAAGATAAATATAAGAGATAGATGATAGAAAAATGGATTATGATGGAATATAGAGCACATAGATAGATAGATAGATAGATAGATAGATAGATAGATAGATAGATAGATACATTCATATAGATAATAGAAAGATAAATGTATGGTGTAGATGATATATGATAAAACAGATGACAAGTGAATAGATAGAAGATAGATAGTTAGGGAGGTAGACAGATAGATAGATGATAATATATTCAAAAATTTAATGTAGGGGGCATACATGTTGTTTTCATATGTTCTTAGCCAATTTTAACTGCTGACCTTCAGTGTACATGAGTGCAGGTTTTTTGAGATTATTATTTCAATTCTGAATAAATAAATAAAACTAGGGTTCATTTGTTCTTATGAGGAGCATCTATATTTTAACTGTTTCTGTCTCTTTCTCATCTCTCTCTCTCTCTCTCTCTCTCTCTCTCTCTCTCTTTCACACACAGACACACACACACACACACACACACACACATACACACACACACACACATGTTCTCACATTTTCTCTCAGCTGCATTTACTAACCAAGCTCAACATTCATCTTTTTTTTTAATTAATTTATTTATTCACTTTAAATCTCTGTCATAGCCCCTCCTTCCTGCCCTCCCAAATCTACCCTCTTCTCCCCCTCTCCCGTCCCCTACCCTATTCCTCTGAAAAGGGGAACTCAATCCCCCTATCCACCACCCTAACTCATTGAGTTTGTCCTCTTCCCCTGTGGCCTGGCAAGGCATTTCCATCAGGTAGACATGACAAAAAAGCAGGCAACAGAGTCCATGTCAGGGATAATTCCTGCTCCTCTCATTAATGGACACACATAAAGCCTGAACTGTCTATTGGCTACATATATGTAAATAATCTAGGTCCATTTAGTGCAGGATAAACCATACTACAATTCACAGAACCAAAGAAGATAAGTAACAAAGAGGACCTAAGGGAGGATGCTTAAATCTCCCTCAGAAGGGTAGTTTTGTAACAGAGAGAAATACGTGTAGAGATCAGACAGAAGGCCTGCAGAAAAAAAAAAGAAACTGTGGATGGATCATCTCTGTTACAAGCTGGAGACCTAAGTCAGAATAGGCCTTTGGGAGGGTATGAAGGGACTCCAACTCAACACTCATAGCTTTCCCCAAGTGGGGCTCTTCTTCATACAAGCATCACAGTGCCATCCCTACAAACATGGTTCAAGGCTGTGGCCACTATTATGTGGGGGAAGAAGGGGTCTCTTTTTAAATATACAAAATTGTTACTTGAACAGACAGAGATGTTTTGTTTTTGTTTTTCTCACTAACATGAATTCCACTGGATTGGAGCTCTTTGGAATTCAAAATACCACCATCTCTGGAAATCCTAGTATTTCCTAGAGAAAACTAAAGAGCGAGAAAAAGTTACTGAGGTATACCTCTGCTCAAGACTCTTAGTTCTTTCACAGAAAATTCAGTCAGCATAATTATAGGAGTTATCTTAGAAAAGTAACTTTAAAAAAATAATAGATAATAGAGTTCCTTGAAGAGATGGCTTATACTTTTTTTTCCTCCACTTTTTATCCTCAGAAGGTGACAAAATACATCTACTGGCTTCATCTTGTTTGAGACACATGATGTTGTAGTTAAAAATTTAGTAAATTCACAACTTTTCTTAGGCCATCCCTCCATTACAACACAAAGAGGGGTAAAGGAGAGTACCACAGTCATGTTATAGGCAGCCACAATGTTACTAGGGAAATATAACATTGAAATGAGTAATAAAGCATCACTGAAAGACTTCTAATGCCCCTTGACAACCTTCCAGAAGACCACAATTATTTTTCCAAGACAGAACTGAAAACCAACCAAAAGGCATGCTGTGCAGCCACAATGATGGTTCAATGTTCCCAGAAATAAATAAGAATTAGTATGTTATTGTTTTGTCGTTAATTTTGTTCCAGAAATAAACATGGAAATTTTATTATTATTATTATACTTTTCCTTTTAAAAATGGCAATAACAGTTTCCACCATTCAAAATTGAAAAGCCACAGATTTTAAGCATGACAATTAGAAAAGGACAGAAGCCTAGCAATTCAAAGAATGGAGAACACATTGAGAACAAATGAGCTTCACCCCCTTCACCTCTGCTAAAACAGAAGAGCAGAGAGATGTTCTGTGAATCAGTAGGCAGAAAATTTCGATCTAATAATAGGTAGTAGTTCATTAGCGGAGCATTTGCAATTCTCTGTAGCAAGAGGTCATGGGGTTTTTCTAGTGGTTGGATTTCTAAAGGAACTACATTATTTTATGTCCATCAATAACTTCCTGGGTTTGGCAAACCAAGACAAAGAAAGGAATAATCTTAGCAGTGTCTTTGCTTCAGTCAGCACCAGCAGGTCCTTCTCGCCTGCTTATAGAAGACCTAACCATTGAGTGGATATGACATTCATGCATTTCTCCCTCTGTGTCATGGAGGTTAAAGTCATTACTGAGGAGGAAACTGCAGGGCCAAGGAATCAATATTCAAATATTGACACAACGGTACAAGAGGACACAGCCTTGGGCTTCATTTGTTTGTGATGTAAAATATGCATTTATTATTCTGTCCAAAAAAAAATCAATGAAATCTTCTTTTCATTCATCATCTCACTTCCACATTTAGTGAGCAAAGTCGTGGAATAACAGCTCGAAGTTTTATGCAAGTCACTCAGACCAAATGACAGAGATACAGTTAGATCCTCTTGTATGCATGGACATGACTAAGACAAGTTAGCATGACAGCTGTTTCTTTAGAAATATTTTAAGTAAATACACATTAAATAGATGGCTAAAAATACTTTTGTAATGTCTACTAAAAGCTGGGCACTGTTTACTGGTATAAAAACTTCTATGGAAAATAAACAACACAATACCTTTCCTCAGAAAACAGTGTGAAGAAGGAAGCAGGTATCTTTTAAACACCCAAGGTGGTTTTTTAATTAGCGTGTGGAATAAATTACTGGATATTTTAAACATAATTGCTTATTTCTCCCTCCTGTAGTGGCATAGGGATAATTATCCTCATAGCCCTTTTTCTAGAATCAGTTCCACGGTATTGTAAACAATCCTGTAATAATAACCCTGCAGCTCTGAAGCCACTGACTTCCGTTTTCCTGATAGTGCTTGGCAACAGGATTGCTGAATCATGTCAGCGAGTTAGAAATAGGTGGTATGTCTGCACACGGCAATTATTTTGCCACAAAAGGAGAAAATCTTTCAATTAGAGAGAATATGGATTAACTCTGAGGGCACTAGATTCACTGAAACCCATCAGACAAAGAACAGATACTATATGATAACATCTAGATGAGAAGTTGTACAAGTTTGAACTCAGAACATCTGAGAGTCGGGTGGTGGTTGCCAAAGGCTACAGGCTAGGGGAATTTCAGAGCATATGCTAAGTAAAGTGTCCTTCATAATACACATCTCTTGTTTTATTTCCCCAAGTATCTTATGGAAGTTGATCTGGAAGGTTGAAACATTGAGTTGGAGAATGGAGGAGAGCCTTTGGCTTCACAAGCAAAGATACATCACACCTTTTCTTCTTTACAGATGCCAATTAGTTACTGCTTCACATAGCCTGCTTTTCCATTTTCCATCAGATTGGGTTTGGCTGGATATTACACAGCTGATACATGAAAAACTTTCTATTTGACCATTATTGCTATTGAATTAATTGGTTAGTTCTCCCAGGGAACATGTTTAAAGTAAATGAGCTGACTGCTTGCACACAGACTTGGGAGATTCAAAAAAAATTGACTGTCAAAAATAAAAGACATGGAAGGGCCCAATGAGCAAAGTGCTCATTTAGAAACTGAATCTGGATGCCCAGCACTCAGTCAAAAGTCAGGACAGTAGTTTTCCTATCTATCACACCAGAACCAGAAAGAGTAGAAACATACAGATACCCAGAATGTTCAAGCCAACAGTCTCTCTGAAATGGCAAGCTCCCAATTCAATGAGAGACTCTGTCTCAAATAAATCTCCTCTTTGATTGTAATCCAATTAATTATAGTCCAATGAATGCTGCCTACATGAGCACATGTGTGCAGCCACCCACTGGAGTATGGGCAACTGCCCATCATTAATCTTCCGAAGAAAAACAGTTCCCTTTTCCCCAACAATCAGCATGAAGCCGTCCCCCATCCATGCTTTAATACTGAGAGGCTTGATCTTGAGCATTTCTTGTGCAGGTAACCTTGAAAAGGATGTTTGGCGTTTTGGTGGTAGGAAGGTGATGTGTGGTGTAGACTTGATCAGGATAAATTTCTATACATGTATGAAATTGTCAAAGAATGAATGCAAATGGTATTTAAAAATCAAGTGGAGTGAAATATAATAAGACACTTAACAGAGATCTCTGGCCTCCACATCTGTACATGTTAACAAACAAGGCTACTTACATAGTTTTCTTTTTGTTTGTATGTTAAAATACTGACCGAAACCAGTTTGGTGGAGGGGACCATATTTAGGCTTATACATTTACATCACACTCCATCACTGTCAGAGCAAGAAATCAAGCGGGAAGTGGAGGCGAGGACTCAAATAGAGACAAAGGAGAAACATTGCTTACTAGTTTATTCTCCACAGTGTTGTCATCTTGCTCTTTTATGCAGCCCAGGGCTTCCTGCCAAGAGTTGGCACTGCCCACTTCTGACTGGGTCTTCTAACATCAACCATTAATAAAAACAAATCAGTAAAAAACATGCCCCCATCCCAGTCTTATGGAGGGAATTCCTCTGATGGGTTTCCCTATAGCTTGTGCCAAGTTGACAAAAAAAATTTAATCCACTCAGACCTGCACACACAGAAGTAAGGTAAGAAGACACTACACATTTAAAAGACACCTGCTATCCTTTAAAGATAAACACACACCCCAATCTGCCTATCATAATGTTCTACTTGTAGGTTTCTAGGACCCACTGGATCCTTCTACATTGCTATTCTCACATGGTTCTCTCATCTAGAATCCCAATAGGATGTCCTCCCCTCTGTCCCAGTTTCCTGGTAAGGGAAGGCTTTCATGGGACATGCCCATTGGGCTAGTGTGCAGATATAAGTGAGTATATACCATTTGAGTCTTTCTGCTTCTGGGTTAACTCACTCATTATGATCATTTCTAGCTCAATCCATTTATCCACAAATTTCGGGAATTCTTTGTTTTTAATAGCTGAGTAGTATCTAAGGCACCAGCCAAGGACAATACAGGCAGTAAAATTTAAACCCCTACTCAGATCTAGCCAATGGACAGGACAGTCTCCACACTTGAGTGGAGGAGAGTGGGATATGACTTTCTCATGTACTCTGGTGTCTCACATTTGACTATGTCCCCTAGAGGGGGAGAACTAGTGGCACTCAGAGGAAGGACAGCAGGTCACCGAGAAGAGACTTGATACCCTATGAGCATATACAGAGGGAGGTAATCCCTCTCAGGAACAGTCATAGGGGAGGGGAATAAGGGGAAAATGGGAGGGAGGGGAGAATAGGAGGATACAAGGGATGGGATAACCATAGAGATGTAACAAGAATAAATTAATAAAATTTTTTTAAAAATTAAAAACAAAGATGAACACACACACATTATATATATATATATATATATATATATATATATACATATAATCTTTTCTTAGACCCTTATAAACATCTTGTCACACATTTAAGGGAAAGAAGGTAAAATAAAAATTTCCCAGATACCCTGAATAGGTGGATAATGCTTTCCCCAAAAAATGTGCATTACTAAATGAAAATCTGAGTGCAGGCATAACGTATCTCTCTGAGTTATCAGTCTGGATGGTCCCAAAACAACACAGGCTATTGCTGTTGCTCTTGCAAGCACACCAGAACTAGACAGCAAGACCCACAGTTTGTGAACACACAGCACACCTTATTTGCAGAATACAGAGTAATGCATCAACATACTGAAAACAGGAGTAGCAGAGAACTGACTGCTTTTGCCTTGTTAAATGAACCTGTCAGACTGTCTCTTATGAACATACATCAATGCTGCCCTCAACTGTGACAACAGAAGCTTCTCTCTGCAGTGGTCAGCATTTAATGTAAGAATTCAGACATAATTAGTTCAAACTGTTGAGAATAGTCACTATTGCTGAGTTCCAAATGGGACATATATTATCAATTCCTCACCTCTATGGCTAAGGAAGCATCAAAGAAGAGAGGATAGAAAGAATGTAAGAATTACACCATGGAAAAGGGTACAGTGAAATGCTGTGTTCTGGGTACGAGTGCCATCATGCAGCTATAGATACCTGCACGAGCTCAAGCCAATGAGCTCCATTGATATGCCACCACTCAGGGTCAGAAAAAAATGAAAATAAGAGAACTTAAAAGGGGAAGGCAGGACACTGAGGATAAATGAGCGTGGAAGGATTTTGGAGGTATATATGATCAAGGCATATTGTTAACAAGCACAAAGGTATGAAAGAACAAATACACAGTGTTCCACTTAAAAAACTTAACCATTTCTCAATAATCTGAAAAATCTGTTTCCTAAACAGAATAAAAGAAAGAATTACTGCAACGAGGTTTGAGGAGCTCTTCATGGTTTCTGTTTTTTGTTTTTTTTTGTTTTTTCTTCCCAATCTCCTGTGAGTGACAGGAAAGAAAAGCAAGCATCTAAAAGAAAAAGAATTCTGAATGCAAATTCTGTGAAACATTGAGGCAGTTTTAGAAGCATCTTTTCCTGTCTCAGTTTTCTTCGGAAATATATTTTGCTAGTAGATGAAATATTTTAAAGCAAAACTGCATACAGAATTAGGTACGCAAGATGAAAAGGTATCATCAAATAAAGTGTTTAAATAAAAAAAGAAAGGAAGCTAATAGAACACTTTGGAGGAATCCCAGACACTGGGTCAAATAACCAGGATATTACCAAGCCAACTACAAGATGGTCTTTTCTCTGCATTTAATGAAGTAGTTCAAAGATGTTAAAACATGAAAATGAGTGTTCTAAGGTATTCATTTTGATACAATCAATGACCCATTTATGTAGGACCTCCATAACCACTAGGGAGCTTTAAAAGTTGAGATATCTCACATCTCCTGCCAACCAGCTAGAAAGGTCACACTCCTGCCTTCCCAGACCTCTTTAATATTCACTGTTCTGACTTTTCAATTTATTTAGGAAATATATTTGACCAAAGTTTTTATTCCTTGGAAATTTTACCCTAATTACTCTTACAAATTCATTTTCTTGCACTTTCAGGACTTCTGCAAATAGATTTATGGATGACACTTAATAGTACAGCTATTGGCTAAAAGATGAACTGCTTTTTTTTTTTACATGATACAAAAGAAGCAATTTTATTTTAAGAAAATTTAAAACAGTGCTTACATTAGGACACATTCCAAGGACAGGGGGCAGACACTCACTCCCTGCTGGCTTCTTCCTGCTATGCACAGTATGCAGGCTGACAGAAAAAACATGGTCAGTGTTGGTGTTTTATTTCAAATGAATCTGAAATTTATCCTTGTATGCCGTCCTAATAATTAATAATTCATTGGTTCATGAAGACTTTTTAAACTCAAAAATAGTTTGGAGTTTAGTACGTCTAATCTTTTGACAAAGTAAAAGTTTAGGACAATGAATCCTTGAAGGATGAGCCCATATTTTCAAAAAGAGTGAATTATTTGCCAAATAACAAATAATTATACTCACAAGTATACACATTTTCATTTAAGCGCATCTACATGAATAAACATGTATGTTCATTTTCTAGTGATGAAAAGCAAATATGTATTTTTAAGGTTTTCCTTAGGTTTTGTTCCTACAGTAATCCTTTTAAGTTGCTCTCACAGTCATAAACCCAAGTATATTAGTATACTCAGATATTTTCCCAGTACAATAATTAAAAGATAAACAGAAGGAAAGAGGGAGCCACCTAAAATCACATTACAGAAAGTGCCCAGGTCACTCACTCTCACAGCTATCTATGAGGCATGAACCAACTGCAACAGAAGGGAGTTAATAAGTCCAGTTGAAGCTCTCTGAGTAACACAAAGCCCAAACCCATCCCTACTCAACACAAAGTCAAGGCAATAAGGGCTTCCTGAGGAAGGTTCCACTTCTGAGTGGATTAGGAGTACGAAGATCACGACTTCCTTGCTTTCTCCTTCCATTTTAAACAAGAACTCAGCCCCCAGAAAGCAGTGTGTTCTAGCAAGAGAGCAGCGGTAGAGGGGCATAGGCCATATACTTGCCTGTTATCTTAAATCTAGGAATGACCATGTCTGTGTCCTCCAGCGAATGACTGCAATCCAGTCTATATCTCTTCTTAAATAGCAGGTAAAAGCACTGTTGATTTAAGCATTACTTGAAGTAACTGTTGATAACTATTACTATGTACAAAGGATACTCTGATATTACCAGATGATAATGTATATAACAGAAATAGTAATTCTGAAAATCAAACCAAGTCAATTATTTCACAGAAATAAATATGTTAGCTCCATAAAGGTCTCTAAAACAAACCTCCCAAACATTTAAATTTCTCAATACATTGCATCTAAGAAGGGAGAAGTGTGGTAAGGTGGTTTGAATGAGAATGTCCTCCAAATGCTAATATGTTTGAATGTTTAGTCCCCAGTTGATAAACTATATAAAAAGTATTAGAAGATGGTGGCTTATTGGAGGAGATATGACCATGTTGTACTAAGCATATCATTGGGAATAGACTGCACCAGACTGTCTCTCTCTCTCTCTCTCTCTCTCTCTCTCTCTCTCTCTCTCTCTCTCTCTCTCTCTCTCTCTCTCTCCCTCCTCTCTCTCTCTCTCTCTTCCTCCCTCCCCACCGCCCTCCTTCCCTCCCTGCCTGCCTGCCTATAGATTATGATACATCCCTTTAAGGTACTGCTGTACCACCATAGTTCTTTGCATGTCTGCTTCCTTTCATGATGAAAATGGACTAACCCTCTGAAACCGTAAGCAAGTTTCTAATTAAGTGTTTTCCTTTATATGAGTTGCCTTGGTTTCTATGTCTATTTGCAATAATGGAACACTAAGTAAGATAGAAGTTGGAACCAGTGAATGAGTGTATGCTGTTTTAGGGCTGACCACATTGTCATTTGGAAGAAATATGGAAGGCTTTGGAACTTTAGACTAGAAAAGCAGTTGAACACATGAAGCAGGGGTTACTAGGCCATTATAGTAGAATCTAAGAGCAGTGGAGACACAGCTCAAGAGGTTTGAGAGACTATTAACAAGTGACCTAGAAACCATTCTTATGATATTTTGGCATAATAATGTGGCTGGTTTTTGTCCTTGTTCTGAAAATCTGCCTGAGGCTAAATGGAAACATTTTGATTTAATGGTATTGGCACAGGATATTTCAGTACAGCTGAGTATTGGCTGTGCCATATGTATGTTAGCAATGGGTCTTATGGAGATGTGCAATAAAAAAAACAAGTTGGTAATGTATATGTAAAAAAATAAAATAATTTTAAAAGAAAGAACAAGTTGGGCTGTATATATAACAGTTTGGGAGTGGGGCGGAGGGGGGAACACCAGGAAATATATTGTTGGAGCCAAATCCTGCACTCAAGGAAATTAAAAGTTTAAAGAAAGGCCTTATTCAAATTGGAATAAAGGAAGTACTGCCTTCAGGACAAGGCTTCACCCAGCTAATCAACACCCTATAAAAAGAATTTTTAAAAAATTAAGGTTCAAAAGAAACTATCAACAATCAAAAGCTTATGCAAATTCAAAGTATAACATGGCAGTTTCATCCACTTGGTTCTGAATTTAGAGTTAAGGACAGAGGAAAGGGGTTGTGGATTCTTCCTCAGTGATTAAGGAAACTGCTGCCTCAGACATTTCTAAAAGCAGTCTCTACATGGAGGCCCAGAAAAGCCACTGTGTGAAGCTGTGAATGTGCAGCCTCGCTGCATTGGAGACACCAAGATGTTAGAGATGCCAGAACCATGGGCTACCGGCCAAGGAAAGTTGTTAACAGAGAGTGGAAACAGCCCAAGGAGGAGAAACACGTTGCAGCTAACAAAGCCAAAATGAGCCAGAGATCTGAAAAGCCCTTTGACATTAGACATCCGTATGCAGAATTTGAAGTTTTCCCTGCTGTTTTGATTATGGATTTGGTCAAGTATTTCTTCAATATGCTCCCTTTCTTCCCTCTTGGAATGGTAATATTATGTCATTGTATGACAGAAGTATGTTATCTGGTCTGTTTTTTTTTAAGGAAGTTACAGTGGGGTTTACCTTATATCTCAGAAAAACAAAAAGAACAACTAGATTTGTATTTTAAACAGCATTGAGACCATAAAAGACTATGTGGACTTTGGCGGTTGGACTAAATGAACTGTTCATTATTATATGGTCACAAGCCTATTATGTCCAGGGAGTAGAAGGAGTGGGAGCTGAGCCCTTGTTGGAATAGACATGTTGCTTAAGAGTGAGGATTGAGATTGCAACAGCCCACACACACCAGGTCCATTTCCCTCCCTCCATTTCTCTCTCTCTCTCTCTCTCTCTCTCTCTCTCTCTCTCTCTCTCTCTCTCTCTCTCTCTCCATCTTTCCATCTCCTTCTCTAGATCTAGCTTTATTTTTGTCTATCAATATCTATCTGTTTGCCCTCCTGCCTGTGGATTAGAATATAAAGCTCTCAATACTGCTCTAACATACTGCCATGTCTGTCTGATTTCCGGCATGGTGGCAGTGGACTAACCCTCTGAACCTGTAAGCGCAATAGGCCCCCAGGACTTAGTACACCCCTAGACCTTAGCACAAAAATGACACCATGAAAAAAGCACCACACAAGCCTTAGAACTCAGCATGCAGTCAGCAATACCTGTGAAAATGCAAAGGCTAAGTCAAAGGTTCTCAGGTGTGGCTTTGAAAGTCTCTAAATTTACCACCTTGTATTTTGGCTTTTGCACTTCCACTTTTCCGGGATGAAGTGTATCAACCCAGGTGATAATTTTTGTGGTTAAAACACCAAAAACCATGAGGCTTGCAGCTGCATGATTTGTGTAACTTCCTCTTTGAGCCACTGGATGGAGTCTAAAGGAGTTTCTATTGGGCTTTGAGAGTGCCTGTGTGTTCTCTGATTGGGTTACTGTGCAACATATGCAAGCACCAAATTAGATGCTTTCTTTTATAAGAGTTGACTTGGTCATGGTGTCTACTCACAGCAATAGAACAGGAACTAAGGCAGGTGGGATGGAAATCCCATGCAGCTTCAGCAGAGCTGTGCAAGGCATGATCTGTGAACCTGATGCTATGTTCATTACTCTCTCCTGTCTAAATGCTGCTTCCTGGGTTTTCTTTAGGTTTGGTTTTTTGGATATAAAATATCTTAGCTGCTTATATCATGCTAGGTATTTTAGTGCAGGTTGGCACTTGTGATCTTTAGGGACTTGGAATGTTCTGTTCCTGGCTCTTCTTGCTTTTATTTTTCCATTGAAAAATCAGCTGATATTCTGATGGGTTTTCTTTATATGTAACTTATACTTTTTTCTCTTGCAACTGCCTACATTCTTTATTTGTTATACATACTCAGTGTTTAAATTACCATATGCCATGAGGATTTTCTTTTCTCCTCTTATCTATTTGATGTTCTATGAGCTTCTTGTAGCTATATAGCTATGCTCTTCCTTACTTTGTGGAAGTTTTCATCTGTGATCTTCTTGAGGAGAGAGTCTATACCTTAGGTCTGGAAATCTTCTCCCTAATCTGTCTATAATTTGAATATCTGTATTTTAAAAATACTGCCCCACACTTCTTATATGCTTATGTCTTGTGTTTTAATTTTTTTATATTTTCCTTGCTTATTTAGTCTGGATCCTCAGTTTATATTTGTGTCCTGTTACTCTATTCTGCTTGATCCATTCTACATGTAAGACTTTCCTTAAAGTTTTCTACTAGGGCTATTGAAAATTTCAACTCTATATTCACTTCAGCTATAGTTTCCTTCAGTGTTTTTATCTATATCTTGAACTTTGTTCTCAAGGCCTGGGTAACCTTCATGCCAATATCCAAGCAAGTCTGGATATTATCAGGAAGTGGGGAGACCATGGTGTAGAGTGTAGTGTGCTCTTCATCCAATTCTTTGAGTTAGAAAATGGTGGAAAAGATTGTTTGAGGAATAAGGCAGGGTGAAGATATCGAGTTGCGGAATTATTATCATTTTTATTTTTGTTCATTCTGGTTTCATTGCATTGTATATTTCCCCCTTAACACTATTCAATAAGTAGGCAATGATCTCCAAGGTTTCACACAAGGAACTTCTCAAATGTTCTCTTGTGCTGAGAAAGACACTCAAATCAAGCCAAGCACGTCATTAGGAAGTACGCTATATGGAAAATGTGAGGGCCCCATGTGTTTTAACACTCAGAGTGATCTTGGAATCTATGGTTGAGAGTCAGTTTTAAACATGACTAATGAATTGGACAAACCGGATAAGAAGGAAACAAGTCTAGAAGATACAGAGGTGGAATACAAAAATGCAAGTAGAACTGTTCAAATGTGCAGGCAGGTGAAACTCATGCTTCTTAAGTACATATTTTAGCATCTGCTGTTTCAAGATTCATTTAGAAATTACGATTTAAAGCATTCAGAAACCATATCCAAGAGATCCAGATGGGTAGATTAAATCCCAAAACTTGGCAAAGGAAAAAAAATGCTCTGATCATTCATGCTACCACCTGAGGGAAAAAATTAATCTCTTAAGCTGAAGGATGAGCAAAACCTACAGCTCCCACTTCCCCACCTGCACTAAAAGAGGAATAGATTGAGCATGCATGCTGTCACCATGCAACGACACCAGTTCTCTGGTCAATTAGTCTCACCACCAAATCACCCTGTTTTCCCACCACCTTCTATAAAAAATTAAAACACTTCAGAATAAGCACTTTCACCACATATTCATACTGATGACTAAGAAAAAAGGAAATTACTCTTATTTGTTTGGAATTTAGCCAGAAAATGTATCTTCCATTTATGATTTAAATTCTTAATCATGGGGTTATCAAGCCAAATTAAGATGCTGAATTTCCTAGTGTTTCCTTATAACATTGTGAAAAGGGATATTAATATAACATTATTTCTGGGCTTTTTTGCTGTTGTTTTTTGTTTTGTTTTGTTTTGTTTTGTTTTGATGCAATGGCAATGGAAAACCAAAGTGGGAATCAAGCACATCTTTGAGATGGGACATTTACAAAAACATTCATGCAGAATTTGTTCTCTGATTCTCTGATTATTCAACCAGACCTAGATATAAAGATAAGTTTGAGTACGAAAAGAAAAAGATTTGGATAGAAAATTTATATACAGTCACTTTTAGTCCCTGACTGTCATTATACTCAGAATGGTCCTGTGATGATAGTACATCTAACTGGCTGTGTTTCCTGAGACATTCAGCCTGCTGAAAAGGCGCTAGCTGTGCAGGACTCTTTAGTCTCTGAGAGGTTGTCAGTGCAGAAATGGGGAGACATTGCCAATGGATCAATGTGGTTGTGACAATGAGGAAATGAGTGTGGTTGCCTGGACCCTGTATAATGGGACAAAAGTTAGAGGAATGAGAGTCGACCAAAAGCAAACATCTAGAAATGACATGCTGATTGCCAGATACTCAGAAACCTGCAGAAGGGGAGCAAGGTACGGGCTGCACAGAACCTGTGCTTGTTGGCATCAGAAAAGTCTTCCAGCCTGCTTCTATTCCTTTATCAGCTCTTAGGACTGAGAACTGGACACATGAGCTAGTCAGGTCCCCAGGTTTCCATGCTGAATGCTGGCTTTGAGCTGGTGGTGCTACATGGAGATGTTCTGGAAACTTTAGGAGGGAGTACTTAATTGAAAGAAGGAAATCACTGACTCTTGCCTCTGAGGGTCATACTTAACCCTAGTCTCCTGCTCACTTCTTGGTGCTTGCCTAATGTGAGATGAAAAAACTTCTCAACGAATTTCCAACACCGTGATGTTCTGCCTGTAGTGAAACATGCATGGAGTGCATTCTCTGAAACCATAAACCAAAATAAATAATTTATCACTATAGTTGTCTTGTTTGGTATTTGCTAACAAAGACAAGAAAGTGAATCACCATATAAGGTCTTATTAGCTTGATATAATATGTGATTATAGAATAACAAAGCTGAGAATTTTTAAAAAAGGAACTTTTTACATGTTTTTTCATTTCTGCCAGGTTTGTGAGTGTATACAATGAATTATTGTAATATGTACTCCCATTTCCTATCCATCTCTTCTCATAGACCTCATTCCCTCCCATCTTCATATACTTTTTATTTTCACAACCCAGTAAGTCCAATTAGTCCCTCCCATAAATGCACAGGGGATGGAGCATTCTCTGTAGCATGGAAAACTTACCAGTGTCCATACCCTCAAGCAAGAAAGCCTCCCTCAGCAGATGTCAATTGTCAATTGCCCTAAAGTGTATATAAGGCCTAGAGATTATTTAAAATTCCTGATCAGTATTTCAGCTAAATTCATCTAGTGCAGATCCTGTGGAGGAAATCACAGCTGCTGCTGCAAGTTTATGAATATGATAGCCATGGCACACCTAGAAGATGGCTTTTCACAGCATGCCCCCCCCCCATCCTGCAGCTCTCACATATGTAATTTTCATTCAGAAAATGGCAGTTCAGGCAAGGAATCACATCCAAACACCTTCAGAATGATCTAGCTAGATTACAGACATGCCTGTAATCCCAAAAGACAGAAGCAGCCAGTTCTCTGAGTTCAAGGCCAGCATGATAGAGAGCAGGTTTCAGGCAAAGAAAAGTTTAGGTCTAGGCATGATGGTACATGTCTTTAATTCCAGCACCTAGGAGTCAGAGGGGTACAGATCTCTAAGTGCTAATCAGTGGTGTTCAGGCAAATCTCTGAGTCAGTGAGTTGAGAGGCAGTACAGTGGAGTCCAGTTTTTGGCAGTTCAGTTCATGGAATTCAGAGGCAGCCTTAGCAGAAGAGTTTTACACAGAGGATGAAGATAGAACAAACTAGACACAGCTGAAGACAGAAAATGAGAAGGAATCAGAAGATTAGGACATATTGCCAAGATTAGTATGAGACCAAGCAGAGGAATTCAGTCAGAATCTGAAAGAAGCCAGTTTGAATCAGTCAGCTAGGAGAGGAGTTTGAGCCAGAACAGCTGAGTTGAATGAGCCAGCCAGAGTTCAGAAACAGCTAGGAAGTTGAGCTTATTCGGCACTCTCAGAAGCTGAACATATTCTTGTCCAAATTAGATATTAAGGAGGTTAGAAGCCTTCAGCACTAGGCCTAGGTTAGCAAATGGAGGCAGAATTAAAGCCTCAGGGGAATTAAAGTTACTTTTAACAATACTTCCTCTCTTCTCTTCCACAATGATCAAAGGGGCTTATCTCCATTGCAACCTCCTAGTCAGCAACAAGAATAAATTGTCAAGAATAGTTTGTTTCCCTTAAGTTTTGATTATGTTTTAATTATTTCCTTTATTTGAAATTTGTCTCATGTAATTCTTCTCTTTTCTCCCTCCAAATTCTCCCATACACCCTTCTTCTTGCTCTCTGTCAAACTATTGGAGTCTTTATTCCTTAATTACTGATATATTAATAATTAATAAATAATGTATGCATACATACACAGGCACACACATATTTTCAGCCTTCTGAGCTGCAATCAAGTTCCAGGTTTCTGGAGGATTCAACCTGTGTGTGTGGACACACGGGCTCCATTTATACCACATCTACCATCTCCACCCAGGCCGATCCTATATGTCCTCCTCTAGGGTCCAGGCCAGTGCTCTCTTCCTCTCCATGAGACCTTCCTATCATCCATTCTACACCCACATCCAGGTTTTCCTCCCCAACTTGCTATTTATCATGGTGTCTCCTTGAAGCAACAGGAACCCTAACTAAGACAATTTGACATCATCATAGTGGGATATTGCTGGGCCAAACTTGACCATGGTTTGGAGAGGATTATGGAATGACATTGTAGTGTTGAAATAAAAAAGTCATTGAGTGTCAAAAGCTCAGAGGGAAATTGCTGAGGAGCTTGGAAGATACAAGTGTGGAGAGCCATGCAAAAGATGACATCCTGGCTTGTGAAGTTTCAGAGGGAAATTTAAAGACTCAATCGGGCCTTTTTTTTTTTTTGAGTTGAAATTCTGCCATTTTGGTCATCTGGAGCTGAAGAGTCAGCCAGGATGAACAAGAGACCAGAACCTTTGAAGAGAAACCTTTGTGTTACTGGGACAATTGAGGCTGAATAGCTAGAGCTAAATTACTGGTGATTCAGAAGAGACCAGTATCCCTGAGATGAACTCTTCTGAGAAGTGTTCCCTGAGAACACAGAGAAGTTCTGCTGTACCTTGTGTTGTCAACAGGGCTTCATAGCATGAGAATCCCCAGCTGGTCCTGGTTTTGAAGGCACAAAGTCATCAAGGAGAGCAGTAGAGGCCTGGCACTGTGAGGCCAAGAGAGGCCATTAGTGAAGGAATAGCAACAATGCCAGTTGAAGGCCCAGGATGGAAGGGGTCATGCAAAGAAGTTGAGGATTTGCACCAGGAAGAGGCTGCTGGTGAAAATTCATCTCAATTGCAGCAAGGCACTCCAACATTTTGGAGACAGAGGTATCATGGGAAAAAAAAACAGAAGTAATGGTGGAGCAGAGCCTGCCAGAGCCTGGAAGACAAGGTGAGTGTCACAGAGAGCAGAGCTGGAGAAAAGACACAAGCCCTTTGGAAGAGCCAAGATCTTGAGTGGATCCCAGACAATGGACAGTTGGAGTTTGATGTTATTCTGAGTTGATTGTGACTGGGCCTAATTTTTCCCTCTTCAAGTAAGAAAGTATTTACTAGAGCCCACAGTTGAGAGGCTTTGAAATTTAAAGGACTTGGAATTTTAAAAGAGATGGGCTGCTTTAAAGGGACTGAAAATTTAATGTGTTTGAATTTGTAAAGACTATAGGCCTTTTAAAGTTATTTAAGTTTTTTTTAATTTATTTTTTTTATTAATTTATTCTTGTTACATCTCTATGGATATCCCATCCCTTGTATCCTCCCATTCTCCCCTCTCTCCTATTTTCCCCTTATTCCCCTCCCCTATGACTGTTCCTGAGAGGGATTACCTCCCCCTGTATATGCTCATAGGGTATCAAGTCTCTTCTTGGTGACCTGCTGTCCTTCCTCTGAGTGCCACCAGGTCTCCCCCTCCAGGGGACATAGTCAAACGTGAGGCACCAGAGTACGTGAGAAAGTCATATCCCACTCTCCACTATTTAAGTTATTAATGAGAGATCTTGGGAATGAATAAGAAAAGAAAAGTTATGGCTTAATGTGATGTGTTTATGTGTCATCTTTACAAGGAGTCAGCAGTAGTGGCCAGTCTAATGTAGCCTTGACATGTAACCTAGAGTCATCTGAAAGGGAGAAAACTACAATTAAGCTAGTGTCTCCCTAAGATCCATTTGTAGGGCATTTTCTTTTTCTTTTCTTCCTTTCTTTTCCTTTTTTATCTGAGACAGGATTTCTCTGTGTAACCTTGGCTGTTCTGGACTTGATTTGTAGGCCAGGCTGGCCTCAAACTCACAGAGATCTGCCTGCCACTGCCTCTTGTGTGCTGAGATTACAGATATGTTCCACCATCGTCAGCCAAGGCATTTTCTTAATTAGTGATCAAAGGGGATGGTGCTATTCCTGAAATGGTGGTACGGGGTTCTGTAAGAAAGCAATCTGAGCAAGCTATGTGAAGCAAGGCAGTAAGCAGCTCTCCTCCATGCCTCCAGGATGCTGCCTTGTTTGAGTTCTTGTCTTAACTTTCTTCTATAACAAATAGCAATATGGAAGAATAAGTAAAATAAACCCTTTCCTCCCCAACTTACTACAATAGAGACCTTATCTAAGACAGTACCCCAGAAATATTTTGCAATAAAAGTTACCTAGATGAATAACAGAAATCAGAATTAAAAGGAACAATCATCAAAAAATTCAAGAAGTTTAAAAGAACAGCTCAATGGGTTAAGATAAAAGACCTTAAGGAGGATAGTCACTTGAATGTTGCCCAAGAAAATACAAACATAAGAACGATGTCATTCTGACATGTGTAAAATGGAGGAGCAGAGTTGTTTTGATTTGCATTTCCCTAATGACTAAGGAAGCTAAGCGTTTAAGTGTTTCTGGGTCATTCGAGATCCCTCTGTTGAGCATTCTCTGTTTAGCTCTGTGCCTAATTTTTTAATTGGGTTATCTGCAGACTGCCATTTTGTTCTATTTGTAGTGTCCTTTACAGAAACCTATCAGAGCAGTCCTCTGAGAGGCTCCACCCATCAGCAGTTCAAAACAGATGCTTTAGACTCACAGCCAAACATTAGAAGAAGCATAGAGAATCAAGTGGAAAAGTGAGAGGAACGAGAAAAGTATCTAGAGGTGACAAGAGCTCCACAATAAGACAAACAGTGTCAACTAACCAGGGCACAGAGGGGCCTGTGAAGTCAGAAGCACCAACTAAGGACCAGGCATGTACTGGACCTAGGTCCTCTACATAGCTGTAACAAATGGTCAGCTCAGGCTTCATGTAGGTTTGCTAGTAAGAGGAACAGGGGCTGTCTCTGGCCTGGATGCTCTTTCCAGCTTTGTAATCACTTCCTGCCTTGCTAGGCTACAAGGTAAGATGACAAACTCAGTTCTGATACAACTTGATGATCTCGGATGGATTGATAGGGGGGAAAATAGGGTGGGGAGGGAGGGTGGGACTGGGAGGAGAGGAGACTTGGGACTACAACTGAGATGTCAGGTGAATGAATGAATGAATGAGTGAGTGAATGAATGAAAATAAATAATTAGATGATAAAAGCAATGTTTATGTGGAGATTCTGAACTGCATAGAATTATCTTAGTTCACTTTAGCCTAGTATAACAAGTGATGAACAAGCACTCTAGGAACTTACTAGCATCCCTCTACATTCCTCAGTGACGCCCATATGTAAAATATCTGTCAGTATGATTTTCCCTGCTCAGACATGCTCCTGTTGGCAATTTGATCACATGGCTCTTCTTACTGTTGCTACCATTAATGAATAAAGCAAAAGATCTAAATCAGCAGAAGCCATGTTTGACAGAAATACTCCATTTTCAATGTGAACTCATCTTTGTTTAATTAGGTCTCCTAAATTAACAGCTGGGGCTTTATCTTTAGCCCTTCCTTCCCTATTGATCCACTGTACAGCCCACTTATTACCAGTAAAATAATGCTCTGGAGTCAAAGCATAGCAAAAGTAGCTAAGGAACAGCAACTCAATATGCCTTGATGGTCTTGCTGCCTAAAACAGTTTTGTGCCAGTTACCTCCTGCTTTCCCAGGGAAAGGACCTGTGGACATCATCAGCACTCGTCATCTCATGCTTAACTTGCTGTGAACTTTACTGAGTAATTTTGGACAAAACCCTCAAGATACTTTGGGACAGAATGATCTACAATAATAGTTAACGCTTTCAAACACTAGGTGTTTGATGCCGTCATGCAGCTTAAATGGCCAAAAGGTTTCCAGAACCCAAGTGGGTGATTTTGCATTGGACTCACTCATTCCTAATCATTGCTGCTCAGAAGTTAATAGTTGGGTTCTTTATTTACCCATTATTCCTTGGTTAATTAGAACAAATATGCAATATTCTAAGCATAATTTCACCTCAAATTGGTGGATCAGTTAAAATGTTTACAGTATAAAAATGTTTTACTGAAAAATTATAACCAAAAGGACTAAATCAATCATTATTTATTTTTTATAATTTATGCAGATTATATTCCAATTATTATCCCCTCACTTGTATCTTCCTGTTCCTTCCCTCTCTCTCTCTTATGTGCTATTCCATTTCCCTAGACCTTTGACAGAAAGGGACCTCCTCCCTCACCATATGACACCAGCCTATCAGGTAGTGTTCAGATAGTCTGCGTCCCCTTCCTCTCCGTGGCCTCAGGGCATCCCACCAAGGGGAAGTGATCAAATCAGTGGCACCGGAGTTAATAAATCTTTTGTATCTTAGAATTTCTCTTTAAATATTATCATTGCTAGCTTCTTGTGTTCATGTTTCCCAGTCACTTGCAACTCACATTCATTTAAGGTTAAAAAAAAAAAAAAAAGTCAATGAAGGGCAGATCCCAGAGACAAGTTAGCTATGGACTGAGTGTTCCTTGTTCTTCTTTGCCAGCTG
Organism: Acomys percivali; assembly: GCA_907169655.1. Lineage (NCBI taxonomy): Eukaryota > Metazoa > Chordata > Mammalia > Rodentia > Muridae > Acomys > Acomys percivali. Next base: position 64,971,724 of record OU015747.1, read on the forward strand.
TATAGTTTGGAAAGGCCTAGGTGCTATAGCTGGAAAATTGCTGTATTACATCAGGCTGTTAGCCCAGAGGCTTAGTGTTAATCCAGGACTCTGAAATGTTTCCTAAAACCTCTGGGTGCTAATCTTCCTGATGCCAGGTCATTCCTTTCCCCAACATCCAGTATGTATGCACGGAACCAGTTTTATCCACAGCTCATGGAATCCTGCTGATGATTACTTTTGTGTGTTAAGCCTGCTAAATTCTAATACCATAATTCAATAGCTGTGTCCCCAAACTGGTATGTAATCAAGCCGATTGCTGGCTGTAACTAACCATGTAGTCCAAAAAGATACTTTGAGCAAAGCTATGGTAAAGAGCACTGATCTCCCCAATGAGCAAAAGTAGCTCCCTAGTGTTATTTTTTTTTGTTAGTCTTTTGTTCGTTATTTTTGTTATAGATTTGCTGAAGATGAGAATTTGAAGAGAGAGGATATTCTTCATCTTATGCCCTGTGGTTTCATATGAACAAGCTTCTCAGTTGGAGGAATGTAATCACAGTGATAAAAGATATAGCACAAATAGCAGGACTTAGTTCTCTACTCAGGGGGAAAGGATAATGAAAAAATATGTTTGATAAAGACAGCTTAAAATTTTTTGAGAAGTAACCGATTTTTATGGATCAGTTGACAAAGAAAACTTTTTTTCCTCTTAGTGTAACAGAAACACTATTTACCGTCTTTCTTCAAAGAAACTTTACCAATAACCTTAAGGCAAAACTATTGGCATTCATTGCTAGAGAAAAGCTTGAAATCACATGATTGATTAGTACTCCATCTACCCTGATCTTTTTTCCATCATATCTCACAGTGAATTTTCTTTCTCGTTGGCCTTTTCGTTTTGTTCAGTTTTCATTGCTGTCCTTATAGCTGACTGCATCTATTTATTCACTTGATGATCTCATCGTTTTCCTAGTCTTTGGACATCACAGTTTTTTTTAACTTTTACATTATTTAAAAGAAAACAGCATTGATGGGTAACACGTCTTTAAATTTTCAGTGGTAATAATGTGCCAGTTAAGTGCTTATATCCATGTTGCCAGGCAGTAAAATTCACCAAGCCGAAGTCAATTTTCACAGAGAAGCACATAGATAATGCACGTGTATACCTGTGAGAAGGGCTTTCCCTATTGAAACACACGCAGACACACACACACATGCAAACACACACACATGCAAACACACACTCAAGCACACACACAAACAAACACACACACACACAAACACACATGCAAACACACAAACACATACACACGCAAACACACACACACATACAAACACACACACGCAAACACAGCAAACACACATGGTGAAGCTGAGTGGATGAAATCCCATATGCTGTATTTTTAGACATATGTGTGTGTGTGTATATATATATATATATAATGTATATTTATTGTTAGACATATATACATATATGTATATATATTAAGACAATAGAGAGCTTATATAAACTGCTTTTTTTAACATCTATCTTGGCCTATTTCGAAAAGGCTGTGTCCTCTGTTTTCCTGACTTGCTATTCCCACTCTCTACTCACCATAAGTAGCACATTTTCAATTATATTGATGGATATCAGCCCTTTGCCAAGGCGAAAAGTTGGTAAAGACAGGAGAGCAGAGGGCAAATCTTCCTTCTGGGCAGAACAGCACCTATTCTTGTTGTATCAGGTTATATCCAAATTTCATCTCCCTGTAGAAGCAATATTACGATGAGCAGGTATCAGTGGTTGAAATAACAATCTTAATATGTATCCTATAGGAAATTGTAGCTGACACAGAAATGTAAACTTATGTGAATAAAAGTTTACATTTATTATTGAAAGTTAAGGTATATACTATGGTATTTTTCTGTACATATCCACCACTCTTAATTTTGTTCTTTTAAGTAGAAATCCAGGTTGTTTGCTCTGCAAATATGGCAATAACACCTTAAAGGGAACAAAAAAGAACATTCATGTGATAACTGTATTTCAGGCCTTGTGCTCCCAGTATAGAAACTATTAACTTCATTTCAAAAATGATAAAACTGAAACTCGAGTACCTAAGCAAGCTGTTCTACTTAACAGCTGTCTTAAAATATATTTGTTTTCAACTCCCAAGCTCATAATTTCAGGATACAGTTTGCTGACAAATTGGAAATTACCAATATTTAAAATATTAAAGAAAGTGTAATCATAAGTTTATTTTGCCACTTGAAAATATAAAACAAAACAAAGGAATAAATCCACAATTCTACCAGTATAATACATCAAATGGCATGCCTAGTCCCAACTTGGGATGAGCTGCTTAAAACGCATAAGACCTTCAGCATCGTGTTTTACTTCTTGATACCTCAGTTTCTGCATGCGTGAGAATGAGGGGTGTAATAGTGGAAACACTCTTCTCACAGCACTGTGAGAGGCTTGGTGGTTAATAGATGTAATGTGATTTGTAGGGATTCAGGTACATAATCCATGTTCTGTATCACCCCCTGTATCCTTTGTGATCATGACATCGGTTCACAGTGCCTCATTTCCCGCTTTATCTACCACTGCTCTTTTTTCTCGGAGCTGCACCTAAATGGACAGCAGGATAGAAGAGGAGAAAAAGATCCCATGTTTGTTATGGATTAGCTGTTGCCCTCAGCCTTGGCTGGGCGGTGGTGGGGCATGCCTCTAATCCCAGCACTCCAGAGGTAGAGGCAGGTGGATCCCTGAGTTTGAGGCCAGCCTGGTCTACAAATCTTCTCCAGAAGAGCCAGGGCCATACAGAGAAACACTGACTCTGGAAACTAAAAAAGGGGGCAAAAAGGGATAGAAGAAGCAAGAAATTTGACTACTATGAAGAAGGCATGCCTATTTGGTTTTAAGCCTTATTATTAAAGGAAATCAGTTTATTCCACATAGGTAGTCTCTCCGACTTTTACAGCCTGCCCATTTGCATCCCACCATCCTAGTGCTCGTCTATGTACCATTGTCATCATACACTCTGAACTTGAAACTCATGTGGCACCTTGTGGTTCCTGTAAGTCTGCATTGAAAGGAGGATGAACCAATATGATCCTTGAGTCCTATAATGATTTCTTGTTGCAGCTGTAACAAACAAAAGAGCCACAACTTAGTGACTTAAAACCACTATGTGACATCATAGTCATAAAGAAGTCGATAAATCATAGTCTCAGCATACTCCTTTTTGAAAGGTATATGAAACATCCTTCTTTGGTTGTACCATATTCTAAAACTGTCCATGATGCTTGGATTATAGCCACATCACTTGGAGCACTACCTCCATTATCACATATCCTTGGTATTTGATTATCCTGGTTCTTCCTTCAACATTTTTTCAAGTGGAACCACAGAAATGGTCGTGGGTAATGGCCATCTGAAGCTTGTTAACTTTACTACAGCTATAAAACACTTTCTGACATCTAGGATTACTCATTCCTGGGCTCCTGGAATTAGACTGCAGACATATTGGGGCAGGGTCATTATTCTTCTCAGAAGACTTCCTTGCCATTGGGGTCTCCATGTAAAACACAAATGTTTGTAGTTTGCTATTTAATCTCATATGGGTATAGGCAGCCTTCTCCCCCTTTGAAAACCAGTGTAGTTTCCATTTAATGTGACTTCATATACATCTTTTACACAGCCTCTAGTTAACATAAACTTCTGGTAGACTATGGTTTATGTGTTACAGTCCTTTCCATTTGCAGACAACCTTTAAGAGATGCTAATTTATTAGTCAAGAATACTTCAGAAGCAGAGTCAATAGCATTTATTAATGAATGTATCTATTACAAGAATTTCTTGTATGGTTATTGAGGCAAAGTCAGTTGGTTTGACAGCTGCAAGCCATAGACATGGAAAATCCAGTGGTATTATTCTGTCCAAGTCTCCAGGTCTAGGAACTGAGGAAGACAAGGATGCATATCTCAGTCCAAGAATGATAGAAGACCAAAGCCAACTTCGAGGAGGCAAGCAGGAAACATAAGTTCTGAGGTCTTCTTTTCTATACTTTTTATTCTAATCAGGCTCTATGGAGATATGTCTGCCCACATTAAGAAGAGCCATCCTCTTTACAGTGTCTGTCAAGTCACATATTAATCTCACACCGAGACAAACTATCAGATATACTCAGAAATAATAATTCACTTGGAAACAAAAGGACAAAGTCAAGCTAAAATAAAATTAATCATCTTATATTTCAAGTTAGCTACTTTGTTTTCTCCCACTGCATAAATTACATATGTTATCATTTATTCTTATACCTGATCTATTTCAAGGGGGCTGATGGTGGCTTCATAGTTCTGGATCACTGATATACCTCTCTAACAAAGATTACCAAGTACCAGTTTCACCATTTTGCCAAAAAATCACCACCTACAGCATTCTTTCAATTTCTCCATCACTCTAGTTTCCAAATCAAGACCACAGCACACATTTCTAGATTTAGGAAAGACTCTAAGAGAGACAGTAACGTGTCTTGCATAGTAGTAACACAAGTAGAACTGAAACTATGTGAAAGACAAAAAGAAAGGAATAATTGATACCCACAACATCGTGGATGTATTTTCATAGCACATGCTGGATGGCAAAATGTGGTATCTTAAACAATTCTGTTGACTGACTTTTCCTAAGAGTAAATGAGCTAATGTAGAGATAGAGAACCAAAAATAGGCCAAAGTAACAGTTTTCATCAAGTCCAATTTAGTGATCCAATAAGTTTCAATATTTATTTACAGGATATGGGTGGGAGATTATTTACAGAATCATGAATGACTCTATGACAAGTGCATCAGCAAAAGCACCCAACTCAACCTGAGTGGCAATTCACAGAAGCCAATTTCCTGGAGCTTTCTGCATTACTTGCAAGAGCTTTACCAGTCATGGAGTCTCCTCCAGGAAGCTGGGCAAGTTGAAAATCCTTGCATAGGCATCTCTGTCCTTCAGTCTTCCTTCTGCAGCAACTAGTTACTTCATCTATGCTACAACCTTGAGAAGAAGACTTGTAAATTTGTTAGAAGTTCCTGGGAATGTGAATGCTTCCTGACACTTGAGTCTGCTTTCTCCGTCTTGAAGAGAGTCATTCAATTTGAAGAAAATTGCTACACAACAAAGTCCTTCTGAACAGCATTCCAGAAATGACAATACTATTCAAATGGAAAATAGATTAGTTATTTTAAAGGTTCAGAAATGATGGATGTGGAGGTAAGTATGACAAATTACTAGAAAAGGAAAAGTTTATAATAATGTGACAGTTGGGCACTTGATCACAGATATGTACTTTTGATAGAGACCAGTGGAAATGCCTGAACATGTTCTACTGATTTCTTTCCCTGTTTTGGGTATCACTACACTTATTTTTTCATAGAAATTGCCACTGGGGAAATGGGTAAATATTAATGGGACTTCTATGAACTTCCTTTTAAACCTTCTGTAAACTGACTATTTTTCTTAATTAAAGCCTCAAGAAATAACTCATGTTGAAGTCACCACAAAAATGATCATGGCACAAAAACATTCTCCCATTTCTGTATGCTATGGCAGTATCTCATCTCAAAAGGGAGGCACTGGTAGGTGCCAATAGTCACTGATAAGCATTGCCAGACACTGACAGTATTAACTTAAAGGCATTGACAATTCTGACAGCTGGTACAACCATTGGCAGGCACCAGCACATGTACAAAACTTACAGGTACTGACAGCACTGTGACCATGGACAGGACTAACAAACTCACAGCACTGACCTCATAGACAGGGACTAACCAACTCACAGCACTGACAACATGGACAGGGACTAGCAATCTTAACAGCCCTGACCTCTTATACTGTGACTAACAATGTTGACAGCACTGACAACATAGACAGGACTAACAATCCTGACACCTCTGACACCATGGACAGGGATTAACAACACTGATAGCACTAAGACCATGAACAGAGAGACTAACAACACTGGCAGCAGTGAGACCATGTACAGGGACTAACAATACTAATATGCACTAATAGCACTGGCAGGCTCTAACAACATGGATAAAGAAATGAAAAGCACACTGACAGCATGAACATTTAATGGTATGCACTGATGGGCACTGATGGGCACTGAGAAGCATTGCAGACACTGACAGGCACTGATGGACACTGATGGGCACTGCCAGGTACTGGGAGGCATGACAGGCACTGACCAGCATTGACAGGCCTTGACGGGCACTGACAGGCACTGAGAGGCATGACACCAGTGGGCACTGACAGTCAGTGATAGGCACTGACAAACACTGACAGCCACAGGCATGCACTGACACCTTCTCACTGTGGCTTCTTTTTACTGCTTCCACAGGAAATGGAGGACAGGGAATATATTTCTTTTCCTTGTCTTCCATGATTCACCTTGTTCCTTTTCTTTATATTGGTCCTGTGTTTTATGCAATAAAGGTACAGGCCATTGTCATTTGTTCTAGGCTAATTCAGGAATATTTCATCTCAGTTTACCTGTTATGGGCAGTTGACCTGACTAGCAGAATCCTGAGAGCAGGTCACATACCTATATTAGTCAAGGTTCCCCAGGTAACCAGAACCAGTACTGTTTGAGGAGGAAAATAGGAGATTTATTATGATGGATTGGTTAACAAAACCTTTGTCTTAGATCCTTGTACTAAGTGAGACAGAAAAGAGAAAAAAAATGACCAAAAATGAAAATTCATATATTCCATCTTTGTCACAAGGACCAATTTATATTGCTTGCATTATTTGTTTTACCACAATAATTATTTTGAGTTAGCTGAATATATTTATAATTGTTGTTATAATGACTGCATCATATTTCTTCATTAAAAAAAGGAACATTGTAGAGCATTAATTAGTGTGAGGAATATGGAAATTGTCCATAGAGCTGTTATTTACTGTTTGAATTTCCTTTTTTAATATAAGTAACTTTAATTGGAATTATTGTGTCAAGAGAAATTTTTCTCAGTTTATTGTCACGACCCCTCCAGTGGAGTCTGTGTGACAAACGTTACTACAGAACCAGAGGTGATGACCCCTTCTCACAGGGAGAGCCTCCTGGAAATGGGTCTGATGTTCTTACCAGGAGTAACTAATTATAGCCACCCTCCTTTTCTCTTATCACTCATTGTTTGGGGACATTCTGACTGTTTTCTCTTTCTGCCTATGTTTTTACTTTTCTTATCAAAAAACTTTTCAGACATAACTGTGTTGCTAGGTGACCCTTTATTTAAAACTACAGCCAAATGTCATTCAGTCAAGTTTACCACTATGTTCCATTCCACTTGTTAATAAAAACATGCTAAGAATTAGTCACCAGTGAATAGTTCATATTATGACTTACAATAAAAATGTTTAGGAAAACTCCAGATAGAGGTGGATGAGCTAAGAAATTAAACTGTCTTGACTCACAGATGTTTGGCATATGAGAAAACGTTGACCTTTGATAAAGAGGACACATACACTGGTACCAATCTAATGACTTATAAATGACTGTTCAAGATTGATGACAACATAATTACACTACTCCTGTATTTTTTAATTGTATAAAAGAATAATGTACCTACAAGAGACATCCCCCTTTTAAAATGTGTACATAAACATGCCTTGCTTGTCTCCAAAATACACTCAGATTCAAACTTCCCCTAAGTTAGTCTGTTTGTCATTCACCGATCTTCTACCCACAGACACTTCAAAAACTCCCAAAGACTTATACCTGACTGAGAGGGTCTGCGACAGTTTACAATCCTTAAAACTTATTGTCATTGATTTCCAAAGGATATTATGTTGATTTAGAAGAGCAGGTGCAATGTGGTAGCTGCCTCTCTCTCTCTCTCTCTCTCTCTCTCTCTCTCTCTCTCT
>OU015747.1:64979702-64998919 GCA_907169655.1 Acomys percivali
TATCTCTCTCTCTCTCTCTCTATCTCTATCTCTATCTATCTCTCATGTCTGTGTGTGTATGTGCTTGTTTGTGTGTATGTGGAGTGTGTGTGTGTGTTTCTATGCATTCAATCTGTGCATGTCAAAGTCAGTGGCTTATGTCAAGACATTTTCCTCAATGGCTTCTCCATCCTATCTTTTCAGACATGGTCTTTCATGGAACCTGGTGCTTATTTTCAACTAGAAGAAAGAGTCCCAGGAATCAGCCTGTCTCTACCCTCACAGTGCCACAACTGCATAAATACACCACCTGTACTGGACATGGTGCTGTCAGTGAATCTGAACTCAGGCCCCAATGTTGGTACAACAATCACTTTCCCACCGAGAAATATCTCAGGCCTCCCATGTGTTCCTTTTATGTCATATTTTAAGTATGTAACTTTATAATTTAAAAAATATAAAAACTTATATTTTGGATTGTGAGCCAAGTAAGCAAGTCCTCAATAGTTCCTGCCTCACAAATATGTATATTAGAAGTATTGGGGCAGAAGGTGAAGATGATGCTCTGACATTATAGAGACTGTTCAGGCAGCAAACTGTCTCTGTCATTTTTTTCAGTTTGGAACCTGCTAACATGCACTTGCTGTTTACTCAGGTAATTAATTTTATTCCTTCTCAAGTCTCTGATGAGGTTAAAGATGAAATAGGTTAGTTTTATAACTAAGCTTATTTGCTTAGGGGTTAAGATGTTTTTAGGTCTAGATAGATGCTTTAAGTTGATAGAGATGATAAATGATAGATATTGATTTACATTCAGAATTTTAGACTTACCAAGATAGAAAATTATTTTCTTCAAGGTTGCCAAATAATATCCAAAATACTATGAATGTAACATGAATAAAATTCCTGATTGTTTCATGACTCTTCTTGCTCTATGTAGTTTACTTTATACATGAGTTTAAGAACTTAATGTATTTTATAGAACTATTAACTAAATGTGAAAAGGTCAAAAATATTATTTATCTCAGAATAAAAAATTCTTAATGAACTTATAATTAGTTTCTATATTTTTTCTTTCTTCTTCTTTTTTAAATAATTTTTAAAATTTTTTACATATACATTTATATTATTACACATATATAAAGTAAACTAGGAGGAAGGAATTACATAACTTTTATGAGGTCACTCAGCTATAATCAAAAATAAAATTCACATGTACATTACATTTAATTTCTTTCTACCTTACTTGGACATTTTCCCACATTTTTGTTAACAAATTATCTCTCTATTTTATACATTATCTGGCATTTTCATTTTGCTTTGTAAAATACTGTTTGTTTGTTTGTTTGTTTGTTTGTTTTTCAATACAGGGTTTCTCCATGTAACAGCCCTGGATGTCCTTGTCTAGCTCTCTAGGTCAGGCTGCCCTCAAACTCACAGAGATCTGCCTGCTTCTGCCTCCCAAGTACTGATAAAATATAGGTTTTAACAAAAGAATGTGCTTTCTATATAATGTGCTAACATCTGCCTGTTATTATTAATAATTTCTTATGTGGTTAGTACACTTATAATGCTAAAAATGATTTTTCATATAATGGATTCCTGGACCTTTATTGAAATGAGGGAATAAATATAGGGAGAAATCCTATAGACTACTTACTTTAAAAAATGGCCTCCTGAGATTTGCCAATACTCAAAATTACACAGGATATCTAAGAGGACATTTCATTATGCATAACATTAACTTTAATTTATATCACCTGGCAGGCCATGAGCCATATTTCTTTCAGTGGCTATGCTCTTGCCAGGTTCTAAATTAGGTCCCTTATGTTAGGTTACTAACCCTTTTAGAGAGCAGTGCAGCAGTGAATATAGGTAATAATTTTACAAATGGTGGGTCGGGTGTATTTGCTGGAAGGATAGGAGCTTAGACAAGGGATGCAGCACAACACGATTCCTGGGAGCCTACGACTACACAGGCAGTCTTCATTCCTCCTAGGCTGCATTCAGGAATATTTCTTTTCAGTTAATCTATGATTGGCAGTAGACTTTGCTAGCAGAAACCTAAAAGCAGGGCACATACTTTTATTAGTCAGGTTCCTCAGATAACCAGAATAAGTACTGTTTGTGTAAGGAAGTACGGGGGACATTCATTATGCTGAATTAGTTGACAAAACCAGAGATGGCAAGAAGCCTGATGATCTGCTGTCTGCAAGACAGATAATCAGAAAAGCTGGTGGTGGTTTCATCCAGTTGTATTCTAAAGATATAAGAACTCAGAAGCCAGTGGTATACATTCCTCGTCTGGGACCAGAGAAGAGGACACAAGATGGTCCAATGAACAGTGAGAGGGCAAAATATGAGTTCCTTATCTCTCTTCTCTTCATTATACTCCACCTTCCATAGTTTAGATGATGCCCTCAAACATGGAAAAGAACAATTTTATTCTATTCAAAAGCTAGTTTGGAGCTAAAATCGATAAGGGTAGAGTATTGTACATCCCAGAGGCCCTGAGTCTGATGCTCATATAAATTAGTGTAGTAGTGCCCACAGGCCCATAATACTAGCATTCCAGGTAAGAAAGCCAAAGGATATGGAGGACAATTAGAACAAAGTTGACAGCTTTGGCCACTTCCTTGCCAATATAGGTATGTGAACCTGTCTCAAATGAACAACAAAATTAAGTGATATCAAATGTTACTCTAATCCCCTAATATTATGCAAAGAAATAATAATTAATCTGAGTGCCTTCTGTCAGTCAAGATGAGAAATGAAATTGACCATCACAATACCTGAGAGTAGAGTGGAAGGCCAGAGGCACATAGCTTGAAAGCTCTGCCACTTCAGGCAGGGTGATAAGATAAATAATGTTGTCCTAATTGTGTGTAGATTCTCCTTCTGTTTCTGTTTCCTATGCCATTTGTGAATGCACATCATCAATATCTCCATATCTCTAGCAAATCTTTATATATCAACTTACACCTCATTCATCATATTCACTTTCCATAATTGATCCTATAACATGTATCTGATCAAATATTAATTTATCATGAATTATGTGTTGGTGTGTGAACCTGCAGCAATGACTGAGACCCAGTCACACAAGAGTTTACAATTAGCATGTATGAATCCTGTCTTTGTGCTATTTCTCTGAGAACATCCATAATTAAACCTTCCCAGCAAGTTGTACTTGTGATTAGAGCCCAGTGACACTTCAGAAATGAAGAGTTCACCTATTGTCTCTTGAGTGTCTCCCTGAATCCCTCCTTCTCACTCCTGTTCTCTCCTATATTTCTAGACATACATTCATGACTCCAGTGTTTTCTAATTTGATATACAAGAAATTTGTGGATAAATGGATTGAGCTAGAGATGATCATAATGAGTGAGTTAACCCAGAAGCAGAAAGACTCAAATGGTATATACTCACTTATATCTGCATACTAGCCCAATGGGCATGTCCCACGAAAGCCTTCCCTTACCAGGAAACTGGGATACAGGGGAGGACATCCTATTGGGACTCTAGATGAGAGAACAATGGGAGAATAGCAATGTAGAAGGATCCAGTAGGTCCTAGAAACCTACAAGTAGAACATTATGATAGGCAGATTTGGGTCAAGGGGTCCCGCTCAAACAAAGGCACTAGCCAAGAACAATACAGGCGGTAAAATTTAAACCCCTACCCAGATCTAGCCCATGGACAGGACAGTCTCCACACTTGAGTGGAGAGAGGGATATGACTTTCTCATGTACTCTGGTGCCTCACATTTGACTATGTCCCCTGGAGGGGGAGACCTAGTGGCACTCAGAGGAAGGACAGCAGGTCACCAAGAAGAGACTTGATACCCTATGAGCATATACAGGGGGAGGTAATCCCTCTCAGGAACAGTCATAGGGGAGGGGAATAAGGAGAAAATGGGAGGGAGGGGAGAATGGGAGGATACAAGGGATGGGATAACCATAGAGATGTAACAAGAATAAATTAAAAAATAAAATAAAGAGAAAAAGGAAAAAAAAAGAGAATTGAGTGTCAAGTTACTATGATACTAATTCAATTAAAAAACAATAACAAAAATCCTTTTCCAAAAAAAGCTCATGATATGTAAAGATAAAGCATTTCTAGATGACAGTGGAGAGATAGAACAGCTTGTTGGAAAATATATTTGAAAGTGAACACATGCAGTGAATAATGTATTATGGCTACAGACTGGGCTAACCTTTCTCTTCAGAAGAGAATAATTACAACTACGCAGTGTTTGTAAATGATCATTACTCACTCATGAAAGCAAATGTGAAAATGTCATTGTGGGCATTAATAGTCAGACACAATCACACTAATTTTAATGGAACATGAATGCTGACATAGTACATTTGAAAGGATGTCATTTGTACACATTGAAGAATTAGCATGATAAAGGAAATATTAAAAAAAGGATGTATAAAATATAGTCAAATAAAGGTAATGGTAGAGATGGAGAAAAGTGAAGAGATAAGTCTACTGCTTAGCTGATGATGCAAGGTGTTTTTAAATTAAGTATTTGAATTACTATTTATTATGGTAACAACAAAATAACCTTGAGTGAATCTATGTTGGCACAGAAAGAATCAGAATCAGAATCAAGTAGATGTGTGTATAGATACATGTTTATGGGAAGACATTTGCACACAGAGAGAGACAGACAGACAGACAGACAGACAGACAGGCAGAGACAGACAGAGACAGACAGAGACAGACAGAGACAGAGACAGAGACAGAGAGAAGGAGCTATCATGGCAAAAATTTATTTCATTTCAAGGAATCGGCTTACACAATTGTGAAACTATCAGTTGTGGCATCTTAATGTCAGGCCAGAAGTCTGAAAATTGTACCAGAGCTTATCTTAGTTCTCCAACTATAAAAGTATTGCAATTTCTGAGTTGCAGTACAGAGATAAAATTCCTTTCTTCTGGGATCTTTGATATTGTCTCTTGACCATCAACAGACATAGTCCTAAAACTTACATTAGGGAAGGAAATTTGTTTGCTATGGTTCAGTGGATTTTTAACATGTCAGTTTTATATGCTCTCATGCTAACACATAGACAGCAGTTTATCTAAACAACTGCCATCTAGCTCAGCCAAAGTGACATAGTAAAATCATATTTCTGTTATTATAGACTAGAAACTAGATATTAGAGATGTTAATAACATACCCAGGGCCACATAGGAATAGTGACTCATGGGAAAGAAGCAACAGAGATGTCAACAGGCTTTGAGAAATCCTTACATCCTCAGATGTGCCACATCCTGGGGAACTAACATGCCTGCAATATTATCACTTCTACCTACTAAAGTGAATACAGAATATCCTCTTCTCAACATGTAGTAAGAATCAAAGCCAATGGTTTATAATGTTGTATGTGTATGATGATAAATAAGCTCTTCGGCAAACATACATTTATATTACTATATCTCACAGGACAAAACATATTTAACTTCAGGGATGTTACCTTCAAAGTAAACGTCTAACTAGAACTTTTATTTTAAATCAAACAATTAATTGTTTCATATAGAAGTGTTACAAGCTGAGTATGTATGCTACTCCTTTATCTAACACTGGATTATCATCTTGTATGTATCTTATGCCTCCCAAAATACACAAACACCCCTCTCATGTGTGTGTGTGTATGTGTGTGTGTGTGTGTGTGTGTGTGTGTGTGATGCATGATGTGTGTGTACATGCCTGACTGTGTAAGAGTGTATCAGTGAAACTGTGATTACTTCAGAAGTAGTCTTAATCCCAGGTATGGGGATAAGGAGTTGCTTCACAAAGGGGGCATGATTTTGCCAGCTGCAGAGTGTTTCTACAGTGTGATAGTGTAATATTCTGTAGAATTTTTCAGAGCATATATAAATGCTAGGAGGCAGAGTTGCTGTTCTCAGTTGATCGGTGGTTGGATGCTATTGGCTGTGGTTTGTCAGTATCATGCACGAAAGAAAAACAAGAAATTAGAGATCTTTGACTTTGAAAATCACACTTGCCCAAGGAACTTGATGTCCCTAATCAGCAGGAAGTAGTCTAAAGATAACGGGGGGGGGGCATTCCCCCATCCTTCTTACTTTTCCACCTAGTCTTGGAGATTGCAAGGGTGGCATAAGGATCGAGAAAGGTGGAAAAAGGAAATGAACCAACAAAGTAGTAAAAGATGCTGATTACATTGATGAACACACTCATTCTCTACAGGCATATAAGAAGCACCTCTGTGAGCAGACGGTAAGGTAAATGGAATATACATGCCATGTAGCATGTTGTGCTTTGATGGATGTTCATGACAGAGTACCAATAATCCACATATTGGGCTATTGGCCTTTGTGAGCACAAATGTTCACTTTTTACTCTGGATTATTAAATAACAAATATTCACCTGCTAGCCACAGTCTGGTATTTCTTTGAATATTATGATTTCTAATGCATAGGTTTGGGATATATACTTAAATACAAAAGTGCAGCTCTAGCAGTTATTAATATATTTATCTATATTTGGTATGCTTTGGTCAGTTGATAGGGGAGAAGGGCTCCCCTTCTCTGAGGATAAGGGGAGAGGTAAAGGGGAGAAGAGGGAGGTGGGGTGGGACAGGGAGGTGATGAGGGAGAGACTACAATTGTGATGTAAAACAAATAATTTTTAATTAAATTACATTAAACAAAGAAAGAAAGGAGAGAAACACATTCAGCTCTTTCCTTCTTGTCAAACCTGAATGGCAGCTGATGGACATCAATCCAGATTCTTGATGGTTTTTCCTTAATCTGTAATCACTGTACAGTGTGTGTTCATACTTTTAAGAGAGCACTGTAATAATTCGTAGCAATTTAACTACTTCAGTGACTCCTACTGTACATTTCTTAGGACCAAGGACATGTCATTCATTTTCTAATCCAAATACCTAGTGTAGCTTCATATATTAAATAATTAATAATATTTGATGAATGAATGAATGGATGGATGGCAGGATACAATAGCTGCTCCTAAAGTGCTTCATCATTATTCAGATAGGCCTTCACTAAGTGGAGAATTTGTCACAAGATTGAGAATCTTGGATTCAGTGCATTACAGAGATAAAGGATTACAAAAGCCATTCAGTGCCCCCATTTTATAACTTGGGAAACTAAATCATGAACCAGAAACTATAAAGGAATAACAAAGCCTTGCAGCAGAGGCAGCAGAGGCTTGATCAGTCCCAGGCTTTCTGTGACAGATCCCCCACAGTATGCTCCCAATCTCCATCTCCAGGACATGCTCCATTTCCCTGGCCCCATATCTATCTGCAGACCCAAAGACAGGCAACCTTCAGGGAACAAAAGATATGAACCTTCTCCCAACACCTCATCTGCTAGAACCCAGCTGGAGAAGCACAGGCTTCCCTGGAACCTCCAAGATCCATCGCTACAACATGCTTCATGCACCAGCTCACAGGCATGTTCCATCTCATGAGGCTTTGTCCCCATCCACAATCCCAGAGACCAGAAACGATCAGGAACAGGAGCAACCATTAGGAAGTAGCAGAGACTAACAACTATCAGGTTCCAACAACTCTCAGCTGCACCATTTTCTGAACCCCATTTCCACCTGCAGTCCCAGAGACCAGCAACAATCAGAGACTACCAGTTCTCCTTGTGTTCTCTGGAGACCTGCTAACCCCAAGGAAAACTAGAGGGCAGCTACCAAATGAAATTAACAGCTCCATCTACAACCCTAGAGGTCTACTACCATCAGGCACCACCTCAAGAGTCAGCCAGATAGCTAGAGGTCAGCATAAGATACCAAGAAACAAAACCTATGGCCATACAGCACTTCCAGAACCCAGCTATCCTAATTCAGCAAGCCCTGGATACTATATTACACCTGGAATGCAAGAAAATGATCTTAAATCTGATGTTATGAAAATGAGAGAGGCACTGAAAAAGGAAACTAAATCCCTCAAAGAAATACAGAAAAATGTAAACAAGTGAAGGAATTGAATACATCCCTTAAAGAAATACAGGAAAATACAATCAAATATGAGAAAGAAATGAATAAAACTGTTCAAGACCTGAAAACGGAAGTAGAAACAACAAAGAAAACACAATCTAAAGCAGGCGTGGTGATGGAAAACCAAGGAAAAAGGACAGAAACTACAGTCACAAGCAACACCAACAGAAAACAAGAGTTGGAGAGAGACTCTCAGGTTTAAAAGGTATTGTTGAAAAAAAAGAATACAGAAGTCAAAGAAAATGTTAAATCTAAAATGTCTGTAACACAAAACATCCAAGAAATCTGGGACACTATGAAAAGACAAAACCTAAGAATAATAAGAATAGCAGATGAAAAAGACTCCCAGTTCCAAGGCCCAGAAAATATATCATCCAAATCATAGAAGAAAATTTCACCAGCCTAAAGAAAGTGATGCCCATAAACATAAAAGATGCTTATAAAACATCAAATAGATTGGAACATAAAGGAAAATCTTACTGCCACATAATACTCAGAACACTAAACTTAAAGAACAACAACAGAAGAATATTAAAATCATGAAGCAAAAAAGGTCAGGCCACGTATAATGCCAGGCCTATCAGAATTACACCTGATTTATCAATAAAGATTCTAAAAGTCAGAAGGGCCTGGGCAGATATCTGACAAACACTAAGAGACCACAGATGTTAAGCCAGGCTGATTTACCCAGCAGAACTTTTGTTCACCATAGATGGAGAAAACAAGATATAGTATGACAATAACAAATTTAAGCAATATCTAAACAAATACAGCCCTACAAAAGATATGAGAAGAAAAACTTCAACCCAAGCAAGGTAACGACACTGAGGAGAAGACAGGAAATATGTAAAACAACATCAGGAAGAAAATGAACACACACACACACACACACACACACACACACACAAACACACAAACCGCACATGCATTCTACCAGAATCAACATCAAAATAAAAGAAATTAATAATCCTTTATTAGTGTCTCTCAACATCAATGGACTCAATCCCAAATAAAAAGACACAGGATAATAGAATGGATCCAAAAATAGGATCCATCAATTGCTGCGTACAAGAAAGTAATTGCTCAGAAGGCTACCAAGAAGAGACATGATTCCCTATGAGCATATACAGGGGGAGGAAGTCCCCCTCAGTCACAGTCTTAGGGGAGGGGAGTAAGGGGAAAATGGGAGGGAGGGAAGAATGGGAGGATACAAGGGATGGGATAACCATTGAGATGTAACAAGAATAAATTAATAAAAAATTTTAAAAAAAGAAAGAAAGTAATTGCTCAGCAATAAAGATAGAGATTATCTCAGATTAAAAGACTAGAAAATGTTTTTTCAAGCAAACAGAACCAAGAATCAAGATAGAGTTGTCATTTTACTATGCAATAAAATAGACTTTCAGCCAAAATTATTCAAAAGAGATAAAGAAGGACACGTCTTACTCTTCAAAGGAAAAATCAGCCTAGATGGCATCTCAGTTCTGAGCATCTATGCCATAAATTCAAGGGTATCTCCATTCATAAAGGAAACACTACTAAATTTTAAATGACACACTCAATCATACACATTAATTGTGGTGGACTTCAAGATCCCACTCTTTCCAATACACAGATCAAGACAGAAACCAAACAGAAAATAATGAAACTAAGAGATGTCATGAAACAAATGGACCTAACAGATGTCTACAGGATATTTCACCTAAACACAAGAGAATATATTCTTTTCAGCACCTCGCAGAACATTTGTCAAAATGGATCACATATCTGGTCACAAAGCAAAACTCAACAGATACAAGAAAATTGAAATAACCCCGTTGTATCATATTACATCATCATGGATTAAAGCTTTATTTCAACAGAAATAAGAGAAAACCTACAAAATCATAGAAACTGAACAACTCTTTACTCAGTGACTGCTATGTTCGAAAAGAAATAAAGAAATTAAAAGCTTTCTAGAATTTAATGAAAACTAACACACAACATACGTAAACTTATGTTGCACATAAGAGCAGTGCTAAGGGGAAAGTTCATAGGACTAAGAGTCATAATAAAGAAATTGGAGAGTTCACATACTGGCAATTTAAAAGCACACCTAAAAGCACTATACAAAAAGAAGCAAACATACTCAAGAGGACTAGATGGTTGGAATAATCAAATTCAGGACTGAAATAACTAATTTAGAAACAAAAAGAACAATACAAAGAATCAATAAACAAAGAGCTGGTTCTTTGAGAAAATAAAAAAGATAGACATATGCTTATCCAAACTAACTAAAAGGCAGTGAGAACGTGTACGAATTAACAAAATAAGAAATGAAAATGGGGATATAACAAAAAACACTGATGAAATCTAAAGAATCATTAGATCTGACTTTAAAAAGCTTATATTCCACAAAATTTGAAATTCTAAATCAAATAGACCATTTTCTTGATAAATTTCATATACCAAAGCTAAATCAAGGTCAGATAAATAGTTTAAACTGTCCTATATCCTCTAATGTAACAGAATCAATCTCCAAAAGTCTCCCAACAAATAAAAAATCCAAAGACTATATGGGTTTAGTGCAGAATTCTACCAATCTTTCAAATAAGAGTAACACCAATACCCCTTAAACTATTCCACAAAATAGAAACAGAAGGAACATTACCAAAATCATTCTATGAGGCCAAGTCACCCTGATACCTAAACCACACACATACTCAACAAAGAATGAAAATTTCCAACCAATCTTCCCTATGAACATTGATGCAAAAATATTCAATAAAATACTTGCAAATCAACTCCAAGGACACATCAAATACATCATACACCATGATCGAGCATGCTTCATATCAGTGATGCAGAGATAATTCAACATACAAAAACCCATCTATGTGATCCACCATATAAACAAACTGAAAGAAATAATTAGATAATGATCTCATTAGATGCAGAAAAAGCCCTTGACAAAATCCAACATCCCTTCCTGATAAGAGTCTTGGAGAGATCAGAGATACAAGGCCCATACCTAAACATAAAAAAGGTTATCTACAGCAAGCCAATAGCCAACCTCAATCTAAATGGAAAGGAACTGAAAGCAACTCCACTAAAATCAGAGACAACACAAGGCTAACTACTAACTCTTTATCTCTTCAATGTATACTTGAAGTCCTAACCAGAATAATTAGATAACAAATGAAGATCAAACTGATACAAAAAGGAAAAGAAGAAGTCATTGTATCACTATTTACAGACAATATGATAGTATACTTTAATGACCTCCAAAACTCTACCTGAGAACTCCTACAGCTGACAAGCACGCACCTTCAGCAACGTGGCTGAATACAAAATTAACACAAAAAATCAGTAGCCCTCCTTTATACAGACAAATAATGGAACAAAATGAAATCAGGGAAATAGCACAATTCACGATAGCTGCAAATAATATAAAGTATCTTGGTGTATCTCTAACCAAGCAAGTCAAAGACCTGTATGACAAGAACTTAGTCTCTGAAGAAAGAAACTGAAGAAGATATCAATGGATCAATTAACATAGTAAAACTGGCTATCTTACCGAAAGCTATCTATAGGTTCAATGCAATCCCCACCAAAATACAAACACAGTTCTTTATAGACCTTGACAAAAGCATTTTGAACTTCATATGGAAAAGCAAAATGCCCAGAATAGCTAAAACAATTCTGTAGAATGAAGCAACTTCTGGAGGTATCTCTATCCCTGACTTTAAACTGTACTACAGAGGTATTGTAATAAAAACTGCATGGTTGAGCATAGAAGCAGACTGGTTAGTCAATGGAATCAAATACAAGAGCCAGAAATAAATACATACACCTATGGATACTTGATTTTTTACAAAGATTCAAAACAATACAATATAAAAATAAAAACATCTTCAACAACCATTTGTTCTTAGTGTTTGTCTAACTGGGTATCTACATGTAAAATAAATAGATATGTTTGTACCACCTGCATATAACACAAATTCATGTTGATCAAAGACCTCAACATAAAATCAGAAACACTAAATCTATTACAAGAGAAAGTACAGAAGACCCTTGAAATCACTGACACAGGAGACAACTACATGAACAGAACACTAACAGCTCAGGCTCTAAGATCACCAATTAAAAAATGGGGCCTCGTGAAACATAAAAGCTTCTGTAAGTCAAAGAACACTGTCAGTAGAACAAAATTGCAGCCTACAGACTGGAAAAAGATCTTCACCAACCCAACATCTGACAAAGGGCTAACATCCAAAAAATATAAAGAACTCAAGAAATTTGACACAAACAAAATAGCACAATTAAAAAATGGGGAACAGAGAATTCCTAGTAGATGATTATCACAGGTATTTTTTAAAAATGCTCAACATCCTTAGTCATCAGGAAAATGAAAATCAAAACAAATCTGAGGTTTCAACATTCACCCATCAGAATGACTTAGATTAAAAACACAAGTGACAGCACATTGGCAAGGATATAGAGAAAGTGGAACACTTCTGCATTGTTTTTGAGAGTGTAAACTTGTACAACCACCATGGAAATCAAGCTGGTGCTTTCTTAGGAAATTTGGAATAGCTTTACCTCAAGACCCAGCTATACCACTCCTGAGCATGTGCTCAAAAGATGCTCTACCATACAAAGAGGACATTTGATCAACTATGTTCTTAGCAACATTATTCATATACCCAGAAATTAGAAACAACCCAGATGTCTCACAACTGAAGAAAGGGTAAAGAAACATTTACACAATGGAATACTACTCAGCTTTTAAAAACATGAAAATCTTGATATAGGCAGGCAAATGGATGGAACAAGAAAAGATTATGCTTGGTGAGATAACCCAAATCCAGAAAGACACACATAGTATGTGCTCACTTATCAGTGGATTTTAGCTGTTTTGTACAGCATAGCCATATTATAAATCCCAGACCCAAAGAAGATAACAAGGAAGACCAAAGAAAGGATGTTTTAATATCACTCAGTAATGGAAATAGAATACTGTGGAAGTGGTTAAAGAGAGGGAGCAAGATAATATAGGGTGCATGGAGAGAAATGAGGGTTGATATCAGATCTAGGGTGAGTGGGCATAGGAGAACAGAGGCCTTGCAGAAAGAAAAGAAAATGTGTGCAGGTACTTCTTTATGACAATCTGAAGATCTACTACAGTGTAGGCTCCAGAGAGAATTTGAGGGTGACTCTAGCTGGGGTCATGGATAATGAAAAGGCTACCCTCTAACAAGAGTTGACTCCTAGTGGAAGAAGGGGAACACCAACCCACCCATTAAAACTTCAGCCTGAAACTTGCCCTGAAAATAAGATTTACAGGGACAAAAATAAAGCAGAGGTTGAGGAAATGTCCAATCAATGCCTGGCCCAACCTGACACCCACCATATGGGAGACAGCCAGTCCCTGACACTATTAACAATACACTGCCATGCTTTCAGACGGTAGTCTGGTATACCTGTCTTCTGGGTGGTTCCACTCAGCATCTGACAGAACACATACAGAGACCCACAAGCAAACAGTAGGTGTAGTGCAAGGAGTCTTGGGGAAGAGTGGGCAGAAGGAAAGAAGACTAAGAGTGCACAGGAGCTCCACAAGAAGACCAAACAAACCAACTAACCAGAGCCCCGGGGGCGGGTGGGGGACCATGCATGGACTGAACCTAGGCCTCCTACACAGTTGTAACCCATGGGCAGCTCTGTCCTCATATGTGTACTCTAGGAAAGGAAATGGGGGGTGACTTTGACATGGACTCAGCTGCCTGTGTTTTAATCACTATGCCCTCGATCCTGATGCAACTTGATGTAATGGGGTCTGGGTGGGTCCCCTTTTCTGAGGTGTAAGGGAGAAGGAATAGGGGAAACAGAGAAGGAGGGTAGAACCGAAAGGAGAGGATGCTGGGGCTATGACCAGGACTTAAAGTTAATAATTAATACAAATAAAAAATAAATTTAAAAAAATTGGGAAACCATGACCTACGGAGATTACATTTTAAGTGACATAAGTCACAGGTATCAGTGCTAGGCATACTGACCCTCGGTTCAAAAGGTAAATCTATTTCCTTTAAAAGTATTTAGACGTTGACATACCTATTAATGTACAATAGCTTTCTCTAATTCACTAATGATCAGAAATTATATTATAGATTTTATTGACTCCATTTTCACTACATTTGATATTTTACTTTAAAATGCTTCTTGTAACATAGATTAATAGGGAGATCTAGTGAATCAGATTGCTGACTTTTCCTCTTCTGCTCCATGACTTAATTAATATGTGAATGTACATATTTTCAAGGTAATCTCTTACAAACATGAAATATTCATGCCCACTATGCTCATATCACTTATTTGCTTATGACTGTGGTACTCACCATCAGGTGAACCCCACTCAAAACTAAGTACCCCAGTGAACTAAACATACACACGAGCACAGACTTCTTTCCATGCTTGACCATTGCATCTTTGATGGCTTGATGGTTATAGTAATCTCATCAAAATCCTTAATTCCAGTGAGAACATTGATGGACATGTGTGTTGCTGAGAGCCAAAGTTGTCCTTCAAGTCTCCCATAACAAATATGATCAAAAGTCCTAAGATTTGGAATTTAGGAATATCAATAGAAGAAATTTTTCATTTAAAGTGTCTAAGGCACATTTTAAAATATGAATTACCAGTTCTAGAAGACAGCATTTTATTCCTTTATATTCATATTTTTTTTTACATTTCCTGAAGCTTAAAAGTTTATATGAAGTCAACTAAAACTGACAAGGAATGTTTAGCCTTTGATTGATAAATTAAGATGTAGGATTGGAATTGTTAGGATGTCAGTCATTTTGACTGACAAATTTCACAGCTGAATTATGGTTTAAATTTTCTATAAATCTTACTTCCAGTTGGAGTATTTGATATATTCTGTAATTCTCTGTAAAATGCTTCTTTGAGAATCAAAAATGCATGACAGGTAAGGTGCACAGTAATGTTGTAGGTTTTCCTCGCTTTGTTGCCCATGTGTCTTTTTATAGGGACAACTCAAGTGACCCTAACAGAATACTTTTAGTCTCAATGCTAGAATGGAAAGAAAGTACAGGCACAGGTTTACAGAATATGACACTGAAGATAAAATAAATTCCGAGCAACATAAACTTTCAAATACAACTCGTGTATGACACAAGGCAAAGGATAACAAACTAACCTGAATTAACACTATACCAGGGCCAAAATTAATCATGATTCCAAATTCTTTCCTTATATTTTATATATACAGCTTATTTTTACATTTATATCTTCATGTAATAATATTTTTTAAATTAATCTTAGGTGAAGGCGCTAATTAATTTAGCAAAGATTCTTTTAAATGAATACAATATACTTGCCTGTATCCAAACACAGAACAGGAGAAATGCTCGATGACAGGTTTTTGGTTTGTTGTTTTCTTTTAATAAAAAAATATTCTGTTGAAATGTTACATCAGTCTCAGAATCAAAAGCAAGGAACTTTTACTATTGCAATAATGGTGCTGAAATGTATTTGTTTGAAGCTAAACAGTGGGAGAGGTTTTTGAAATGACATGACCTTTGCTGTATCTAGAGTGTAAGGCAGTGATGAGATCCTGTCAAAAAAATCTTGATAATATAAAAACTAATTTCTATATTTGCAAAGCAAAGGAGAAGTAGATTGTAAGTATCAACAGGAGACGAGAAATAGATTTGCCATTTCTGCCACCTTGACTGTATTTTGAGTTAAAAAAAATAAGTCTCAGGAGAAATGTAGGACTATGTTTACACATATGTAGAATTAACCACAAACTATTTTACTGAGGAAAAGAGGAGTTTAAGTAAATACTTTGCAGAGATAATGTCACAGAATACACATATTTTGAAGATTAAAAAAGATATGAAGAGACTCTAAACATCACTAATAACCAAGCAAAAGATACACAAAATGGCCTAGAAATAACTGTTCACTCACCTGCTGCAAAAGTTAAGAAAACTTAAAACTACTTCTGTATGTTTTACAGAGATTCAAGTAGTAATATTTGGGTAGGATGATCATAACAATACAGCTAACTACAGAAAATTTCTGTGTATTAATTTAAATTTTAAAATATGCATACTTCTACTTTTTCTGAATCCTTATATGTACAAAATCGCATCTTTTAGAATGACAATTATAACATCATTAATAATTTTAAAACACTAAATACAGAGGGTGGAGAGTTGATTCATTAATTTAGAGCACTTGATGCTCTTGCAGATGACCTGGGTTTAACTCAGTGCCCATCCTCGGCAAATTATAACTAAATGTAGTGCTAGCTCTAAGGCAAATGACTTCTTTTGAGCCCGGAAGGCATCTGAAAACACATAGTATATTTGTATGTATGCATGTATGTATGTATGTATGTATGTAGATACATAGGTATACTATGCTGCTTATATATACACAGGCACACACATATACAAAAATAAAAGAAATACACAAAATATTTTAAATGATAAATACCACAGTGATTCGTTTTATTTGCACGTCTGCTCAATATTTAATTTTAATGTTCACTAGATGTAACTTTTTGTCAGAGACTTTATTTGGTGGTATTTATGTCTAAGAAGCAAACAAGTTTATAATTATCATAGATGAAGTGTATTTAGTAATGGTAAAGAAAGAGAAATGGCATTATTCTTCGTCAGAGCAAATTGGACAAGTTCCATGAATAGCAATGCTCCAACTACATTTAAACTTAAAATAGAAACAGATGGTTATATATAATCATTAATTAAAAAGGTGATCAAAATATGCATGATACAATCTTGGTTTCCAAAATAACCAGGCTCGACAACCCTATTACCACTTAAAGGGAACTGTAGGCACCACTTAAAAGGAATTTTATAGAGTAAGCAGTATAATACTTCTGTTTTGGTGACTATTTCTTCTTAACTAAATTGCCTTTCAGTGGCAAAGAAACCATTCATGCAGGCACTGCCATGTTGGCTTCCATAGTAAATTTCTCAATATCAGTGCCCCTTTATTTTCGTTTGGGCTTCAGTACTTATTCTCTGGAGGATACTCAGATAGGAAAATTGAATCCCTTTCTGTGGAAGGTACAACATCATTAATTAATGATCAGTATGGTACACCAGTGGGTTTGGTATGGTGCATCATTTGTTAGACCATAAAAGATTCCAGCATAGCATTTAACTCAACCCAGTCACTGTACTATCAACTCATCTGTGTAAGAAGGAAGGACACCAATGCATTGCATCCACATGAAATAGCTACTAACACTCTAACATGCCTCTGATGAAATCTTTCTTGACAGTTAACCCTCATATTTGATAACAGCAAGTAATTGGGTTTCAAGGTAGCCAAGCACAGGATAGTGTCTTTAGGCCATGTCCATTTGCAAAAATTGGACCAATGACTTTGTTAGAACAAGAAAATCTGCACTCTGGGTTTGGTTTGATTTTGATTTCTTTGCTTTGCTTTGGCTTGTGACTAGGGCTATTGGGAAATACTGTAAGTCATAGAGGAATTTCGTTTTATGCAAATAAAAATATTCTTCAGAAACTACAGCCCAGTTTGAACAAATGGCTAATTAACATTTGAAAACATGATGGCTGCATTGGCCATGAGGAAAAAGAACAATTAACCACAATCCAGTACCATTATATATGCAGAAGAATGAATGAAAAGAAAGAGGAAAAATTACATTTTCTATTATATGCCAAACTCAGATTTAAAAATTTGCATACATATTGTGCATTTGTGTGTCTGTGTGTAAATTGCTCAGGGAAAGGAGACGAAGACATTTTAAAACATGTAGAAATTAGAGAAATAGGGTATACATGATAAGAAAGAAGAAGGGTGGAACAGGGACATAGCTCAGCACATAATGACCAGAGCTTGATCCCTGGAACCAACAAAATGGAAGCAAGGAACCAATCAATGCCTGTCATTTGTCCTCTCACCTTCACACATGTATTGTGCATGCATGCACTTACCCTTTCACATACATGTGATATGGCATGCACACACTCACCCCTCCATGCGCACAGGATAAATAAGTAAATAATTACAAAAATATTAATAAGAGAAAGAAAGAAAGAAAGAAAGAAAGAAAGAAAGAAGAGAAAGAAAAGAAAGAAAGAAGAAAAAGAAGGCAGAGAGGGACATGTTTTAGAATTATTCTGGGAGCATAATATATATTAATTGTTAGAGAGTCTCAATGTTGCACGTTGACATATCCTTCTTCGTGGAGGTTGTGGGGAGGGTCTTTAGATCATCACCAGAGATTCTTGCTGTTCCTTCATATACCTCTGTCTCAGCGCATGTAGTTTTATGGTCTCAATAGTTGATGGAGTATATAAAGGATGGAATGTTTGCTGAAGGGGTAATTCTGCCTCTACAGCTATGGCAAAGGCATTGATAATCCATGCTGTGATGAGTTTTGGTGGTGAGACTGCTTCACCCATGCTCTGTACACAAATCCAATAAACTAATTGCCTTAAAAAGCTCAACTGTGCTGAAACTGCACTGTTGTGGCTGCTCTATCTGGGCTTTGTAGATGTTCATGTATCCCCAGGAAAATTCACACAGCAATGGCTATCTGAGGGAAGGAGGAAAGAAGGGGAGCCATGAAGGAGGAGAATAAATGAGACCAGAGTATATAGACATGTGGGCAGATATACCATGATGATATATTTCATGTATTAATGTGAAATTTTAGTTTTAAAACTTCCTGGTGGGGATATCAAATAGCTAGAATGTTCATGTACAATGATAGGAATACATAGGCCCCAAACTCTTTGGAAATCATTGTTTTGCATTGTCTACAGAAGAAGAACATTAGAACATTGTTAGAATGTATTTATCTAAATAGATCTACCATATTCAAAATTATGTCTTAGACTAGTCATAGAAAAACATTGCACTGTTCCATACTGAATACTACATGGTGTCTATATTATTGTTTGGATGTGAGGTGTGCCACCTAAAAAGTCTTGTGCATTGAAGGCTTTAGTGCCAGCTAGTGAGTGGTGATACTTACACAATTAGATCATGAATGTGCTAAGCACTGATGAGTTTATAGCCAAAGTTGCACTTGGAAGAAGGACGTGGTTGGAGAACTAAGTCCCTGAAGGAATGCTCTTGGGGCATCCATCTGGACTTTGTGCTCCTCTTCTCTCTCTCTCTCTCTCTCTCTCTCTCTCTCTCTCTCTCTCTCTCT
>OU015747.1:65001695-65017590 GCA_907169655.1 Acomys percivali
TTGTGTAGCATTCGAATGCATTTAATATTAAGTATTCAAAGATGTGGAGGAGGGTTTTTTAACAGTGGCCCTTTGTCCATTTAAATCTTGCTAGCAAGAGCCTTGTGGCTGATGCTGTGCCTATTATTGCCTCCAACATGCTGATCAAAGGGAAAAAATCAGATAAGACAATTTTAAGAGAAACATACTGGGCACTGAGAATTTAATAGGAGATTTCATCTGCTTTAAATTTGAAGGTACTTTTGTTTTACTGCAGCCAATATGGGGACCTTGTTTAATTCTAGTGCACTGGTGTGTTCATTCTCCTAAATGTGAAAACATCAACTATCAACATATTTATGTATGAGGCAGTTTTGTAGTCTGCAACTAAGTGAAATATAATTTCTGTGCATAGAGTATTGTAGTGTGCACAGATTTGTGATCCCCTTTTCTATCTCATTAGTAGAACTTCTGACTGTTATCTAAGGGAAAATAGCAGTGCATCAGGTTCTGTGTGGAGCAAAGTTACAGTTGACACATAATAATCAAGGCAGAACTATAAATGATGCTCACCCCTCTCTTCTTGTTGGCTTCTGTAAAAGGGTGTCTTACTTATGGTTTCTATTGCTGTGGAAAGTACCATGATCAAAAACGACATATAGAAGAAAGGATTTACTTTGCTTAAACTTTCCAGTAACAACCCATGACCAGGGCAAGTCAGGGCAGGAACTCAAGTATAACAGGTAGGTACCTAGAGACAGAAACTAAAGCGGAGACCACTGAGGAGTGTTGTTTACTGCCTTGATCCCCATGATTGTTCAGCCTCCTTTCTTATAGCACCCACAACCACAAAGCTGATGGTCAGCACTATCTACCTTGATCTTGGCCCTCTTACATCAATCATCAATCAAGAAAATACCCCCACACCTTGTCTGCAGGCTTGCCCACAAGTTTGTCTACAGACTTTTCTACAGGCTTCCAACAGTCTAATCTAGCAGGGGAATTTTCTAATTCAAGATCCCCTCTTGCCAAATGATGCTAGCTTGTCTCTGTTTGACATAAAACTTACAGAGGGCATGGAAGTCAATCTCCGAATCTTTGACATAATTTTGCTCTTCCAGCTGTATTTTACTGCTGCCCATGGTTCCTTCCAAAGCTATATGAACACCTCTGAGAAGTAAGATGCCTTGCTTGCTTTGCCAGATACAGGCCTTTCAAGGGAGTATGTCACCAACAGGTGTGTTGGGTATTGATTCTAAGATTTGCATTATCTTTTCTATTCCCAGAGAAAAGCTCTTCTCATTTGTGTTACAGCCCAGATGTAATTTCTTCATGTTCCTGGGAAGTATAATGAAACTTTCTTGAGTTTCCTCCTATACCTCAGGCTGTGCCATTTGTAGTCCTCTGTCATTTAGTCTCATCTGTCCACCCACCTTATAAGGAACCCTTTAGCTCATTCTGTGTGGTCTCCAATTCCGAGGCCAACAGTGTGGATGGTTCAGTCTGAAAAGTTCAGAGATGTTTATTTTTAAAACATGGTAAGTCTTGCTCTTGGGTTCCTATAACTCTACACCAAGTTTGCTTTGTTTGTTTCCATCCCAAATTTTTAATCTAATAAGGTTTCTTCATTACAAGTACAGTCCCTCTACTATATAACACCATAATCTAAAAACTGGTCAGTTTTGTCAAGTATACTAATAGGCCCCAACCAAGGATTTCTTAAATCCTATGATCTTTTTTCCACTATTTCTCTTTTCACCAAAGAGATTAAAGTTCAATATACACTCCTTGCTTTACCTCCCAAAATATACTTGAGAGTCAAAAATCGGCTAAGTCACTTAACATGTAAAATTTGCATAACTATATGTTTATCTTTCTCCTATTCAAAACCTACTGTGACCACACCCTTCTTGCCAGATCCTGCCAACTGGATAGTTTCTTATATCACAAAGCTACCCTGTCTGTAAATGTTCTGTCACAGCGCACACTAGTCCATTCTACCTCATGCCTTCAGTATCAATCTGAAACCACTTCCAGCTTTCTCCTTTGTAGTTTTTAACAGCATACCTCATGTTCCAGGCTGACTTTGAATTGATTGTGTAGTTGGGGATGACCTTGCTTCTGTTTTTGTGTCCCCAGCACTGGGATTATATGTGTACACTATTATGCTCAGTTTGTGTAGTACTTGGGATGGAACTTAGGGCACTATGCCTGCTGGGCAAACACGCTTCTAACTGTGCTACGTCCCCAGACTGAGTAATCCTTTTAAAGTGTGCCAAATCATGTCATTCCTTCATTCCGATTCTGCTATTTATTAATGTAAGACACCAGGCTCATGGTTGCTTACAGCATCCCTTAGCAGTTTTCCAAATCTGTTCTTTGCTTCACTTCTCTCACTCTGATCACGCCACGGTGGCTTCTTACATACGCCAAATACTCTGATGGTTCTGGGAGTACATAAGACCTTTGAATGTTAACTACCTCATTTATTTAACTCATCATGTCTGTCACTTTCAACTGGAATCTGTAGGTCCAAAACAATGCTGCATACCACTCAGAATCCTGATCACTTCTAGCCTATTTTCACATCAAACAGTGAATTATTATATATTTAATGCATGTTATGTGTCAGATCTCACTAACATAAGTACAAGGGTACATGTATCTTTCCACTTAGGTCACAGTACTGGGCCTCACACAAAGCAGGTGCCCTCCACATGGCAACTGAACATATTTTACAATGACATGATTTGGCACACTTTAAAAGGATTACTGGGTCTGGGAATGTAGCACAGTTAGAAGTGTGCTTGCCCAACAGGCATAATGTTATAGTTCCACCCCAAGTACTATACAAACTGACCATAACAGTGTACATTGTGGTTCAATGTCTGATTGACAAGAATCTCATCTTTGCATCCCTACCCTACTAACTGGATCTTTTGTTGAGTAACTGTAGCCTGCTATGACCATATCCTTAAGCACTTCCATTTGAAGTTGTGGTGGGCACCTGCAAAATTGAGCAGAATCATTTCTGACTTCCTAGGATCTGTCAAAATACATATAGATACCACATATAAGATTTGGAAACACAAACAAATCTCAGAAGAATACATAATTTGCTAAACAGTCTGTGAATTGAACACATTAGCAGTTTCCAAGTCTATGGCCAAATATCTCATGTTTCTGAGAAGTACAAATGGTCACAGAGGTGATAACCACAGATGCTGAGTGCTTTGACGGTGTGCACAGAATTGGATGCAGTTTCCCCCTGTGTTTTAAATTTTAATTTATTTACTTTTGTAGTATGTATATTCGTGTGCTAGTGCAGGTGTTCATGCGCCATAGTGCACATGTAGAAGTCAGAGTTGAACTTTTCAATTATCAATCTCTCTTGTTTATGCCATGATGGTGCATATTCTGACCTATTCCCCTGTCTCTGCTTCCCATCTCACTGCATGAGTGATGGAACTCAGAGAGCCACCACTAAATGCAGCTGTCCATGGAGGTTTTAGTGCTCCAAGTCCCATTCTCAGGCTTGCGTGGCAAATGATTTTACCTACTGAGCCCTCTCCCAACATCTCTGCATAGTCCTTTACTCAATGACATTACTCTACTTGTTTCCTCTAGAATCCAGTGTGGAATAGAGAGAAGTTTGCTGTGCTGGTTTCTATGTGCAAGAAGTCCACATTCATCATGCATGAACTTGTAAAGTCTGTCTCCTCTCTTTCTGATCCCTGTGTTTGTCCCAGAATGTAAAGTGAGGCAGACCCTACTAGTCCCATCACTGTGGCATTTGCTCAGATTCACTTCATCCCCAGAGTTTCTAGTTATTAAGAATCTTCCATTTATCCCACACTGAGAAAAATCCCCTACCCATGAACTTCAGAACTTAACAGCTCATATCTGCTTCTTTCTAAGCCCAGTTTCCAAGGGATTGTGAGAAAACAACCATACTATGACTGACTTGCACACTTGGTATTTGTCAGTTCTGTTGTCATTGGGGTTTGGACAACTTTTCCTATTTTGCTGTGAATATACACATTCCTAGTTTAGACTTTCTCCACCTATGTCTGGATGTGACCCTGGTTGTTCAGGGCTCCCAGGAATCTCAGATGTTTTCTTGTGGTTATCCTCTGCCTTCCTGAGCTTCATAGCACTATTGGAACTGAGTGCCAGCTTGGAAGCTTAGCCTCCTGCCCATTGTTTCCCCATTCCCATAGTTTCTAGATTGACTTCAATAATCATTTTCATTGATCTTGTTTCTCCCCCAAATTTCCAGAGTTCAGCTTTTAAAAATCAAAACAACTTTCTTATTTACATATAAATAGCTATGCTTTGTGGTCAAGAGAGTCTATAACGTTCCCCCCGGCTGGAGGAAATACTTTGTTTGGCAGTAAGTTACAATACTTGATTCTCTTAAAGTACCCTTTGGGCTATGAGTTGTAATGAGCAAATTGCTAATAAATAACTCATGAAAACACTCTTTAAGCAAGAGCCTTTGATGACTGACACTCTAGATTTCCAAATTTGGATTTTGATAATAAATGCTTTAAACCATGTTCAGATGCCTAGATGAAACACAGGAAAACAGAAAGGCTAATGCAGAATAATCAAGTGGAGCTTGTAGTGTTAGTGTGAGTTCTCTCTGACCTTGAAAACAAATTTCCACTCTTCCTAGACTAGATTTCTCATTCTTCCATGCAGCGTGAGCCCAGTACACATGCAACTGCTCACAGAACTTGTTGTGACTCATGAAATGCACTCTAGTTCTTGCCAGTGTGAGTTTCTACCTGTCTTTCTCATCAAAAGAACCATATTTTGTTCTTGTGAAGCATAATCAATGAAAATTACAGCCATTCTTGTAGCTTGAGGTTTTCGGGGGAAGGCTGACCTGAAAATATAGTGTTCTGTGCATGTCTTCAACATCTATTCAAATCACTACAGGATCATTTCTTACTCCTGCTATTCATTAATCCCATTGTAGGACCCAGGGAGGGCTGTTTAGAGAGCACATAGGCGTATTAACTCAATTCATTACAATCGATGCTTTTGACTCCAACACTAATATGTTAGCAAGCTAGGGTTTAAATACTAGGTGAGAAATAAGCTAAGTAACCTCAGTGACCCTTCCCCTCAGTGACTCTTGCCCTAGCCTTCTGCATTCCAACATTCCAACAGTAAAAAGAATTGTTATACAAGTACAAAAAGAGTCAAGTAACATGAATGAATAAAATTGTGTAGTTACTAAAAACTTCAGCTGAGTAAGAGTAAAACTGGGTCTTAAACCAATAATAAAGTGCCTATAGCCATGCCCAAGAATGGGAGTGATGTTAGTGAAATGTCATTCCATCGCGAAAGCATGGTTTATGATAGGTATGTCATAAGTATTTTTACTTTTCATTTACCACATTTAGAGATAATGTGCTTGAAGCTTAAGAAATAGTAGTCATGTCAAATGAAAACAATCTGTAAATTATGGATATTCAATATAAAACATATATGTTAGCATATAAACCATCAGTTAAAACATATACTTTTGTGAAAGTTGACATGTAACTAGCATGCAACCAAATGTCCCGTGTTGTGGTCTGCAATTATTTTCTGCTACAACTAAATAAAATAGCAGTAACAGACCTCACAAGGAAATGTGAAAGAATAGGATGTCCAAACTTTATAAAGCCACAGTGAAGCATTCCATCATCAAATACTTTTCCTCTTTGTACTATACTAGTACTTGCCTCTTATAACAATGATGCATTATTTTTCATATTGTTTATGTTCTATATGAGGAGTTGGGTTAGAGGAGCATGTCTGCAGGATTTGTTCTTCTGAAAAGATTCACCCTTTCAGCAGTCTCTGCTATTTCACTAAGTCAATTGTCTATTTTGCAGCATAAGGTGATTTTTAAAAAAAGCCAGGTGTGGTGGCACAGGCCTTTAATCCCAGCACTCGGCAGGCAGTGGGAGGCAGATCACTGTGAGTTCGAGGCCAGCCTGGTCTACAAAAGTGAGACCAGGACAGTCAGAGCTGTTACACAAAGAAATCCTGTCTCAACAAACCTAAAAAAAGTTATTTTTGTTTGCCTCCTATACACACAGACACACACAAACACACACACTCAGAACTCAACAACCACAGTTTTCTAAGAAACATAAAAGATAAAGTCCCACAATTAGTATGTAATAACAATAGTTGCCTGTGAGAATAAGTAGGGAAAGACCATTCCAAAGGACTTCTACAGAAAAAATTAAATCTCCTGACCCTGTGGTTTTTAAAACAATTTCTAAGGCTTTGAGACTCTATCTTTCTAGCAATCATCTAAAAGTCAGTTGGGAACCACCACATGGTTACAGTTCATTAGTTTTTGCAAAAGCCAAACATTCTGTTTATTATTATGATCTAAGATAGAGATGGCCGTTTGGATCCATACTGTTATTTCTTTTCTTTCTGTTTTTTCCCTATTCCGCATGTCTGGAAAAAAACTACCTAGAATCTAACTGACACAAGTAACTTTCCCACAGTCTACATTCTCTCAAGGACACCAGAAATGATACCCAGTATGTAAAAGTCTAAGTTCCCTCCATCAATGTGAGCTGTGTTACCAAACATATTTCTCTAGAGTTTTAATGGAATCTAACTGACACAAGCAACTTTTCCACAGTCTATGCTCTCTCAAGGACACCAGACATGATACCATGTAAGTAAAGGCCAAAGTACCTTCCATCAATGTGAGCTGTGTTGCCAAGCAGATTTCTCTAGATTTTTAATGGAAATGACATCTGTAGGTCCTTCATACTACAAAGAACATTTTACGGAAAGTTTACTACCACTGTTACCCTTCACCCATGTTTACTCTCTTTTTTATTTACTGAGTTGTTCTTTGGAAATCTACCTCTGTGTGTGTGTGTGTGTGTGTGTGTGTGTGTGTGTGTGTCCATGCATGTCTGTGTGTCTGTGTGTGTGTGTGTATCCTACAAGTTGTGGTCCTCTAAAGAAGCCTGATGGATACAGATTGATAGATAAGGAGGTGATAGGTATGTAGATGACAGAGAGAGAGAGATAAAAGTAGGTAGAAAGATAGATGATAGAATTAGGGAAAAAGAAAGAATACACAAGCATGTGTGTGTGTATACACACACACACACACACACACACACACACACACACACACACACCACAAACATTCTGGTCATAGTCACCCTCCACTCACTCCCAAAAAACCCCTCCCTTTTCCAAATTCGTTGGAACAAATTTCCATTCCACTTTCATTACTTCATTATGCATTTTCTTTGCAATTCATAGATTTTCACCAGGGCCACCAATGTGAGTATGATTTATTTCTCTCAAGACTAAGGAAGACTGGAAAAAGTTGTGGTTGAAAATGTAATTCTATGGTATACATAGGATCTGCTGAGGTTATGTGATGTTGTATAGCAGGACAGGCCTCATCAAAATGAGCACAGTCCACTCAATCCCTGCACTTCCGTGTGCTGGTCTTTCTTCAAGGCCTTGACATGCTAGTCAGGTTTTCAGGACCAAACACTGAAGGACACAGCACCACAGTCAGCCTAGTGGATAGTAAACAAAATCAATCTCGAAAAAGATGTAACAGTTCAAATTAGCACTGCTGTTATGTAGGTCAGTGCTTCAGTCTAATTGTGCTGAAGTGTTTCAGGGCCCACTGAGGTCCATCAAATTCTTACATGTGAAAGGGGAGCAAGTTCAAAATTAATAGCAGCTTTTGTGTCTCCAGTATCTCGCTTTCCCTCATTTTAGTTATGCTTGATTTCCTCTATTGGATAACTTATTTTATAAAGTTGTCCTTTAAAATACTGTTTTGCTACTGAGAGTTCCTGGCAATAATAATCTTGAAAGCCCAAAACATACTTCTCTGATAACGATATTGCCTACTGAATGAATTTAGTTCAATCACATGAACAACTATAAAGTTAATTTTTTAAAGAGAGAATCACAGTGACATTCTGTAAAATGATAAAACCCAAAAATATAAAGCCTTTTACAATATAAGTGATTTGGTATTACTCATTGAAAATAAGTAGGATTTTACAACAACAACAACAAAAAGAAACAAACAAAACAAACAAACAAACAAAAACTGCCTCAGAATTTTTTTTCCCAGAAGAAAACATGGCATTTCTCTGGTCAAGAAAATTGTCTTACACACTTATAAAAGAATATATATATATATATATAAGTTCACAGAGCTGATGTGTTATTATGTATGTAATTGAAAATTGGTCAGATGTAGAAAGAAACCGCAAAAATTAAGACCACTGACAAGAAACAGCAATACAGAATTAGAACCAGTTAAGTTTTCAAGCTCCTAGGTCATAGAGCTTCTAGGCCAAACCCTCCACATATTCTCCCTATCATCAGTGGTGTTGACTAACCCAACCCATAATTATTAATGAATTTTATCACTTGTCCCCCATAGACAAAACCCAAATTAATTACATGTTTCTTCTCAAGTTGAATGGTTATCTATATATTCACCTCAGGTCATATACCTGACACCAACAATACAATTATAAGATCTACAAATATAGAAGTCCTTTATTATCCACATTTTCTCCTGTAAAAGAGCCAGCTGGCCTTGAACTCAGAGATATCTTCCTGCCTTTGTATCCTAAAGTCTGGTATTGTAGATACACACCACCACTTGAAGCATGAAAGATCCATTTTGTACTCCTGAATCACTAGTGACCCCCAGAAAACTAGCCTGTGCTTATTCCTGGGCACCCTAGATGGGATTTGGTTGAGAAGAGGAAGTTTATGAAACCTCCTGAGGCCTAACACATTTTTTTTGGAGGCCTAACACTTTACTGCTGCTAGGTTCTCTGGACAAATAAAGACAAAAAGTCAAAATGAGGAGCCTTCACTTTTCATTTGGATTGTTTTTATTTGGATGCAGGGAAGAATAAAGATGTGTGGTCTTTTTTATTCAATCCACCATGTAATAGCAAAATCCTATGAGTACGTATTGAACATTTAGTAGAAGACTGCCCACAACTTTAATGATTCATGATTGGCCAGGCAATAGACTGTGGTATATGGTATGTGTGAGCTTTTTCTCTTATGACATTCTTCTATAAACACTATGTCTTGTGGAAGATGACTAAGAAGTAATGGTATCCTAGCAGCTCAGATTGACATATTGGTCATTTTCTGGTGACCAGCTCCTCCCAGTTGTATCTGCATTCCATTGTTACTTAGTTTAAGCCAATAAAACACAGCTCCTCTATTACGAGAAATTAATCCATAAAAATACTAACCTAGAGAATAAAGGCATAAAGAATTGTATTCAGTCTTTGTGTCACGTGCTTTTTACGTGTGGTTTTGCATTTGTGACACTTGATATTATCTCTGTTCAGAAACAGATAAAAAGCAAAGGTTTTAAACATTATAAGTATAATTTAAAAAGGTTTATCTATTATAAAAAGTGACTTGTCTTAGATTTCAGGATGAGAACTATTTGGAAAAAAATTCTATAAGCTATGTAAGACTATGAAGTTGAAAAAACTGAGATCTATGTAGAAAGTTAGACCATACAACATGGTTGGTTGGTTTGAAACTGCACATGACAAAGCAAAAAGAAAAGGTGACTTCCAGGTTTCTTGTTCAGGACACTGCAACAAACTCCACTGCCCAGTGACTGATTATCTTAAAATAATGAATGTGTAAGGGACATCTTTCTTAAAGGGTATAGTTTGACATTTGTGTGATGTTAAGAAGATGATGGATTTATAATGTAGCTTATTATTATCATCACACAAGTAAATATCTTGGTGTTGAGCAAAGATCATAACCTGTTTTGGATTTGAGCTCTTTAGAGAACTTGTTGAAAGCCATATATTCTGTTAGAGGAAAACTTTGTGAACCACACAACTTACTAAGTTCACCGAACTTCCAGACCCCAAGTCAATGGATCTAAATTAAGATTCCTCAGTAGAGTGTGTTAACATTAAATTGAGCTGGATCTCTTCCCCAAAATCAGGCAAATGTGAATGAAGCATGGTCATTAGAATAAAAACTTTAAAAATTAATTATTTTTCAAGTGAATCATTTTCTACTTTATTATATTATCTAATATAATTTTCAATTACTGCAAATATGTCTACATATGTTTAGCTATTTTACATCTTTCATATTCATTAAAATATTATATATAATGATATTTCAATTCTAGCTTCCTTTTTCTTTTAAGTAAGATTTTCCCACATGCTCCTGTGAAAGTGAGTACCTGATTTGCACCAGGCTTTAGTGACCAAAGAAAGCAGTCCTGAAAGTTTTCAAAATAACCATGCATTAAAAATTGTTGAAGGGCTACACAGGGGTGAAAAGGTGCTAGCAGCCTTGCTAATCATTTCTCCTGAATAAGAATATTAAGGTTAAAGTTGCTAGGATTTAAATAGAGTATTAGTAACTTATTTAGCATATTAGATCCTCTCATTTAATTTTATATAAATAAAACAACTGCTTTTCTCTTGAAACGTTACTATTCCAATCAAAACACAGAATTTTAAAATAACTTAAAAGACAGTGAATGACACTGTTTAGGGTTCTTTTTGACTGGACACAGAAGGTCCAAATGAGTGTTCACTCTTTGGTGAAGCAGTTGCTAAGATGTATGTATGCAATGAATTTTTAATGAAGGGTTAATTTTATGACTCTGTGGTGGGCAGGAATACCACTTTATACAGAGAGTGCCAATATTCAAGTACACATGATGCTTTTAAATATATGGCAAATGTTATTACATTACCTTTATATCCTCTAGAGCTGAAGGGAACATGGTATTTAGGCATGCTTGGATCATAGTACATGCAAGGCATTTTCAAATTTTAATTTTACACCAAAAGGAAAAACAGACTTGGAACAATAATAAAACATATGAAATATAGTCCCCTCTGTAGCAAACCCTCTGTTTGCCATACAAAGTCAGCAATACCAGGAAATGTTAAAATAAAATCAACACACTAGAGTCATTGGTAATAAGATCATTAAGCAGGTATCCTAGATGATGATAATACGATTTTTATAGCCAAAGATACTGAGGACAGCTACATTCAATATTCTTAAAACAACTCACAAATTGGAACTTTAATAATTGAATCAATGTGTTTGAGGAATTGGACAGAAATTTTAAATTATTGTTGCACCAACATATATAATGATTTTCCCCCTCTTGAATATATATTGCCATAATGATATATAGCTATGATTTAATTAGGTAAAAAGAATGTTCAAATCCTACCCTTGTAAATATCTATGGAAAAGGATAATGATAATACAGTCATTTTGTTTGCATAGCTATTTTATGTTCTGTTGGATGATCTACAAGGAGGTTACTATTTGTATGCCATTCTGCTATAAAGGAAATTGCTCATCTGTAATTACAGTTATATAGCAAAGGATTTTCTTATTGAATTTTCTTTCTCAGTAGAATTGATTTCTTTATTGACTAAGAAGTGAAAACTGACATGCACACTCTGGCATAATAGGTATGCTTGACTATATGCTTCTATTACTTGCTATAATCTGGACTCAGTGAGAATACTAATAGTTTTTGGCTTATGAAACAAAGATACATTTACCATTGGAAAAGTCAGTGACTATTACAAACAATCCTGGAAGTTCATTCTAAAATTTAGTTAACATTTTAAGTAGAAAAATATACAAAGAAATACTGAATATGAAATGTGTGCACTTAGGCCTGACACAGTGGCAAGCATCTTTGATCCCAACACTAGAAAAACTCATCTATACA
This sequence comes from Acomys percivali, assembly GCA_907169655.1. Classification (NCBI taxonomy): domain Eukaryota; kingdom Metazoa; phylum Chordata; class Mammalia; order Rodentia; family Muridae; genus Acomys; species Acomys percivali. The sequence goes on from OU015747.1 coordinate 65,013,463, forward strand.
GTGAGTTCCAGGCAACATTGGGTATACAAAGTGAGTTACAAGACAGCCTGGTCTACATAGTAACTTCCAGGCCTGCCAAAGCTACATAGTGAGCTCTTGCCTCAAAAACTAAAACTAGCCAGGCGTGGTGGCATACTCCTTTAATCCCAGCATCCTGGAGGCAGGGGCAGAGGCAAGCATATCCCTGTGAGTTCAAGGCCAGTCTGGTCTACAAAGCAAGTCCAGCCAGAAACCCTGTCTCAAAGAACCAACCAAAAAAAAAAAAAAACCACAACAAAAAACATTTTACATAGTTAATTACTGGCAGGGTTTAAAATGTTTCACATTTAGTGCAAAGAGTAGATTACTGCACCATTCCATCTCCTTTTGCTCTAAATCTCAGCAATGAGGATAATGAATGACACTGTTCAGGATGGACACAGAGGTCCAAATGGATGCTCATTCTTTGAGGAAGGGGTTTCTAAAATGTGTGTAGGTGGTGAATTCTTAATGGAAGATTAATTTTTACCTCCCTGTGATGGATCATGTACCACTTTAGAAATAAAGTGTTAATGTTCAAGAGTGCATGATGCATTTAAATATCTGGCAAACATACTATTACATTACTATATATCATCCAGAGCTGTAAGAGAACGTGAGATTTCAGGATGACTGGGTCATAGCACATAAAAAGCATGTGTTAGCATGTATAAACATATATATGTACATATATGCTAAATACATTTATACAATCATTATGAGCAATAAAAGGGCATCACCTTATGTAATGCCGAATCTGAATGAACAGCATCTTCATGGTGCTCAAAGCTAGCTGCTCTCTTGTCCTGATATTAAAATGAATGCTTGTATGTTTATTACTCTACAGTTTCCCAAGATGGGTGAAGAACATCCTATTTGTAATCATGTGAATTCATCCCTGCATTTTGACAGGCATACTTTGAGTTATTTGAGGTGACAAGGGTAATGATTTAGCAGTGACATTTCACTGTCTGTTAAAGAAAAAGATGGCACTGCTGTCACATGATTCAGACATGATAGAGGTGCAGCCTTTTGAAGGCTGTGACAGAAAAGGTCTCATAATAAATTTAAAAGCCAGCACTGATACATTATGTTTTAAGCATGTATTACAGGTACTAGTTTGTTATAACTAAGATATGTCATTGTCTTTGTGTAATTCTGAGATGCTTCCATCTCCAATGTCATATTTTTTATCATCCTGACAGCTATTAACAAATATTAAAAGTTCATTTGTTTTTTCAAATGAAGCTATAGAATATGATTTTCAGTAAATTTTCCTTTTTTTCCCAGAAGGGTTAAAACCAATTATGAGAAACTATGTCTCTGCTTAATTATTTTTCTTTGTGAAATTTAAAGCTATTGTAAAATTTCACAAAAGGTTTGGTACATTAAAGTAAAATGGGAAAAAATGGTACTGGACCAAGTAAAACACATGGTTTGTTGTGTTGGATAGAGGGATGAGCCAATTTTTCCAACAATTATTCTGGTGATTTAAACATTTACTCAGAAAATACTCAAAAATATAAGTATGATTCTTAGTCTTCTAAAAGTATGTCAATGCTAATTCTGAGGGAAAAGGAATGTTTTAAAAGCAATACACAAGAGGTCCTGCTCAAACTAAGGCACTAGCCAAGGACAATACAGGCGGTAAAATTTAAACCCCTACCCAGATCTAGCCAATGGACAGGACAGTCTCCACACTTGAGTGGAGAGAGGGATATGACTTTCTCATGTACTCTGGTGCCTCACATTTGACTATGGCCCCTGGAGGGGGAGACCTAGTGGCACTCAGAGGAAGGACAGCAGGTCACCTAGAAGACACTTGATACCCTATGAGCATATACAGGGGAAGGTAATCCCTTTCAGGAACAGTCATAGGGGAGGGGAATAAGGGGAAAATGGGAGGGAGGGGAGAATGGGAGGATACAAGGGATGGGATAACCATAGAGATGTAACAAGAATAAATTAATAAAAAAAAAAGCAATACACAATCACATTCCTCTTAAAAGCACTTCTCTTATAATGCATAGAATATACTAGAATCAAGTTATTTCCAACACTCTGTTCCCTATCACTCCAGGTGATGGGAAGGGTACAGAATTCATGATTCCCAGGTTTTTAGAAAGCATTCCATGAGGCTGAAGACCAGATATTTTAGTTTTATAATTAAGCTTAGTTGTTTAGGGGTTAAGATGTTGTCAGGTCTAGATAGATGTTTTAAGTTGATAATGACGAGATATAATAGATATTGATTTACATTCAGAATTTTAAACTCACCAAGATAGGAAAGATGTTTTCTTTAGGGATGTCAAATACAAGTAGCCTAAACATTATGAATGTAACATTTATATAATTCCTGATTGTTTCATGGTTCTTCTTGCTCCTCTACCCAGTTCTTCTCTGCCTCCTTTCTATATCTCATTAGAAAAGAACAGACTTCTAAGAGATAATAATAAAATATAACAAAGTAAAATATAATAAATAAAACAAAACCATCTCATCAAATTTGGATAAGAAAAACCAAAACTCTAAAAAAACTGTTAAATTAACTGTGGATGATGGGTCTCTACACTTTTTTTGAGACAATATCTCTCTTTCTATCAGGGGATCACAGATTCAGCTAGACAGGTGTGTCTGTGATCTACAAAAATCTGTTTCTGCCTCACCAGAATTTGGTAATACAGAGCATGATTTGGTGCTTAGCTTTTTCTTTTTAGTATGACTGCTGAGGATGCAAACTCGGGCCCTCCTGCTTGTGCAGCATGCACTTTAATGTTAGCTCCATCTGTCATCTCTCCAGCCCTTGCAATCAACTTTTAATTTTCTTTTGAATTGCATTCTACTTACACTTTTAGAGTTCCTGACATTGTTCTCCAATCTCTTTTCAGATTACCTCTCCATCCATCTGGAAAGCTTCCTCTCATTTTCCTTTTTGACTCCTACAATATATTTACTTTTTCTCTCAGGGAATAAAGTCATTTTTCCTTCTCCATTGTAAAGCTTTTCCTGGGTCTTTATAATAGCAATAAGCAGACAGCCTCCAGTAGCGAATTTAATTCAGTTTCTTCATGTTAACAATACTGTGGAAATTTTAAGTAAAAAAGAGCAATTTGATCTTTTTTATTTGAAGTTTATTTTCAAGTCAATATGATCTTAGGAATGCTTTGAAATGAGGAAAGTTTGCTTGGCAATTAAGACCTTCATTTGATCAATAAATGTCCCTCTTCACTGATGGTGGCCAGTACATGGTTTCAAATATTACCCTTGTAAACAATGTCTAAGTAGACATTTCTGCAGTGTTGCAGAGTTACTGTGTTCCCTTCCTGCACAGCAGCTGGCTGAGCAGCTTTCTCTGAACACAACAGACACAGTAATTAGAACATTCTTATCAACTAAGAATTTATTACAGCTACTTAACATCAATAATGTTAAGTTACACCTATTTTTATTTTAATAAGGACTCCCACTTTTCCTGTTTAACCTCCAAATATAGATGCACATATATCATTTGATACAGTTCTTCGATGGAGCAGTGAGGACTGTGATGTATTTTCCAGCTGGTGTCTTCATGGATTAACTGCCTGCCCCAAGTGTCTTCTTGAAAAGGTTAATATTACCTGCTCCATCATCATGTCTACATGTAGACTTTTTGCCCCAGGTACATAAACACTCCTTATTTGTCTAACTCAGTAACTTCAAATTAGTAGGCTTGTATTTCTACCTTCCATAAAACAACTTGGGTGACTGGTAATTTTCATATATACTACAAGAGTAGTAAGAACCTAAAATTCTATAAACCAAGAGAGATATAGCACAAAGTAGCAAATTAACTATGTAAGACTACGCACCACTGTATCCCCAAAAGTCTACAGGATGATATAGGAGGATTGCAAGCTACAGGGTCCACCTGGGCAAATCAGAGACACCTTTTAAAATTGTAAAAGTAAATTTTAAAAGGACAGAGATGTAGCTTAATTGTAGAGTACTTCTCTGCTAAGTGAAAAGTTTTAAGTTCAAACTTCATTTCCTCAAAAGACAAAACACTTTACCCCCACCCATCATAACACACACACACACACACACACACACACACACACACACACACACACA
>OU015747.1:65017600-65027756 GCA_907169655.1 Acomys percivali
ACACACACACACACACACACACACACACACACACACACACACACACACACACACACACGAATTTATAAAGTCTCTTGCATGGTTTGGTTCTCTCTCCTACGGTCCATTTTTAAGGGGTTCTTGGTGGTGTCCGCTTCTTCAATCTGCACAGGTTACCCTTTGGTATTGCTCTACTAAGATGTCCCATAAAATTCATTCACAATTTTAGTTGCTCCCTTATTGACCTTTCTCTCCAAAATCAAAAGTCTTCCTTTTGTGTAGGAGGGGTGTATCCTCTATTAACTGTTTTCAACGTGTGCTAAAATTATAGATCTTGAAATTTTATGCTGCAAACTGACTTGTTCCATTTCTAACCTCCACAGTTCATTGGAAAACGTTGGGTTTGTTTGGTTTGGTTTGGTTTGGTTTGGTTTGGTTTTTGCTTTTGTTTTACAAGGAATGTTCTCATCATTCTCTCATGGGTTCTTAGTAAACCCTGATCCTTTCCCTGTAAACTTGGCTCTTCTGTCTGTTATTTTGGTTGTTACTGTTGTTGTTCTGGAAAATTCACAGTGTTTGACTGCCTGTGTGCTGAGTCTGGCTCAGACTAGCCCAGATCTTGCCAATCCTCCTGACTTAGTGAGAATGCCATCAGGCTCAATGAAAATTGTCTTTCTGAACCTCTGAGTAACAAATTTCACAATAATGTTAAATATTGGCTTTTTTCCTCATTTTTTCAAATTTGACTTTCAAGCCTTATATTCTGCACTTCCATAAACTATTTATCCCATAAATTCTCTCTGTATTTTTACTGCTCTGTGTATCGAACATTCACTAAAATCTTTAGATGCCAAATCTCTATTCTGCTTTTATTCTCCCATATCTTCCCCTGTACACTTGTTTTATTGCCTACGGTATCCAACTGTTACTTCCTTTTAAACTGTAGTGATTGTTTTTTTTTTTTACGTCCAAAATCATTTCATCATATAAATGTATAAATATTTCACCATCTTTGTTCCATTCTCTAAATTAGCATTTTTCACTTATCAAATTTTTAACGTCCCTTAAAGATGGTTTAAGATATTTTCCTTATTCCCTACAAAGTCTCTGCTTCTTACATTCATGACCTTTTTCTTCCAGGCAGAAGACCTCCTTCAGAACTCCTGTGGTCTAGGCCATTCATTAGTTCTTGACCTGGAGCATTAATGAGTAAGAAGACACTGAAGCTATGGGGGAAGGTTCTTCCACTAACTCACTACAAAGCCCACTTTTGCCACTAAAGACATATCCTAACCATGGGATCTGCAATTAGTTTTTAAAGTGCTTATCAGATCTCTTTGAAAGCCTCCATATCTCTAATGAATTGGGTTATATGCTAGCTAAGAATATACTGCAAACAAATGATTTAGCTTCCACATTAGCTAATGCTTACGCTCCAGGGGAGAGTGAGGAGAATCAGGTGGCCTCTCATCAATGTCTCCCTCTAAATCACAGGGAGCTCCTTCCTGAATTCTTCAAATGGTCTTCTATTGCTCAATAAAAATTTTCATCTTTTAAGAAAAGAAAGTTTTAAAACCTGCTGTACCTGTAGCTATTAGCCTCCCTCTGGTTCTGATGGCCCTGGAAATTTGCACCTTTTCAACCTTTTGTGACTGCATATTGAAATCAATACACCTGAGCAGTTGACTATCCAGAAGTGTTAGTACCTAGAAGCATTGGGAGATTTGAACAACTTTAAGTTCTATGATATTAATAGTAACCTCAAAATGCTAACTTCAAATGGTGAGTCAGAAGGAAAGAGGTGAACTCGTTTACCCTTGAAGAAAGTTCATATGATCTAGAGTCTGTTTCTTATGCACCCTGTTGAAAACAATTATCATATCAGAGAAAATCATAATAGTATGGAAAACCATAGTATTTTTCTGAGTAAGAAGGTATTATTAGCAATGATGAAGGTGGGAGGACCATTACTGCTGTGGTAGGAAAGAGTGAAAAAGAAACTTTAATATGATATAGTTGCTAATTCACAAAATAGAATACTATATACCCCAGCCTACACATTATCTGCATCAAAATTTATCTTTTCATTTCTATTTCACAAGTAATGTTTAGGAAAAAAACCTCAAGATAGAAAGAAACTTTCATATTTAAAAAACATATAGAATAAAGTAAAAACATATATAATAAAATTCTTCCATTAGGTTAATGGCTTTGCTATCAAGTTTGATGATTTAGTTTGGTTCTCAGTTCCTATACTGTGAAAGTAGAGAACTGACTTCTCTAACTTCCTATGTGACCACTATATATTGTCTTAGAATACACACACACACACACACACACACACACACACACACACACACACACAATTTCTTAAAATTGTACTTTTAACAAAAATTAGTGCAAATAATTTAACTAATTGACTTTTAAAATTAAAAGTATTTTACAGACACATTGCCAAACAAAATATACAAAGGTCCAGTAAGTGAGGGTAGAAAGGACACGTGAGTTATTGCTAGGGAAATATGAAAGAGCTGGTTGTTCCTGAAGAACATGAGGAAGTTATATCATGACTGTTTGTCAAATTTAACCAAATTGATGTGCGGAATGGAGTGCTATAGTTCTTATGAGTATGCTGAACCCCACTGGTTCAGTCTCCATCACCAGAGTAGAGAACATGGAGAAAGGGAGGAGAAACAAAGGGGAATTTCTCACCATACAAGCATGAGGACCTAAGTCCAGTCCCCAGCATATACATAAACAGTTGAACACTGTAGCATTTTTTTGAAATCCAAGTGATGGAGAGGTGGAGGAGACAATCAGATCCCTGGGAGATTACTAGCTAGCATAACTGAAGAACCCCAGGTCTCAGTAAGAAATTTTGTCTCAAAAATATGTGGATCACTCCTAAGGTATGATACCCATAATTGATCTCTGGCTTCAACATTCACACACACACACACACACACACACACACACACACACACACACACACAGAAAGAGAGAGAGAGAGAGAGAGAGAGAGAGAGAGAGAGAGAGAGAGAGAGAAACAGACAGACAGATGTTAGAGGTTGGTCTGATGTATTTTAATGCTGATTACCATTAGCTGTCTCTGCCTGTACCTTGCCTAAGAGCCAAACCTGTTTGACCAATAAAGATCTATCACACCTAGGCAGGGCAAATTAGTTAGACATGGCTAAGGTTCCAGGACTTGGAGAGACAGGAAGAATCTTGGGAGGAGAGAGATCAGAGGGAGGAGAGTAGAAGAAGAAGGAAGTCCACCATGGATTAGGTGGAGGAGAAGCACATGACCAGCATGGGTGGAGGATTTGGCCCAGATGAAGAACACTAGCAAGTATTTGGGATTATCGATGGGAGGTAGCTTGATAGAAATTCTTAGAACCAGATGGCATGGAATTGGGACAGGTATTCTATACCTGAGAAGTAGTTTAGCAGATTAATATATGCCCTGCTCCAGGTTAACTAAGACTATTTTAAAATATAACAGGTGTCTGTGTCTTGATTGATTGCTAGAAGGTTAGAAAATACTGCCATAATAATAAGTATAGGCCTGATAATAAATATTTATAGGCCATACTGGTAAAATAATTGCAAAAGACAGACAGACAGACAGACAAATGAGATAGGAAGAGACAAAGAGAGAGAGATGAACATGAGCCAAGAGTCCCCCATGTGTACCCTTTAAATTGCTAGGTATCATTTTATATAAATTAATAAATCTTATAAAATTGATGTTCCAAGATTAGATTGTGTGAAAAGATACAAAATGTGTAGAGAGTACTCACATGAATCCTGGACTATCACGGTAGGGATGCTGTCCTTGTGTACTTTTTTTTTTTTTTTTTTTGCTATGATAAAGCAATGACTATAATGAAAAGCATCTTGGTGTAAGGAAAGAGTTTATTGTAGATTACAGTTTATTGTCAACCATTGAAAGAAACCAAGGCAGGAACCTGGAGACAGGTTCTGAAGCAGAGGCCATGGAAGGGTGTTGCTTACTGGCTTGTTCTTCATAGCCTGCTCAGCCTATTTTCTTAAACACCCCCAGAACACTTTCCTAGATATGACACTATCTACAGTAGAATTCTCCTTATACATCAATCAAAAATCAACAAAATGCCCCAAATACCAATAGGCCAATCTCATACAAGCAATTCCTTAATTGAGATTCCCTCTTCCTAAATATGTCTAGGTTTGGGTTAAGCTGGAAAAAAAAATACCAACATAGATGCCTTTGTCCAATGACATACAACAAAAATTAACTTGTGCTGACCTGTTGTTTCAAAGAATTAGAAAATCTGAAGTGCCAAATGAGAGAGAAAAAAGCATAGTAGCACCAGAGGGAAGAATACTGACAATAAACACAGGCACCTCTGTGAAAACAGAGGTAGGGATCTCTCAGAAATCCAGAACCAAACTGCCACCAGAAACATAGTCTTTGGCAGAGAAGGTTAGCAAGATAGAGCACAGTTTTCCATCCTCACCATGACAGATTCTCCTTGTGGAAACTACCAGATATAATTAAGCAAGGAAAAAAGATGAAAGTAAGAACTGCCAGAGGCCAGCCTCTTACATTGGTGCGGGGGATGTGTTTCTTTGAGATGTGCAAAAAAGACCCTGTAAAGCAACACCATGGCTGTAGTTACTGCCATTTTATTATAGCGGCTTAATCCTATTCTATTTTTTCATCTTTGTAAATATAGATTACTTTCACAATCAACAATGAATAAAGTTATAAAAATTGAACCAAATAGATCTAAGGAATACTTAGAATTTTATGAAATCTGGATGATTATAATAGTTTCATATTTGCCATAAACATTATCTTTTACCCTAAAAATGCAAAGATGAGCCTTTTCAGTTCACTGTAGACTTGTCTCTAGGCACTAAAGGCATTAGGTCTTCAGTCATCCTTTCTTAATTATGTTATATGCAATGTTGCTTTAAATGCTCCAGCAGGGCTTGGCACCTGCTGCTCCTGGTCCTTCCAGCTGGAAAAACCACCATTCTAGACTGAGCCAGAGAAAGCTGAAAGCATGAGCAATGGCAACCTCATGGGCAGCTCACCCAGTAGGCAAATGCTCCTCACAGCTTAACCAAAGATGCTAGGCAGAGCCAACGGACCGAGAGCCAATAGGTTTATGAATAATGTCTTCTCAACTTCAGAAGCAGTAATAGTTGTTCTAAGAATAAAATGTATGTTAAGTAATTTATTCATATAATTTATTCATTGTTATCCCCTTATTTGTGTCATCCCATTCCCACCTCCCTCCCTCTAACCTGTCAGTACACAAGTTATCAGCCAGTAATAGAGATGTTATTTCTCCAAGTATTATGCATATAGCCCTTCTAAATTTTAGATTTAAAAGTTCTTATCTTGATAATCTGTACAAACCCAAGGAAGAGAAGCTTGCTGTTGACTAACAGAGTTAGGGAAGCCTAGGCAACATGGGCAAATAAATAAATGCCACAGAAGATTCTAGGAGAAGTTTCATGTATCAAGGGCAGTCTACAGAGAACATCAGCCAGGATTATGAGAAAGTTCCTGCATGTCTTTCCTGTCATAAGCTCAGTTTTCTCCTGTTTTATTTTGAAAACAGGTTGCAGAATAGAAAAGACAACTTATAATCTATATCAGCCTTCCCAAAAACTACTAGCTAGAAATGCCACCATAAAGCCAGGTCAATACAGTCAGCCTCCTGACTCAGTATACTTGACCCTCAAAGTTGTTTAAGATTCACCAAGTAGTTACTTTATAATTCCTAAGGAAGATATCATTTTACCAAGACATTGGAAAAGCCCAAATGCCCAGTTACTAATTTCTAAATAAGCTATATAATATTAAGTGCATTCCTCTGGCCCAGCTAATCACTTTGTGTGTGTGTTCTTCTTGTAGAATTAGAGAGAGCTGTGGTAGATAAAATAGATCAGTGGGTAAAGGCCCAAAGGCATTTCCTTCCAGGCCTGATGATCTCAATTCCATCTCCAGGACCCACTCACATACAGAGAGTAGAGAGCCAATTTCTGCAAGTTGTCCTCTGACCTCTACATGAATGCTAACACAAAAATAAGGATAATAAATAAAATAATTTGATTTAATTTAAAAAGTAGGCAAATCTCTTCTTTATAGCCTGCTATCCTTCCTCTGAGTGCCACCAGGCCTCCCCATCCAGGGGACGTGGTAATATGGGGCACCAGAGTTCGTGTGAAAGTCATATCCCACTCTCTACTCAACTGTGGAGAATGTCCTGTCCATTGGCTAGGTCTGGGTAGGGTTTCGAAGTTTCCTGCACGAATTGTCCTTGGCTGGTGCCATAGTTTGAGCAGGACACCTGGGCCTATCCTATGAGCATTTATAGGGGGAGGAGATCCCCCTCAGTCACAGTGATAGGGGAGGAGGGTAAGGAGAAAATGGGAGTGAGAGAGGAATGGGAGGATACATGGGATGGGGAAATGCCTTCAGGCCTTTACCCACTGATCTATTTCAACTGTGGGTGAATCCCATTCCAAACCTGCAGTTTGGGCAGAAGCAGGTTCCCCTAGATTGCTGATAATATGAATAAATTAATAAAATATATTTTAAAAATAAAAATAAGAAGTAGGCAAAGCTATCAAGATCACAAGAGGAGCATTTTAAGGAATTGTTATCAGTGTCACAAAGGGCCTTAACTATGTCCGTTTCTGCTAACTGCCTTCTATATGAAAGTTGTCCTCATCTTTAGGTCCTAGGAGCTCAGATCCTGCAGCATGATACTTCAGTCTCCAGCTTCAGCCATTGTGATGGAACTCTGATGGGAGAGAGGATGAGCTTCTAACACAGTTGGCTGATCTCCAGAAAAAAATGCTTAGCACATGTGGTCAGTGCTTTGCTTCCACTTACAACTGTTAAAGAGACCACAGAAGCATGGGAACAACTCCAAATATCAGCTGCTGATTCTCTCACTGCTGCTAACAGCAAGTGTATCATTTCTCCACAGCAGTAGGACAGAATCCCAGACCAACTTAAAACCATTCAGAGTTGTCTCTTCAGGATGCCTTGTCCTGGTGGGGGTGGCTTCCTTGGTTCCCCAGCTTCAGAGTCTCTCAAAAGTCTGAGACCAAGGTCTTAGCTAGGTCTGAAGTCTCATTTTCAAGTTTAACTGTGGATGAATCTCCTTTCAAACCTGCAGTTTGGGCAGAAGCAGGTTCCGTAGATTGCTGGTGTCAGGACCTCCTTGCTTGCATCAGGGCCTCCATTCATAGCTGGGTTTTGGCATGCTGCTGCTCAAGGTCTGGCAACATGATCTTTCCACCATATGACAGTGTACACCATGGCAGTTGGTGCCATTAAATTCAGGAAGTGTACAAGTGAAAGAGTAGTTATGATCTGCTGTGACATCTCATTATCTTTACTGTAGTCTATTATTGATGAGCAAGTCACAGATGCAGCCCACATTAAAAGGACAGCCATACTAGCTGACAAGGAGCAAGGAGTCATTGGCATCCACATGAGCAGAAAGTCCCAGCCATTAGTCAAGGGAAGGGAGAGAAAGTCAAATGTGTACTCTTATAATTATACCCAATAAGTAAACGTTCTTAAATAGGATGTGCATAATGAATCCTTCATTAAATTGAGCTGCTTAGGTAAAGAGGGCTGGCCACCACTTCTATTCCAAATTAGTCATGTCTTCCTGACATACTCCAAATGATGGTACAGGGATGGAAATTTAGTCTGTTTTTCAAATGCAAATAGAGTCAGTAGAACTTCAGACTCTTAGCAGTAAGAGTGGTCCTTTGTGAGCAAAGCACAAAGTAAATTTTGGAGTTCTTTGTGGTTTGACCTTCTTCCATAAGAGGAATATTATTGCCTGCTTCTGAATTGTGTTTTATCTTCTCTCTGGGAACTATCTATTAAAGTGATCACTCCTTTTCATTGGGCTGCTTTTTATTCTGTCATCTTAATTGTCCATTGCAAGTACATATTACCAAGCTATTTGACCTACAAACAATGACCATAAAGTCAAATGAAATTAATCAATGTGTAGGTTGAACCAACTGTCTTTGCTGGATCTATACTCATGTGGATGCATCTCTAGGAGCATGTGTGACAGCTGAAGGCAGCACAAGCATGGGGTTCCAAGTCTGAAACCTCAGCACACACAGAAAAGCTGAATGCACAGCTGTATGTACATGCACATATGTGCTTTTCACACACACACACACACACACACACACACACACACACACACACACAAACATACCAATAACAAAGGGCAAATTGCCACAGCCAAATAAAGACAACTAGGAAATTACAAGAAGCTCGAGGACTCACCAGAACTTCCAGTTCATTGAAAATCTTTGAATGAGCGGGGTGTGGTGGCACAGACCTTTAGTCCAAGCACTCAAGGAGGCAAAGGAAGGTGGAACTCTTGAGTTCAAGGGCCACGTGGTCTACAAAGCGAGTCCAGGATAGCCAAGACTACACAGAAAAACCTTGTCTTAAAAATAAATAATAGAAATAAAAAAGACAAAAGGAAAAAATCTTTGAGTGTCAAAATTTATTAATTTAATATATTCCAAATATTAAAATTCTGAGATTTAAGCAATCATACAGAATGGCTGGCCTGGTAATCTTGAAAACTGAGCACCTGGTAACTAATTCTGAACTTCAGAATTGGAACAAAATAGAACTTAAAAATCACAAAGCCTAAAGAGCCATATTGAGGCCCACTATAATATGATATTTCTTTTTTTAATTTTTTTTATTTTTTAATTAATTTATTCTTGTTATATCTCTATGGTTATCCCATCCCTTGTATCCTCCCATTCTCCCCTCCCTCCCATTTTCCCCTTATTCCCCTCCCCTATGACTGTTCCTGAGAGGGATTACCTCCTCCTGTATATGCTCATAGGGTATCAAGTGTCTTCTCGGTGACCTGCTGTCCTTCCTCTGAGTGCCACTAGGTCTCCCCCTCCAGGGGACATAGTCAAATGTGAGGCACCAGAGTACATGAGAAAGTCATATCCCTCTCTCCACTCAAGTGTGGAGACTGTCCTGTCCATGGGCTAGATCTGGGTAGGGGTTTAAAGTTTACCACCTGTATTGTCCTTGGCTGGTGCCTTAGTTTGAGCGGGACCCCTTGGCCCAAATCTGCCTATCATAATGTTCTACTTGTAAGTTTCTAGGAACCTCTGGATCCTTCTACATTGCTATTCTCCCATTGTTCTCTCATCTAGAGTCCCAATAGGATGTCCTCCCCTCTGTCCCAGTTCCCTGGTAAGGGAAGGCTTTCGTGGGACATCCCCATTGGGCTAGTATATAAAAAGTAAGCACATATTTGAAATTTTACCTGAATAACATCTTTCTATAAAGCCTTCCCAGGCTTCCCTAAACCTAACACTGTGCAAAATGTTATCTTACTACCACTTAATTGTTTCCCAGAAATTTCTTATTTACTAAAATTAATTATATGTCTCTAATCTTCCTATATCTCCCAAGGCCCTGCCTATGTGATATCTTCCCAGAATACAGGATCTGGGTCATGTGCTTAGGAGCCAACTCAAAATGGACGACTTGACTTGACTTAGAATTTGAGCCATGCTGAGATATGGGAAAGACGGTCAAAATAAAAAGAGACTTCATCCAGAAAGAAATAATCAGGCAAAATGTATGTGCATTTGATGGATTGTTTTAGCCTTTTGACTTACCAGTTCAGAGAATGAATGTGGGAGCAATGATGCTGAAACCTCCACCAAAACTGGGAAACATTCTGAGAGTCTTCTTTAGCACACAGAAGACAAACCTCTGTCTAGTTTCTTGTTACTAACTTGCTTGAATTCTTTGTACAAATTCTATTACCCCCCTTAGGATACGGACTTAGGCCCCTTAAGGACCTGTAGAAAAAGTCCACCTGATGATGTCTTCATTTCCAAGCTAAGAATTCCTGACCTTGAGTACAGGCCAGGAACTCAAGCAGTGTAGTGCTTCAGGGGGACCTGGACATGTGGGAGAGCTTGTCTGCCATCTGCGAGGCTTCTTCCTCACACCGCTGCTCTGCTCAGCTCGATATTTCAAGTGCTGCCCATAGATGCAGGAGATGCTCACACTTTGCTTTCTATCACCCAAAGGACCATACGGGGATTATGAGAGCATTAATTCTTTCCTGACTTGCTTTTTTTT
>OU015747.1:65027766-65039281 GCA_907169655.1 Acomys percivali
TGTGTGTGTGTGTGTGTGTGTGTGTGTGTGTGTGTGTGTGTGTGTGTAATTTCTAATAACATCCTAAGTATACCATTTCTTTTACCTAAAACATGCAAATAATGAGAAAATACCACAAAAATTGTTAAAGGACTGATAAACAATAAAAAATGCAAACAGAACCCAGGTATTATTTCCTAGCCCCATTGTTCCACAGATGCTCCATTTAAAGAAGTTCCAAACTGGGGCCTTCGTCCCCATTACTTTCCCATTTCCCAATCTTAGAGCACTTCATGTGACATTAGATGGTGACATAACCTGTCATAATTTGACTGAGAAATGTATATGTCAAATTGAACTCTCTTCAACTATCACTAGGGGTTGAGAACTTTGGGGGGGAAAAGCCTTTGCTTAGAGATAACCAAATAAGTCTGGAGAAGGCATGTGGTGCAGTCAATCCTTAAATCTGAAGCAAAACAGCAAGACACTTTTTATTATGCCTGTTCACTTTGAAACCCTGGAGGGAGATTAGCGACACAGTAAATATGCATCAAAAAATCTTTACTCTCCAGTATAGCACTGTTAGAGGGGCAAGTTTTTCAAGTTTCCCTGTGACATAAAGTAGCTTTGAAGTTGCCTCTGGTTAGCATCAGGTAGCTTGTGGCATAAAAAGCCAGGCAGCACTTTCTGCTGCTGGCCTGAAACAAAGGAGCATCTATCTGTCCGTGAACCGCATGCCTGATGAGTAGGCTGCTGACTTCATCCTGCTGAAGGCCTCAAGCTTCATCTATTTATAAAAGAGGGGCTATTTTCAAACAGGGCATCCATGCACTAGCTGCAAGGAAGCCGGGTAGAGATGGAAAGATAATCTCTCTGAATATCTGTCATGATCGCGCTTAAAAATCTTCCCACAAAGGCAAATGTCTGTTTGGTACTTGGGACTGTCAAACCCCGGCTATGTGAGTGAGTGTTTGTGGTGACATTCTGTGTTTCTGTCTATTTTTATAAAGTCTATCACTATGGACCCAGGCAATCAGGGAGGCATACCCAAAACAGCCAACAGGTCCATAGACAACATGCACTTGACCACTGAAGTCAGAGGATGAGACACTCACTGTTGCTCATTCTTGTTCTTCCCCATAAGGAATCAGGTGGAGGGGCAAGCATCAGAAAAGCTGCCAATTGATTCTGCCTTGCTCAGTTGATAGAGCTGCAGGCCACCATCACTCTGAATCTTGTCAGGAAAGATGGCATGGGAAGAGCAGCAGTTCTACAGTAAAGAAGAGAACATCGTCCCCCCACCAGCCCTGCGCATGTGGTGATAACTCAGCTCCAGCTTGCTTCCTCCGGGCTTGCCTGCCTACTGCACAGCAAGAGAGTATTGTAATTTGTTTAAATGTGCAGTGACCTTATTCTCTTGGCACTGGCATGTGTGAGTATGCTCTTTTGGAAGATTGCTTTGTTTGTTTGGGGGTTTTGTTTTCTTTTTTGAGACAAGGTTTCTCTGTGTAGCATCCCTGGCTGTCATTGAACTTTGTGTGTAAATCAGGCTGGGACTCACCAAGATTCATCTGCCTCTGGCCAGCAAGTGCTGGGATTAAAGGCATGCACCACCACATCCGACTGTTTTCATTGTGAAGATGGGACCTCACTCACTGCCTTGATTTTTCCTCTTCATTCCTTAACCAGGCGGAGCCACTTACCACATCATCTTTCTCTATCAGCATTTCATATCCTTGCTGGGGATGGCATTTCCAAACCCTCCATTTGTGGAAGAACTTTAAAGCACAATGCTATAAGAAATGAAATATTCCTATATGATTTATTCCCCTGTAGACATAAAAGCCAAACAACTAGATTTTCTTTGTGCAAAGTGGAAGTGTTTGCAAGGCATTTTTTTTTCACTAAACCTAATGCTACTAAAAGAAAAATAAATTTTCAGAATGAGAAACCACAGACATTAAACTAAAACAATAGTATAGTCCTTTGCCTGGACACAGATACCCTTGTCACAGTGTATTTAAATGAATATCACCTCTACACATGGAAAGAGACCTTCAGAAGATTATGGTAGAAGCTACGAGGACTGCAGAGCCATGTGGGAGCATTATGTAAGGCCAACAGAGGAGCAAACATTAACAAACTCACTCAAGAAGCAGTTCCTGCCATTGTGATTTTTCATTCTTCTAGCACATTATGCTCTAGCCCATAATGTGCTGATAATGTAAAAATCCAATTTTCTTTGCCATGAGTTTCTAATCATTCAGAGTGATAGTTATATTTAAATACTTATGTGTGAAGTGTGGCAGTTGTTCCCGCAGAATACAAGCCTTCAGAGTCGATACTTTCATAGCACCTTTGGACTAGAACCCAAACAAAGGAAGTATCAACTTTGTTACTGGAACCCTAACAAGGCAAAGATTTCCAGTATTATGATGCAATGACAGTGAAGAAAGACTTCAGCATCAGAGGATACAGGAAATAAGCAAATTGACCAAAATCACAGTGTCCTTGAATTAGTTATGATACTTCCTGTCTGGGTTCATGATAAAACCAGAACTAAAGATATATATTATAATTAGCTTCTAGTTGGAGAAATGTAATTTTAGCTCAGTACTTTCTGTCATGTCTCTTGTCACTCCTCAACTTGACTCATTAGCTTTATGTTGCATAGATCCAACCAGCATAGAAAATTCCATTCCCTGTGTATTTAGTTGCTTGCTTACTCTCTGTCTCCTCCATAGAAAGAAGAGTGCTAGCATGGCGCAAATCATGTCTTCCTGTTCGCTGCTAAAGAAAAAACACTGAGAAGAATACTTAACACATAACAGGCTGTAAATGAAACTTCTATAGTAAAGCATTTGCCTTGTATGTACAAAGCTCTGGGTTCAATCCCCAGCACTTCATAAACTGGTTGTTGTTCTTACCAATAATCACAGTACTCAAGACGAGGAGGAGATACGTGTCATCTTCATCCCTCATTAAGGAAATTTCTCTTTGCAGTAAATGGCAAACAGTACAGAGAACCACACCCAATCAAGATGCAGAGTTGTGGAGTTCACTCTCAAAATATACATCTTTAAAGCTTTCCCACATCTAAAGCTCACTGAACATTCCACAAAAAAATATAAGAGGCAGAGGATCAAAGAGTTTGCTGTGATATTGTGTCTCCTAGTAACCTCAGAAGCTACACCCAATAGGACAAGTACCTAACATGAACTGAAAAAAGATAACACCAATGGGCAACCCAATATGAGTGTAGAAAACCCCGGGAGGCCTGACCCCATGTTAAAAACAAAACAAAACCCTATAGGCAACCAACAGAACTTGGGAGCCAGAAAGTTGTTCTTACCCAGCAGAGACCTCATTAATTAATTATCCAGTGCTAAATGATCAGCCCTGAAAACAAACATACAAGGAACATTATACAGACCAAATAGGCTATATTTAGGAATATATATGTATATGCATGAACATATACTCATTCAATAGCAATTAGTGAGCCTGAATTTGAAGGAGCGTTGGGAAATATATATGAGAAATTGTGGAGGGAGGAAAGGAGAGGTAAAATTTGTAATTATATTGCAATCACCAAAAGAAGAAATAGAATCAGAATCGAGATGATTAGAAATTCAAGGTCATCAATGGGTGCATAGCAAGTTTAGGGACAGCCTAGATACTCAAAAACCTGTGTGTCGTAATGGAGGATACATTGGTAGAAGAGGAGGAAGGAGGAGGAAAGGATTCATTTCATAGGTAGAAGTTAAAGGCAATCTCACACCACATTACCAATGGCGATGTCGTTAACAAAAACCCCATGAGAAGCCAGATATCATTTAATGCCACTATCTGATGTCCTTCAAAGACCAGGTTCTGCCCTCACAAACCTATGTCCACACTGCAATCTGACCTCACCCATCCCTTCCCACACCACTGAAACTGTGTGCACAAGGTTTATAGCATGTTTCAATGCTAACTTTCACTGGCCACCCTTCTCCTATTTATTTTGTCTCTTTTCAGCGGGCCTGAAATTGTATGTGCTATAGTTTCTCTAGTTTCTGACGTATTGTTTGATCTTTGTTGACAATAGCCTGTTTTCTTCTTACTGTGAGCACTGGAGTTCCCACCAGTTCTCACTACTTACATCTACTATGCTGTTTCTACCTTGATTTCCAACCCTTTCTTCTTTGAGCTCTAGAGTGTTCTTGGTAAACTTTTGTAGTTTCTATCTTTTCTAACATGCCACTGTTTCTCCATGCTCTCAATGTATACATTATCCACCATTGATATTTATTTTCAGGAAAAGAAATATCTACTTCTCCAGTGATTTGTACTTGTTTTGGATCTCTACATCAACAAAAAGCCTCATGAGATGGGTTTCTCAGTTAATATCTGTGTTTGATGAGCATCAAGTATGGTGAGTGTTAGCATAAAATTGGGCAACTCAAGGAAATATTGAAGTCTTAACCCCGTATATGACCTAAGGTGGAAAAAAATCTCATTGCGGATCTAATTTAGATAAGGTCACATTGGAGCACACAGAAGGTCTTAAGCCCATATGCCTAGCATCCTTACAAAAAGAGACATTCAGAATTGGGACTAGTACCCGTGAAGCTTCCAGAAGAGACTATAGTGATGCATTTATCTATGGAGAGAGGACCACCAGGGATGACAGCAGAAAGCCCTCGTACCACTGGTTATGTTCTGCCAGCCGCCAGAACAATGAGACAATATAATTCTGTCATTTAAAGCATTTGCCCTTGGAGTTTTACAGCTCTAGGAAACTGATTCAGACAAGAGCTAAGCTCAGAAGTTGGATGAAGCTGTATTCAGTCCTGACTACACATTCATATTTATGCGCTTTAAAATTGTATTCATTTCTACTTTCTCGTTTCTTTAATCCATGGAATCAGGCACATACTTGAGTCACAGGATGTGGGTAAGAGTTCCATTTATAGTGTGTTCCACAAACTTCACACAAAGTAAAGCATAGTATGTGCTGATACCTTGTTTCCTATTTGAGTTTGCATTTTTATAAAATTTTTATTGTAATTATATGTATGAAGATATGGGGATGTGTGCATGAGTGCAGCTACCATTAGAAGCCCGAAGAGAGTATGGGATCGCTTAAATATAAATTAAAAGTGGTTGTGAGTTGTTGCCAACCCTCTATAAGAGCAATTCGTGCTCTTAAACACTGAGCTATCTTCCTATTTTCATCTTTATGAGACTGACAGACTGCACTAATGAGGCAGATCATCTCTCATTTTTAAACAGCTTTTTTAATTTTCATTACCTATTCTATTCATTCATTGAACACGTACTAATGTTTCAGACATTGTTATCAGCTCTATTGTGGTGTAAAGTAAAGAGAAATATGGCCTTCCTTCAGGAACCTGCCATTGGAGAGAATCTTAAGGTTACTATTGCAAGGATGAATCATCATGACCCAAAACAACTTGGGTAGGAAAGGTTTTGTTTTGTTTGTTATTCCTTATAATTGTTCATCATAGAATATGGTGGTGGAAGGAACTCAAAGAAAGAACTTGGAGGCAAGAGATGATGCAGAGGCTATGGAGAGGTGATGCTTACCGGTTTGCTCCTCATGGTTGCTCATCCGCCTTTCTTATACCCCACCCCCAGGACCACCAGTATATAGATGGGACCACCTGTAGTAGCCTTGGCTCTCCCACATGAATTACAAATTATTAAAATGACCTATAGGCTTGTTATGCCCTTTCCTTATGAAGGCAATTTCTCAACTGAAGTGTCCTCTTTTCTGAGGACTCTACCTTATGTCAAGTTGACATAAAACAACTCAGGACAGAGAGTAAGTCTAGTTTTGCTTAATAAGCAAATAAATGGAAGAAGTCATTATCATCACGTTTTGTCCTTTATTCTACTTTAAGGAATTGTGATAAAAATAGATTAGTGGATCTGGCTATTGGACCATAGTAGAACCTTTGAAGTTATCAAAACACATTTCAGAAACCATCATTACATGAGGCCTCAATTGTTGTTGTGCAAAGAAATTCTAAACTAACATTGTTTTTCTTAAAAGGTATAAATGGAAAGAAACGCAAGTTTTATTACATTTCTTAACTACAACTCCACATCCTCATGAAATTATCTAAGAACCCAATTAAATATTGCAGGTACAAAAAATAGTTAAACTGAAACTTCAAGTGAAGCTTTGCCATTAAAAAAAGGGAATGTTATTCTCAAATGTCTTTTTCAATCTTGAAAGAAAACATCCTTACAAATTTATGATCATTTTGTCATTTTCTAAAATGTACATAATGGCAGGCAGAGGAGTAATGGGGACATTTTAGGTAAGTACGATTGAAAATATAAAGCAGTAGAAGTTAAGAAAACAAAATAGCTCTCAATATTTAACCATCATAAAAGAGCAAAAAAGATCAACACTTTTTTATCTTGATTGTAACAAATTTTTTCGTGGGCATTTGATATATTTATCAGCAGGACATATGCTGGGAAACATAAACATTTGCATGCACTGTCTTGCGGAAGATCCTGTGCAGTCAGTTCAAATGTGTTAATAATAACTGTCACTAAAATCTTGTCAGCATTGCATTAAAGAAAGTCGTCAGAAAACTTCACTTTGGTGTCATTTAACCAAAAACAACCCATATTTTAATTCTCGATTTTATGCTTCCTGTGTCTTGTCTTCCATCTGGCCTATGAGTCTGGATTTAACCTGAATGGAAGACTGCCTTGTGATCCTGTCCCTATGTGTGTCTGAGTCTGTGTATGACTGTCTCTCTGAGGGTCTTTGTCCTTGCAAAGGGATTGTCTCCATCTTTATTGAATATCACATAAAGTATCAAATGAGGAAGAAATAAAGGATACTTTACAGAAACCTTTACCAGAGTTTTACAAGTCACTGATTCCAGGTGACCCCAGCTGACCCAAATAAAAACAGTAACACAAACATTACTGTTTAGCAAACAATGTGTATGCTGTGATCAACATGTATGGTGGATATTTACTTTATAACACTGTATTCAACCTATATTTGTAATTTGCTGGAAATTATTATGATAATACAAATGTATAACTCTTGAATAATAGGCATGGAAAGCATATAATTTAATGTTATTGCTATGCTTTATCTTATTTTGTAGAGCTGACTAAATGGGAAATCCAAGCCAAGTAAGGTTGACTGTTACAGTGGTCTCTCAAAGAGTTAAACAAATAGGCTCAGTAACCAGTAGGATAGTAGCCTTAAGTCTATGTAATATTAAGGTACTTTTCTAACATTGGCTATAAGATCTCGTAAGAGTTTAAGTCTCTTAGAATGTAAGAGAAACATTTATTTTTATCATAATGCATTGCTACAATCCTGAATGTAGAATCTTCTTTGGCTTTGCTCTTCTAGGGTTAGGTTGTCGAAAACAATAAACCTACACAATGAGTGAGTGAGCACTGGACACTTAACAGGAAACTATCCCTAAATGGGATATGTCATTAGTATAAAAAATATTGAAACAATGTGTAAAAACTCTATCAATTTCAATTTACATTAATTTTATTTTGAAAAATTACCATGCAATGACTTTAAGTAAAATATGTGATAGCAATTGAATTCACCCATAGATTTCTACATAGATTGATACTTCTATAGATCTCAGTCCATGGCTCACTTCAAATTTCCATTGTCAGTGAACACTATTTGCATTCCAGAAGTCTCTGGACTTCTTGTCATAGTAAATATCAGGAGTCAAGTGATTAACCTCCACCACTAGCTGGCTGACTTCAACAAGCAAAATCATTTAACCCACAGAAGCTATTGTTCATTCCATGGTAGAAAAAAACAATATGTAGCATGCTAAAGTAGTTAATCCTGAAAGCTCAGCTTTGGTGACTGGTGTTGAAGTAGTCATAGGAAACTACTACCTCTAATTGCCTAACTGACACATAATTATCTAGAGTTCCTCTTTCTGTAGAATCATTCTCCACTAATATATATTCATTATGTAAATGCAAGGCAAGAAAACATTTTTAACCTAGATACTTTAGATTCATAATTAAAGATCGTATTATAATAATAGCAAATTAGAAAGACAGACGAATGAACATGTAGTTAATATAAATTTTCTCTGGCATGTAAGCCTTCTCAAGAAAACTAAGAGCCCCACCCCAAAAATTACACCTCCATACATGTAATAATAGGTTTAATAAAAAGTGGATAGTCACAAAGAAACTTGATAGGAGGGCAGATAGACAAGATTGCATGGTAATAAGTGGGAGAATTTATCAATGTCTGTTTGTTCAAATTTCTTTTGGTGTGCCCTTTTCTTTTTTGAAATATTCATTTCTGTGTGTACACACAGACATATATGTATGTATGCTATCTGTTTGCATGTGTGTGTGCGCACAGGTGAATGTGTGCACATGCACGTGCTCATGTGAATGTAGTTTGCAAACACCACAGCATGCATGGGGAGTTCAGAGGACAACCTCAAGTGCAGGTCCTTGTCTTCCACCTTGTTTAAGACAGGGCCATTTGTTGTTTGCTGATGCCTTGTCAATTATACTAAGCAAACCAATTTCTGAGCTAATGGGAATTCTCCTGTCTCTGCTATCGGAGTGCTATTATAGATGTGTCCTGCTGTGTCCGTAGTTATCTAAATGTTAGAAATACAAAGTCAGTTAGCTTTGCCTTCTTGCAAGAAATTTAGTGAGAATTGTTGATTGCAATCTGTAAGAACAAACTTTGAAGTAGTATAAACAAACAATCCGAGACTATGGCTCATGTAGACAATGGAAAAATAATCAGAATGAAACAAAAGAAAGTGTGGAAATATGCCTCAGCCTTAGTAGCAATTAAAGCCATTGGATCCAATGTTGTGAGAGTTTTACTTTCTCTAGTTTATGCATTTTTGTGTGTCATCTTCACCGTGTAGATGAGGTTGGCTGGTCCACACAAAATGGAGCAGCTGGTGTGTGTCCTCAGCAGTTACATATAGAAATTTTGCAAAGATACCTCGTTGGCGCTGTTGAGTCACATGTTCATATGAGCTCAATCAACTGCAGGTAAATAAGGAAGATCTGATAGAAAATAAAACTCATGTGCTACACTCAGGATTGGAGGTAGCAAAGCATACTTATGAGGAGGATGTTTCTATAAATGAAGGTGCAAGGCATGCTATGGATTAATATCCACCTCTGTGCATGTGTGCAGAGAACATTGTAGAGACATCATTGTTTGGTCTTCTGATTATAAGAGCCCTGACTAATGCTTTCACACAGGATCTATTTCTTGAAAGAATATTATGTAGCCACCTCCCAGTTATTATAACAAGGCCACCAATCACATTTCATATCCCTCTCCTTTACACTAGACTGTGAGGAAGGACATCTGACATGGTCTTGGCCAAATATAGAGTTACATTTACTTCCCTGGCCACAGCAAAGGTTTCAAAGGTAAGCAGATGACTGATAGAGGGATAATAACATTCCCTCTGGAGTTGAATCATAAAGGTAGAAAGTGAACATTTTATCCCTTGGGGATTAATAAACCCAAAAAGATAGGCTCCAGGATTGTCACAGACTGCTCCCTGAGTATACAAAGAAGGCCCATCTTTCATATGAGCCAAGCTAATAAAAGAAAGAGAGAAAATGGGAAGAAAAAGAACGGTGAAGTAGGAGAAGGAAAAACTAGGCAGAGGGAACTAGAGAAAAGGAAGAGACACCAGGGGAGGGGAGGAAAGGAATGAAGGGAACCCAATTTAAGTCTGCAGAGCTAGCTGGCACGGTGACAGAGCACTCTTAGACTTTCTGACTCTGCAATCCACTCATTTTGCCTTTTTTGAGCCCCTCTGGGATCTATAATTTGATATGTGGATCCCAAAGAGCCCTTTCATTTCTGCTGTGGACACATGTCTACCCTGCCAAGCACAGACCCTGGTCATATTGCTTTATACTGCTAGATTTTCAACCTCAGGGAGGCTAGGCATATCTTGGGGTCTGACTGCCAGTTACTGTGGGATTTAATAAGTATTGTGGAAGAAGAGTGGGAAGGAAAATCCAAAGGGAAAAGGAATATTTTGTGCAACTTTTGCAACCATATCCCTGTAATGCATTGACTGAAGAAACACAGAGGGTCCTAGAAACCTACAAGTAGAACATTATGATAGGCAGGTTTGGGCCCAGGGGTTCTGCTCAAACTAAGGCACCAGCCAAGGACAATACAGGTGGTAAACTTTAAACCCCTACCCACATCTAGCCAATGGGCAGAACATTCTCCACAGTTGAGTGGAGAGTGGGGTATGACTTTCACACATACTCTGGTGCCTCATATTTGACCATATCCCCTGGAGGGGGAGACCTGGTGGCACTCAGAGGAAGGATAGCAGGTTACCAAGAAGAGACTTGATACCCTATGAGCATATACAGGGGGAGTTAATCCCCCTCAGGAACAGTCATAGGGGAGGGGAATAAGGGGAAAATGGGAACGAGGGAGGAATGGGAGGATACAAGGGATGAGATAACCATTGAGATGTAACAAGAATAAATTAATAAAAAATTTTTAAAAAATTGCTTAGCTGCCAGTTGCTGTCGTGGATTAAATAAGAATGCCTCCCATAGGCTCATATATTCAAATATTTGTCCCAATTAGTGAAACTGTTTGAAAAGGATTATGAGTTATTGCTTTGTTGAAGTAGGTGTGGCCCTGTTGGAGAAGGTGTGTCACTTAGGGTAAGCTTCAAAGTTTTATTTTTTTATTTTTTAATATTTTATTAATGTATTCATATTACATCTCAATTATTAACCCATCCCTTGTATCCTCCCATTTCTCCCTCCCTCATGCTTTGCCCCTACTCCTCCCTCCAATGTCTGTGCCTGAAGGGGACCTCCTCCCCCTGTATATGCGCATAGGGTATCACATCTCTTCTTGGTAGCCTGCTATCCTTCCTCTGAGTGCCACCAGGCTTCCTCATCAAGGGGACTGGTCAAAAATAGGTTACTAGAGCTTCAAAGTTTTAAAAAACACTTTAAAAAAAGAGTTTTATTTTCTATCAGATCTTCTTGATAGGAGCTCAAACTAGCTAGCTCTAGCTGTCTCCCTACCCGCCTTTTTCTCTCCCTTTCCCCCGTCCCTCCTTCCCTCTCTCTCTCTCTCTCTCATATTCTCTCTCTCTCCTCGCCCCCGTCTCTCCCTCCATCTCTCTCTCCTTTCCTTGCTCCCCCCTCTCTGCCAGCAATTTTCAGATAGATAACTGTTCCCAGCTACT
The DNA here is from genome assembly GCA_907169655.1 of Acomys percivali. Lineage (NCBI taxonomy): Eukaryota > Metazoa > Chordata > Mammalia > Rodentia > Muridae > Acomys > Acomys percivali. The sequence goes on from OU015747.1 coordinate 65,039,004, forward strand.
GCTCCAGTGCCATGTGTGCCTTCCTGCTGCCATGTTCCCTGGCATGACTGTAACGAACTAGCCCTATTGAACTGTCAACAATCTTCCAATTAAACACTTCTTTTTATATGTTGTCTTGATAGTGGCGTTTCATCATATAAGTAGAACAGTAACTAAGACCATTGCTGATGTAATGTACCTAAATAACAGCATGATAAGAATATCAAAGTATTATTTTCCAATCTCGTTGCGTGTGTGTGTGTGTGTGTGTGTGTGTGTGTGTGTGTGTGTGTGTGTGT
>OU015747.1:65039291-65064474 GCA_907169655.1 Acomys percivali
TGTGTGTGTGTGTGTGTGTGTGTGTGTGTGTGTGTGTGTGTGTGTGTTTTCCTGGCATTCTACAAACTGTTTACATGCTTTCTTCTTAGAATTTATCTTGGCACTAAGGAAGTAAGAATTTTGTAGAATAAATTAAGTTGTGATACTTTACAGTTTTCAGAATGCTCGCACACAGATCTTTGTGCTTACAACTCTATTATACCCAAGGGATTAAGTAGGAAATAAATTGATATTTCATAATTAATGTGGGGGAAAGGTCTCAAAATCTAAAATTATTTCTTTGTAACAATAACAGAAATCAGAATATGCCCCTGGGACACAGAGTTTCACAGCATTATTTGCCCTGCTGCATAAAGGACATCAGCATCCTTGAAAATACGCCTGGCCATATCAGCATCCTGGAGAATCTGTGCAGCATCTGGAAAGATTTCATAGGCATACGTTACTACCTATTTACAAGCTTCATTTCTGCCTACAGGTCCTCTTCCCTAACTCCCTCCTTTCCCCTTTTCACTTAATCCATTTACTAGGAATTGCTATGACTTTTAAGTGCTGATAGGGTTAGTTCACAAATGGGAGGCTGCAGACAGTCCCTAAAAGTCATGTATACTGCTTCAAAGTAGTAAGCAGTGAACTGTGACAGGGAAACACTCCTTCCCATCAATCAAAGAAACGTTCTCCTTAATGCTCTAGCCAGAGGACTGGATCCAACTACAACAAAGCAATGCTGGTTCACTTAGACCTTCGATAGTTAAGTAGAAGATACTGCAGTATAAAACAGGGTGAGATTCTGCTACCCTGAGTGTGTTTATGTGTGTGTGTGTGTGTGTGTATCATGAATATATATATCATGAATATATATGTATATATATATATATATATATATATATATCCATCCCATATATGAAAATACACAGAAATTTAAACACTTAGCTAAGTAGTAGCCTAGATCCAGGAATAGTGGGTACACATTAACAATCCTAACATCTTCAGAGGCTGAGGTAGGAGGATCACTTTTAGGCTACAAGTTCAAGACCAATCAATGCCACATGACATAACCTCTTTTCAAACAGAAACAGAAACAAAGTTGGAACACAGTGTATGTGACTTGAACAGTTAGTTTTATGTCAAAACTGGGGTATGTATTTACATTTTGTGATAAAATAATAGAATATCTGAGTAATGTTTAAAGTAAATGTTTATTCTCTGATTTGAAACCTGGGAAGTCTAAAATAAAAAGGCTGCACTTAATAAAAGCCTTTTGCCTATGTCATCCCATATTAGAAAGCAGGAAGACAAAAAAAATGAAAGAAAAAAAGAAAAAGGAAAAAAAAAAGACAAAGCTTTTGTACCAGCTCTATTCACACAGTGAGAACGGGCCTCACCTAGCCCAATCATTTCAAAACCATCCAAACTCAGCACTGTTACAAAAACTATTAAATTTCCAAATATTTGAAGAAATTTAAATTCTAACGCAGTGAACCTTTCTTTTTTATTATTTTTATGATAACTTGTAGAATCTTAATATAGCTGTACTGCCACAACTGTCAAAATACTCCAGTCAGAGCAGCGGAAAAGAATGTCGGTAAGGACTGTTCCAGTGATTTCAAAGGAGCTGTGTTCGCTCGTTGTTTCACAGAACTATAATGTGGATGTCACTTTAACATGCCAGGACAGGAACGTATAGGCTGCCACTGCTTCAAATTAGTGACTACTTTCTATGTCCTTACTGTACACCATAACATGTGCCTAGGGTAAAATTATACATTCATATCTCTCTGACCTTTAATGCATCAATTCAATTACTAATTCAAAATATTTATTAAGATTCTTTTTATTGTAGATAGTATTAAAACAAAAACAAATAAAAAACCAATAAAATTCACATGTTTTTGAAATTCACATCCAAGTAGTGAAAACAGTAACACAAATACAGCATAAGACCAACTATTCACATTTAGAAGCTGAAAGGAGTTTAAAGAAAATTAATCCATAGCCACTGGAACAGCATTGTTGGGAAGGAATTTTATTTCACTGTGATCAATGAAAACTTCTTCGAGTCCTCTCTTTGTGTGTATGTATGTGTGCGTGCATGTGTGCACACGTGTGTGTGTGTGTGTGTGTGTGTGTGTGTGTGTGTATTCATAGAGATCTCACGCTTCTCATGCTTACTGCTTTAGACCATATCTCTCACTAACCCTGGAGACTGTAGACAGGTATTCAAAGCACACACAAATGTGTCCTGCTTTCAAAAGACTTCTGGGTGATGCAGTAATAAGTACTTTGCTGACTGGGCCACTTGCCCATCTCAAGGGTCAATATTTAATGAGAGCCCTAAAAGTATAAAGAATCATACTTGCAAAAGAGTAGCACAGGCAGAGGCCGCTATGGAAGACCATGTGTCTGAAGCATAGAAAGGTAGATAATAATGGTCGGATGAACATGGAAGCCTTAGAAGACAGGCCTTAATTTCTCTAGAGGTCAATACTGTGTGGAGTAATCTAGGGGAGTCAGGATGATATTCAATAGGCAATGAAGTAATGAGAATTTCAGACTAAGAATGGTACAGAAGAAATGAAATGAAATAATCCCACAGTATCTTGGATAATTAGAAACAGAAACAGAGGAACTATAAGGATTTCAGACATTTAAATGAAAAATAACAGTGTTTTTTATTAAAATTGTAGTGAAATATATGGACATGTATATGAAATATATAATTTACAACATGGGATACAAACATCACTGGTAATTTCAAGCATCACCTGCTGTCTTGAAATTAGCTTGTTATTAGCTCAATACTTAAATATTTTAATAGTTGAGTAATTGAATGGCATATCTACTTTAAATTATAGGGCATAAATACAATCTTTATGTTCAACCTACAAAAATAATAGCTTGAAGAGTGTGTGAATTGTGAGATAAATGAAAAGTTAGATGGAACAATGCATCTAAGCCCAAATTCTGCATATCAACTACAAGTTCAGCACTCTCCAACACAGTTCTATTTACCTATATTTCTCTTGAACACAGAAATTCATTGAAATGTACTTTGTTTGTAGCTATTGTTTACTACAAAGAAGGATATACAGAATTATCAGACAATAAGAAAAATCCCATGAAGTTGAGTCCAAGCAAGTATTTAAATAAAGCTTTCAGTTGGCCATTCCTTATGAAGAATCAAACTGCATTGATACACCAACACATCTGTGTGTGGCACTTGTATGTGTCGTGCCCACCAAAGATGCTCACTTAGTTCTAGTGCTGAGAATTCTTGTTGGAGTTTCTTTGTCCATACATTAGTGAGAGCCTAAGTATTAGAAGGCAGTCTGATACTGTGTGATTCGACCTCCTGCTTCTGAATCAAACTGTGCCTCCTTTTCCAGTTGCCATACACAACAAATCTCCCTGTTAGACACTCCTGGCCTAAGGTACATGGTCATTTTTATTAGGCATAACAGATAGGAATATCCAGAAGCACAGAAAACATCAAAGTTATCTTTGCTTTAAGATCACATTGTTTATGACACAAGGAAATAGGTTGATAGGAAGAAAACAAGTTCCTTATTAGCCATGTGAGATTTGAGATGCCAATTTTGCATCAAAATGAAGATGTTAAGTAACTATAATGAAAATATATGAATCCTGAGAAGAGCAGACTATTGTTTAAATGTCTCAGGGTGAAGTAAAAAGACACAAAAAAGAGATCAGACACAGAGAAGAAGAGGACCAAATGCTGAGCTTTAAAATATTGTCACACACATGGGTCAAGGAGAGGAAGATGACTTCTGGTGGTTTGAAAGAAAATGGCTCCCATAATCTCATGGGGGACACTATTATAAGATATGTTGTAGGTGTGGCCTTGTTGGACAAAGTATGTCAATGGTGGTGGGAACTTCATTCTCACAAGCTTAAACCAGGTTTAACGGCTCACTGTCTCTTCCTGCTGCTTTCAGATCCAGATAGAGAATTCTCAGCTACCTCTCCAGCACAACATCTCCCTGCACACCACCATGCTTCCTGCCATGATGATAACTGCCTAAACCTCTGAATTGTAAGCCAGGCTTAATTATATGTTTTCATTTATAAGAGTTGCCATGATCACGTAGTGTATTTACAGCAATAAAACCCTAACTAAGACAATGGCCTATAAGTAATATTAAAAGGCACTGTCAGTAGTTGAATCAGAAATGAGAGAAAAATGAGGCAATTGTGTAAATAAGAAATAGGAAAATGATAGTATGTTTTTAAAAACATACTTACGTGTGGTGGATAATTTGTACAATTTCTGTATCTTTCAAATTACTGAGCAAATTAAAGAATTTTACAGTTTTCCATTGTTTTAACAGTTATAACAATAATAGGGCAGAGGAGATGTCAGTATGTGTCTTCTGTGCAAGCATGAGGACCTGAGTTTGGATCCCAAAGACTTATTAAAAAAGCTGGGCATGTTGACACTGGCTGCAACCCCACCTTTGTGGAGAATGCAGAAACAGAGAGATCCTTCACCAGCGAGACTAGTTCAAATGCTGAGATTCAGATTCAGGGAGAGACCCTGTCTCCAAAGATAAATGTAGAGAATGATAATGGATAGTAACTAAGGTCAACCCTGAGTTTCTGTCCAGAGCATATATGCACATGCACACACAAATTCATTAACTTAAAGGCCCATTAAACACATCAAGGACATACATTTGGGAAAGGACAGTATTTTCAATAAATGGTACTGGAAACAAACTAAACTAAATTACAATTAGAAAATGGGAAATGGAGAAGATGTGAGAGGGGTTCCTCACAAGAAGACAAAGAGAAAGAGGAGAAGTGGGTAGGGAAAGAAAGGATGTAATTGGATGGTGGAGATTGGGTGGAATGGAAGCGCTCATAGCTTCAACAAGGGTACTGTTGTTCTCTTTGCAAGAGCTAAGGGGTTTATCTATAGGTGAACTTTGAAAAACGCATGGGATTCCATGGAAGTACAATACATTCATACCTTTAGAGCCTAAGGTGCAAGGTATACAACAATGTTAAGACTTTACCTATGTTTTGGCTATGGCCAAAACTTGAAAGGTAAATAGTAGCCCACCAGAGCACTTCGAAAAGAAACCCCAAAGTCTTTACAGTAAGCATTCCCAGCACACTAGATAGACTGCCAGTTTATAGGCTTCCCTCCAGTATCTGTTGAATCAGAATCCTCGGGGTGAGTCTGTAGCTAAGAGATTCTTCCATCTTCCCCATCTCTGCAGTTATCCTCTTTTCCTCTCCCATTCTCTTCCTGCTTTCTAAAAGCCACTGCTCCAGAACTTTAGTTTGCTGTAGCTCTTTTACATGGTTTCTTTGGATCCAGACTCAGAGCCTCTGCTTACAGAGCAACCTCCTTACCCATGGATCGATCTCCTTGGCACAATCTTAGCTCTGATTGCACAGAGAGGAATAAAGGGAAAGGACGAAGAAAAAGCATTTCTCAAACATCACAAGTCCAACCTAGTAATCGCAATCACATCCTGAGCACACTGTGGCAAGTTCTACAGTGGAGCACATCTCTGTCTACAGTGAAAATGGCCTAAGCCAGAGCAGAAAGGCAAGGCTTATCTTCAGAAACCTTTTTTAAAGTCTTTAAAATTTTTACTGTTTTTCTTCTTTTTTATTATAATTTATTCAGATAATATAACAATTGTTATCCCCTCACTTATACCTTTCCATTCCAACTCTCCCTACCTCTTCTGCCCTAGTCTCTTCTCCTAGACCTCTGATAGAAGAGGACCTCCTCCTCCATGATATGACCACAGCCTATCAGGTCTCATCTGGATAGCCTGCTTCCCCTTCCTTTGTGTGCCACTGAGCCAGTTGTGAGGAGAACAGAGGCTGCCTCTGACATGAACTCTGGTGCCCCCAATTTGGTCTTCAGAAACTTCTAAACACAAAAAGTCAGCTGAATTAAGTGGCGCTTAGAGATACAGTTCATTTCTGTGCAGTGTAAGTCTGTTTGAGAGCTAATGCTAAAAGCTTCTAGCCTGTCCCTGGTCCATGCACAACATGTCAAAGATGGCGTTCTATAGAGATCTGTTGACAAACCAGATACTTAAAACACAAGATACACTGCAATGATGTCACAAAAAATACCAAAATTAGTCCTCTTCTAAAAAGCTGAGAGAAGAGCATCCTGGGAAGTTCAGAGAAGCATTTGACAGATCATATCCACACACATCAGGCCATAGCTTGTTTACAGGAGAGTCCCTCAGAAAATAATGCTGAAAGGCAAGTAAGTGCCTGTTTTCTTAATGGTAGGAGGACAAACCCCAAAGCACTAAGGTGGGGTGCTTTATGGCTTACTTTTTATTGCTGGTCACCAGGAGCAGTCACCAGGGTGAACAGAAAGCATAAAAGCCACAGAACATTTCTCTATGCTTCCCAAGGCTGTTAGGGGGTGTAAAATACACACCTTGAGTAAAATAAATGCATGTACCTCAAGGAGGTAATAAATCACTCTTGCTTTAGTGTTGTCAGTCACTGGATCTTGAAGGGCAAACCGCACTTGATTTTTTACTGGCTCTTTGCCCTACTGATCTGCAACCTTTCTTTAGAAATTACAAATTATTCACTGTTGACAACTAAGACTTTTAGGGGAGAAGTCCATATCATGGTTTTAAATATCATTTCATAGATATACACAGATATATAATTCAGTTATTCACCGCAAACTCTACCTGTGTTTTTGGGAACCGGTTTTCTGTGAATTCAAGAATCAAAATAGAAAAGAGTAATCATGCCAATGGGAGGTCATACAATACTTTGAAGGGAACCAGTACGTTGCACATAAATGAAATTAGTGCTATGATTGGATAAGAAATAGGAAATATTAAATGTGACTATCAGAAGACTGGGAGTCTTTGAAAGGGGTCTTTAAAGCATGAGCAGCATTTCAATAGGCAAAATGAGAGAATAAAAAGCACCCAAGGCACAGAGCAAATGAACTTGCTGGTGGATGGTGTAGCCTGTTGAGGTTCTGGACAGAAGTGCTGTGGGGAAGCAGGCCAGTGTGAGGACCTGCCTATGGCATCACAACTGACAGTGAGTTTGGGAAATTGTGGGTATTTCTAAGTTACTCCCTCAGAGAGGTTTCAGAGTGAGGACTGTGGAGGCTGGGAAGCAGATACAGCCATATTAGTAAAAGTCTAGATGGCACACTGGGAAGTTTAAGTAAGACAGAACTTGCATAAGCTTTATGAAGAAGGAACCAACTTAGGGCAGATTGCCAGTGTTGGAAACTACGCATCTCAAGCTCCAGCAGCAGTTCCATCGTATGATGGCCTTTGGTGGGATGCTTCAGCTAAGACAGCACCCTGTGAACAGACAGGTGCTCTATGATCCAGAAGTAGAAACTTTGGAAGGAAGTATTGATTTTCTCCATATTCTCTGCCCCTGTACTCACCTTTGCACTGAGAGGACTGATCAAATTGATAGCTCAGAATTCAAAGAGCCATGGAACAGGTCTGAACCTCTCCAATTAACCAGACAGGACTGTAGGAGCCCAAATAGTAACAAAACAGAAGCAAGCTTTGGCCATTGTACTCCAGGCTCAATTTCTGAGGGATTTTTCCCACTGTATAAGGTAGTGAAAGTTAGCTAATTAGACATTCAAAAATAGGAAATGAAGGTTTTTAGTCACATAAAAATCTGATTACTTTTAAATTAAATTACTTCTAAACACAATTGTTAGAATCTCACACATGGCAGTTTTGACAATTGTCTTCCAAATATGTGCCTGAATTTAGAATTAAATTTTAATTGTACTAAATGTTCAATCATGAAACATTTCCCTGAACCCAAAAATTTCTACTATGTGCCTCAGACCATGCATGAGAAAGTAAGTCAAAATGAATTGAAGACATGAGTGTAAGAGCTAAAATGAAACCACTTAGAAGAAAAGTAGGGAACAGCTTCTGACATCAGACTCAGCATTGTTCCCTAAAGCATAGACAACAATGAAAATATACATCATTTAGACTTCATCAAAGTTAAAACATTGGTGCATCATGAGCACTTGTAAACAAAGAACTGTGGACAAAAGAGTATGCTACGGGACACACTGACACACCACAGCTTCCACAGCAACTTTTTTCTTCTGTTGTTGGGGGAGGTTGCAAGGGTGGACAGTAGATACAAGGGTATGGGATGATGAATGGGATTGGGGTGCATGATGTGAAATTCACAAGGAACAAATTGACATTTTTTAATTGGAACATCAAACAACACATTTGAGAGGGAAAAACACCCACAGACAGGCAGAAACCACTGCAGATCATATGTCAGAGAAGTACCTAATGCCCAGGAAATGTAAAAGGCTTCTGTAATACAAAAACAAATGCCCCTACTTTAAAAACTGAGAAAAAAGTTCTGTGTACAAATTTCAGATATACATATTATTTATAACATGCTAAACATCAGTGATTAATGCCAAGATAAATGAAAATCAAAGTCACAATGTTATAGAACTTCACAATATTGTAAATACTATTAGTTAAAATAACAACATATAGAGGTTCGAAGATGGCAGCACCAAACATGCACTGTATCTGATCCATAGGAAGGCGACTAGGGAACAGATTAGGAACCACCGACAGCAAGAATCTGGACAACACTAGGTGAGAGGGGTTCACACAGAGCACACAGGCTGGTCAGACCTCTGGTTTCCCAACAGCCCACGGAGGACAGGGCCTCCAGTCCCCAGTGTCTGGACCAGAACCTGCCTGCAATCTGCTTCCTTGCTCTATAGCAGGAACTGTGTGTATGGGACTGAACTCTGGGTAGTGAAGCACCAGCGCTTCTGGACTGAGGAAATCTCCAGAAAACAGATGGATCTGTCTTAGACCACCTCCCACCTACCCCACACCAGTCCACAGAAAGCCCCAGCTGCCACCCAGGGGCCCAGGCAGCCATGGACACATTATCCAGCCACAGCTGCATGTTCTAAACAGTACCCTGCAGAAACTAGCAATCTCCCTCAGCAGACTGGTCCTGCACATTTGGGCAGATCTGACCAAACCTAGCCAGGCTCCAGCCCAGCATGGTCTCCCATGCTCACAGGAGAGGCTGGGCAGGGCTAAGGGGATAGGGCAGAAAACTAAGCCACCGCCCCAACCCAGTGGTAGTTGCTGTGCAATCAGCTGACCCAGCTGCATAGCCTGATCAGGACTGGGCAGGAACCTAGCTACCGGCCCCAGAAGACTATCCCTACACAATTGGGCAGAACTGGTGCAGCCTAACCAGGCTCCACAGCCCAGCAGGGCCTTCCACACTCTTGGGAGAGGCTGGACAAGCCTAAGGGGATAGAGCAGAAATCTAGCCAACCAACAATAATCAGAAGGCAGGATGTTCTCTCTCTCTGGTGGGTAGAACCTAGGCCCCACTACTTGGAGGGATCAGGCAAAAACCTAAGCAACTGCTATAAGCCAGCAGGGGCTCAGGCACTCTAGGGTGATCTGAGCCTAGGACCCAAAGCCTCAAGGCCCAAGGGCAGGGTGTTCAAAGCCCAGCGAAAGACAGGGCAACCAACAGCCCAGGCCTTAACATCAACAATCACTAAATAGAACCTCATGAGACTGAGAAGCTTCTGTAAGGCAGGAGACACTGTCAACAGAACTGACAGAATACAGACTGGGAAAAGATCATCACCAACTCTACATATGACAAAGTTATAATATCCAAAATATATAAAGAACTCAAGAAATTAAACATTACCAAACCCAATAACTCAATTAAGAAATGGGGCTCAGAACAGCAAATTCTCAACAGAGGAATATCAAATGGCTGAGAAATACTTAAAGAAATGCTCAATGTCTTTAGTCATCAGAGAAATTAAAATCAAAACGACTCTGAGATTCCATCTCTCACCCATCAAATTGCCTAAGATCAAAAACTCAAGTGATATCACATGCTGGTGAAGATGTGGAGAAAGAGGAACACTCCTTCATTGCTGGTAGGAATGCAAACTAGTACAGCCACTTTGGAAATATATCTAGTACTATCTCAGAGAACTGGGAATAGGGCTTCCCTAAGACCCAGCTATTCCACTCCTTGGAATATACTCGGAATATTCTCCCCCACACAACAAAGACATATGCTCAACTATGTTCACAGTGGCCTTATTCATAATAGTAAACAGCCTAAATGTCCCTCAGTTGAAGAATGGATAAAGAAACTGTGGTACATTTACACTATGGAATACTATGCAGCTATTAAAAACAGGAGATCCAAAAATTTGTGGACAAATGGATGGAACTAGAAGTGATCATACTGAGTAAGTTAACCCAGAAGCAGAAAGACTCACATGATATATACTGACTTATAATTGGTCACTAGCCCAAGAGACATGTCCCATGAAAGTCTTCACTTACCAGAAGATTGGGATAGATGTGAGGGAATCCTATTGGTACTCTAGGTGAGAGAAGTATGGGAGAGTGGGGAAATAGAAGGATCCAGAGGGTCCTAGAAACTGACAAGAAGAACATCATGATGGGCAGATCTAGGCCCAGGGGTTCTGCTCAAACTACTGCACCAAACAAGGACAATATATGCAATTAACATCAAACTCCTACTCAGATCTACCCAATGGACAGGACATTCTCCACAGTTGAGTAGAGAGCATAGACTGACTCTGACACAAACTCTGGTGGCCCATATTTGACTACTTCCCCTTGATGGGGAGGCTTGGTGACATTCAGAAAAAGGTTAAGCATGCTACCAAGATGAGACTTGATAGCCTATAATCATATAGTGAGGAGGAGACACCCCTTGGTCACAGACATAGGAGAGAGGAAAAGTGTGAAAGCAGCAGGGAAGGAGGAATGAGAGGATACAAGGGATGGGATAACACTTAAGATGTAATCTAAATAAATTAATTAAAAAATATCTAGGAGTGACTCTAATCAAGCAGGTGAAAGACTTGTTTAAACAAACTTCAAATCTCTGAAGAAGGAGATTGAAGATGACATCAGAAGATGGAAAAAATCTCCCTTGTTCATGCATCAGGAGAAGCAACATAGTAAACATAGCCATCTTACCAAAAGCAATTTACAGATTCAATGCAATCCCTATCAAAATACCTACACAATTTTTAAAGATATTGAAAGATCAATTCTCAACTTCATTAGAAAAAACAAATAACCCAGATTAGCTGAAATAATCCTTTACAATAAATTGTCCTCTGGAGAAATCTCCATACCTGATCTCAAGCTGTACTATAGAGCAACAGTAATTAAAACATCATGGTACTAGCATAGCAATAGGCTATTTGATCAATGAAATCGAATTGAAGACCCAGAAATAAACCCACGCACATATGAACACTTGATTTTTTACAAATAAGCCAAATCTATTCAATGGAAAAAGGATAGTATCTTCAACAAATGGTACTGGTCTAACTGGATGTCTACATGTAGAAAAATGCAAGTAGATCCATATTTATCACCATGCACAACACTCAAATCCGAGTGGATTAAAGACCTCTACATAAAACCAAAGACACTAAATAGAAGAAAAAGTGGGGAGGAACCTGGAACTCACTGGAACAAGAGACAACTTCCTGAACAGTACTCTAACAGCCCAGGTGTTAAAGGTCAACAATTAAATGGGACCTCATGAGGCTGAGAAGCTTCTGTAAGGCAGAAGATACTCTCAACAGAACGAAATGACAGCCTACAGACTGGGAAAAGATCTTCACCAACCCCATATATGACAAAGGGCTAATAGCCAAAATATATAAAGAGCCCAAAAAATTAAACACCACCAAATCAAATAACCCAATAAGAAATGGGTCTCAGAATTAAACAGAATTCTCAATGGAGGAATATCGAATAGCTGAGAAACACTTTAAAAATGCTCAACATCCTTACTCGTCAGAGAAATGTAAATCAAGACAACTCTGAGATTCCCTCTTATACTCATCAGAATGGCTAAGATCAAACACTCAAGTGACAGCACATGCTGGCAAGGATGTAGAGAAAGAGGAACACTCTTTCATTGCTGGTGGGAGTGCAAACTTGCACAACCACTTTGGAAATCAATGTGGCACTTTCTCAGAAAACTGGGAACAGGGCTAACTCAAGACCTAATATATATATATCCAAAAGAAGCTCCACCACACAACAAGGACAACCATGTTCATAGTAGCCTTATTCATAATAGCCAGAACCTGGAAACAACCTAAATGTCTCTTAGTCGAAGAATGGATAAAGAAAATGTGGTACATTTACACTATGGAATACTACTCAGCTATTAAAAAAACAAGGAAATCCTGAAATTTGCAGGCAAATGGGTGGAACTCTAAAGGCTCATCCTGAGTGAGTTAGCCCAGACTCAGAAATACTCACATGGCATATATTCACTTATAATTGGACACTAGCTCAAAAAGTTTGTCCCATGAACTCTTCACTTACCAGGAGATTGGGATAGGCAAAGGCACTTCCTATTGGGACTCTAGGTGAGAGAAGTATGGGAGAACGGGGAAATAGAAGGATCTAGAGTATCCTAGAAACCTACAAGAAGACTATCATGATGGCCAGATATGGACCCGGGGGTGGGTGGGGGGCGTCTGCTCAACCTATTGCACCAACCAAGGACAATACATGCAGTAAACATTGAACCCTTAGTCAGATCAAGCCAATGGACAGGACATTCTCCACAATCATGTGAGAGCAGGGACTAACTCTGACATGAACTCCGGTGCTCCATATTTAACCACTTTACATTGGTAGGGAGATCTGGTGTCCCTTTGAAGAAGGATAAGAAGTCTCCTAGGATGAGACTTGATAGGCTATGACCATATGGTGTGGGAGGAGGTCCCCTTCTGTCACAGACCTAGAGGAGGGGAATAGGGTGAAAGATGGAGGGAGAGATGAATGGGAGGATATCAGTGAGGGAATAACAATTGAGATGCAATCTGAATAAATCAAGTTTTTAAAAAAGCCCAAACCAGCAAAAGGGAACTAAAAACAACAACAACAACAACAACAACAACAACAACAACAACAACAACAACAACAAACAAACCTCAATATCTTTATCATACTGACATATTTACCTTCTTAAAAGGTATATTTTCCTTAATATCTTTCAATAAGCCTTTGTACCAGATAAACATCTTACATAAGTTCTGTAAGATATGGATTTCTTCTTTGGCACATAGACATTCAGATTATCAGCTTTGTGAATCAAGTATTTAATGTATTTGTAAAACCTTATATAAGCTGGATGTTAATGCAAATGATCAGGATACTTGAATTTACATCATAAATAACTATATCATCTCTTAAAACATTACATACTTTTTGTCAAGCTAATATTTTATAGCTATAATTATTATTTTGTTTTAATATACCACTTTTATGAAGATACAATACAACAATACAACAAAACAATTTGTTTTTTCTTTGGGAAGGACTTTATCTGAATGTTCATCTTTGTTTTACGTACATAATTTTCTTTCTAATCTACTAAAAATAAATTATCTTCTAAGACAAAAAATAACAACATATACATAACAAACAATCAAATGCAGAGAAACTGATCCCCTGTACACTGTTGATGGTTTTGTAAAGTCATATAGCTACTATAGGAAACCATACAGTGACTGTATGACTTAGTTCTCTTTCTAGATATGAACACAGGTGACTAGAAGAAATGTTTCATGACATCATTATTCACAATGGCCAAAAGTGGATGCAACCCATATATCAATTGGGGAATGGATGGATAAAAAAGATAACAGAATATTATTTGGCCCCAAGAAGAAATTATTTTTGAATAGGTATTACACTAATGATGAGCCTTTAATTCTGCATTTGAAGTACTGGAATAGTCAAATTTGTAGATGGAAATCAGAAAACAAGTTACCAAGGGCTGAGCAGAGGCACAAATGCGGAGTTATTGTTTTAGACTTTCAGTTTGAAAGGATAGTGAATGTTCCAGAGACAGATGGTACAGACAGCCACAAAGTTATGCATATGCTTAATTCCACTTAATTTTGCATTTAAAATAACTACAGTAAGTGCTCTGTTCTATACATTTACTATAACAAAAATTATTAGAAAAATCATGTTCTAATTTTTAAAGTATATAAATATACGTATATGTATATAAATGTGTATGTATAATAAAAGACACCCCAGAAGTCTTAATTGCCTTACAAATAATCAAAATGTGAATTAGTATATATTATTTTTTAATATGGATTTGGTTATTCTTGAATATGACTTAAGCTTAGTATATTTTATCTATAATTTATCAATTTACATTACTTTTTCAATTACAAAATATGTGGTAAAACATATTTCTGTTCATCTCAACATACATCTACATCTGTTGTTCTGCACATTTTAATGTATGAAATGTCATTTATTGAGTATATAACTTTCTCCTTCACTTCCCAGAGCCATGCCTTCACAAAACAGAATATAAATCTTAAATCACTTACAACTCAGCCTTAGCACCTATCACAACCCTAACTAAACGTGCATTGTAGGATTGCTGAATGGCTTGGGATTATTCTTTCCACTGAATTTCAAATTACATAAATAGATGATAACTGTCCCTATAACACATGCCCAGCTTGGTGCCTGGAGTTCATTAATTAAGTGTTCCAATAAGTACTTTTGTAAAAATAATTCTGCCTTGGTCATCTTTATGCCAACATCTTTAGTTTATCTTTTTGATAAACTAAAGATTTACTATAACAAAACTGAGTTTTGTTATAGAGTTGTAGAGTTGTTATAGAGTTGTAGAAACTACTCTATTAATGGATTTCTCACAATTATTAAATATGTGTGTAAGGATTTTGGCAAGCTATGAGAATATATGGAAGGTGCTTAAGTCTTTCTTTCCAGGACACTGTCTAGTGATCCTTCCTTTCTGACACCAAGCTCAGGCTCAGGTAGGAATCTCTGTCCCTGCTCTACAGTTTCCTAACTCTGAACTGTGGAAATACATTTTTAAATGTGACCATAAAACCCTGCAGATGGATATTGTCATGTTTTGCTGTAATCAGAGAAGTCCGCTAAAAATGTTTATCTTATACAAGTAGCTCCAAACCCCATCACTCACCATGATCCGTGTTTGGTGGAAGTTATCACATCATGAACACATGAGGAAGTGAATGGAAACAACACATCACTAATATCTATAGACGTCTTAAGAGACTGAGGAATTCCAGTGACCATGGATGATCTCACAATTATTTGGTATAACTAGAAGAATCCACAGTAACGATGAGGCCATTTCCTCTCTAATTTATTTCTAAAAAGTATGTCACACTATTTCTAATACTCTTACAGATGCCCTGTTATTGACAGAAATTGTATCATAGTTTGTCCTAAAGGTCTCTGTTTATTTAATATTCAGGTCTCGCCTCCTCTCTAACTTTTTGGAAGACTATCACTGGGCATTTAAACAAACTGGCAACAGGATAGACAATAGTATGAGGAAAAGAAGGTATTAGCAGAAAGAAACTAATCACAGCAACAATCACCAACCAAAGGTGAAAGTCTGGATTGTAGTAGGGTGAGTACAAAAGAAAAAATAGAAATATTAGTCTGTTAATAGGATCCTGGTGGGAGAAATCTTGCCTACTGAGCAATCTTGCCAGCCCAACAAGAAGTCTTATATTTTTGGTTGTGAGCCTAGCCTTTAATGGCTGAGCCATTTCTCCAGCCCACAAGATATTCTTAAAGAGAACACGAAGAGAAACCCAGGAATCTGGACTTCCCCCAGATAGGAAAGCCTAACTACAGATAGCAGGGGAAAAGCTAGGCATGGAATGGGAGCAGCTACATGCAGTCTCTATGGCCAGTCTAGGAGCACACTTGAGACACATAATCTCGACATGTGGCATGCACCAACAGTAAAAGGGGCAACACCCTGAAACAGACCCCATTGGTAACCATGTTCTATTTTGTCTGAAAGAACCGATCTACTGACTTTGTGAGAATTAAGGATGTTGCATGCTTGCTATTTCCTCACACATATGTTTGAATTGTGATAGAACACATATGAAACATATATGTATGATACTGCAATGTAAATATGTCACAGATGCAAATACTCTGTTAAATCCTGACTTTAATATTTACATTTCTAGGCAAGACTCTCTGAAAGACTCAGTAAATTTTCTTTATTATGTTTTTTAGTAAAAAGCATACATAATTACAAACATGATTATTGCAAAACATGATTGACAATATAGTATTAGCTGTCAGAAATGTAGATATTGTACCCAAATGACTTTAATGAATATAAAATTTGGATATATGTCAGGGCTAAAAATCTTATTATAGTATAACTAAGAGTAACAGTGTATAGTTCTCTTGTCAGATATTAACAAATTGAAAGAAAAATTTTCTTTGTTCCATTAAGTACCATAAAATATTATTTAAATCAATATAACTGATCTTTTCAAATTAAATTACCTTTTTAAACTTAGAGAGAAAAACAAAACACATTTTGAAATGGATGAGGTATTTGGTTTATCTTACATTTTTGTGATAAATTCTACCTAAATATAATTATTTTATCTAATTAAAGTTTGCAACTGGTTGTTTGCTAATTATTATTCTTTTAAAAAGCAAAGTTTTAATTTAAAGAGACATTCCAAGATGTTATGGTTTAGCTTAAAAGTAAAAAAAAAAAAAAAATCCTTTCCATAAAGTAAACAGAATTTTAAAAAATATATTGAAAATGTTATAAATTAATTCATAGGATATCTAGACATTCAATGATGTCTTCTTTTATATTCCTGGAAATATTATAACATGTGTAACAATCAGAGACAGATCTGTTTATAGGAAGCATATTTATGCAAACTCACTGTGTGCCCCTTCCTTTCTGAAAAGATCTGAAAGTAGGAAAGAAACAAATTCATTCTTTGAAAGGGTGACCTTCCATAGGAGAGAAACAACCAGTAAAAAGACAAACCTATGCTAGGCTGAGGGGCTTATGGGAAATTTGCTGAGGCTGAGGATGAAGAGCTACAGAGAACAGGGCTTTGAATCACAGAGGACATGTGTCTGAGTTTGCAAGCAGTCATAGCGGAGAATCACAAGCTGAGTGACTTGGCAGAAAAAACAGCCGCCTCACCTTGAAGTTAGAAACACAAAAATTCTTTGTTTTTCATAGCTGAGTAGTATTCCATAGTGTATATGTAGCACAGTTTCTTTATCCATTCTTCTACTGAGGGACACCAGAAATTTGTGAATAAATGGATTGAGCTAGAAATGATCATAATGAGTGAGTTAACCCAAAAACAGAAAGACTTAAATGGTATATACTCACTTATATCTGCATACTAGCCCAAGGGGCATGTCCCACGAAAGCCTTCACTTACCAGGAAACTGGGACAGAGGGGAGGACATCCTATTGGGACTCTAGATGAGAGAATCCTGGGAAAATGGCAAAGTAGAAGGATCCCGTGGGTCCTAGAAACCTACAAGTAGAACATTATGATAGGCAGATTTGGGCCAAGGGGTCCTGCTCAAACAAAGGCACCAGCCAAGGACAATACAGGTGGTAAACTTTAAACCCCTACCCAGATCTAGCCAATGGTCAGAACAGTCTCCACACTTGAGTGGAGAGTGGGGTATGACTTTCTCACGTACTCTGGTGCCTCACATTTGACCATGTCCCCTGGAGGGGGAGACCTGGTGGCACTCAGAGGAATGACAGCAGGTTACCGAGAAGAGACTTGATACCCTATGAGCATATACAGGGGGAGGTAATCCCTCTCAGGAACAGTCATAGGGGAGGAGAATAAGGGGAAACTGGGAGGGAGGGAAGAATGGGAGGATACAAAGGATGGGATAACTTTTGAGATGTAACAAGAATAAATTAATAATAATAAAAAAAAAGAAACACGAGGTTACGGCACCAGGAGGATGGGCATCTTTTCTCCTGGGAGTGGAGAGATCCCCCCTCATATCTAGTGGCTTGCCAGACATCTCTCGGTCTGTAGAAGCATCCTCCATCTCGACCACTTGTCCAGTGCTGCTTCCCCAGTGACAGTGCCTCTCTGTCCCTGTTTTCATGGCTAACATTCTGATAGTGAGCTTTTACCTCCAGAGCTGTGAGGAATTCACACAGGCTACCTAGGGCCACTCAGCTTCTGCGCCAGCCGACTAAAGTGTGAGACAAAAACGCCAAACTGTACAAATTCGAGAGATGCCTGAATATTGATATATAGAAACCTTTTAATCCTTAAAGGAATAAAAATTCCTTTGGAAGAAATCCAAAGTTTGGAATTCCTGCTGTTGTATTCAGACTGTAAACCCGTCTAGCTCTGCTACATCTCACTCCGGTGTCTCCATCATCACAGACTCTGTATTCATTGATATTGTGATCTCAATGAGCACTAAAATGCATTTTCTTTATTTCCCAACTGCATGTATTAGATAATGTTGCTATACTTTAACTAAGACTTTTCTTATAGTTTTTATGATTCATATTAACATATATTAATTGCATATAAATCAGGCCTCATTAGGACACTCATACATGCACATAATGTATTTGTATCATAGTTGGCCCCCACTACCCTTTCTTTTCCTGTTCCTTATCCCACTAATCTCCTTCCTCTTTTTCCAACTAGTCCTTATTCTTTCTTTTTATTTTTGTTGGAGAGTTTCATAACAGTACTCTGTTGAGGTATAGACACAAGTGCCTATACTGAAGAAAATGCTTCCCTATCAACCAATAACTTCATATAAATCCCCAGGGTGTTCTTATATTAAGTTGATATATCCTAGACCAAATAAAAACATGAACAGTTTTTCTTTTGCTTTTCCTAAGACAGCAGTAGAATAGGCTATGATGACTGGCTGTAAATTCAAAAGCCAAATTATCTTCTCTCCCTCTTTGATCTTAGCTGTCTAGAACAGATCGCTAAGGGTATTAGACTCAAGCTTTCTTTTGTTTTTGTTTTTGTTTTTCTTTCCAAGACAGTGTCTCTCTGTGTTAGTCTTGCTGTTCTGAACTTGCTTTTGTAGCTGAGGCTGGCCTCGAACTCAGAGGGATCTGCCTGCCTCTGCCTCCCAAGTGCTGGGATTAAAGACATGCGCCACCATGCCCGGCTAGACTCAAACTTTCTTAAACATCATTTTCCTGGATATCATGCCAGACCCAGTGAAATGTGGAAATTTGACCAATCCTTCACATCACAGTGAGGAAGTTCTGTTTCTAATGTACAAAGAGGAAAGTTATCATCCTTTCCAATGAATTTCAGGGTGCCCTTAATCAGTCCAGCTGGAAATACTCCTTGGAGGATGGTCCTCCGCCTCCCCACCATCAGGAGAGAAACTGACCTTGGCAAAACAGGGGGAAAAGGAGTCCTCATAGAGTGCTATATCAGCAAGTGACACTGAGCTCGTTATAAAACCAAAAGCTCACAAATCTCAGTCATATCATCACCCTCCTTACAGCTTTCTAAAGTTCTAAAGTGGCCACCATTTAATGGCCTTCAGGTTAGAAGGTCAGTGCCTGGAAAGAGGAGAGGGAGAGTTTCTGCACTTTCCCTTGATTCCTGACGCAAATCATTTTGTCTTTTCTGCTACACATGACAGTCGCAGTACAGTGTTCTAGATGAATAGCAGAAGACAGTGTGGCAAATTAATACAAATGAAGTCATTCCTGAGTGACTCCATCTGCTTTAGAAATAAGGCTTGGACAATAATGTGGCCAAGATCCAGATAATTAGGCCTGACTCCAAGAGAAGGCGCACAGGTAACTTATAGCTTCATTAGTGCTCTTCAAGAAGGCAGAAGTCCAAAAACTAACCTTAATAGAGGCAGCATATGATCCACTGACAATCTGCTTGATATTAAAAAATGAACTTTGTTTTGCAATGTTGCATGAACTTCAGGCAAATAACATATGCAACTCAAAATACCATGGACCGAGGCATGGCTTAGCATCCCAGATGCCAGCCTCAAATTTTTGGAGAACAAAGCCCTTAATTTTTGTTTACAGAATTTAATCAAAAGCATTAATAATCTAACAACTAGGAAAGGCACATAAGGTGTCTCCAAGTGTCTTCCCTGTGCAATCAACAGGAAGATTATTAGATAATAACAAATGTTATTCATCTTCATAATAGCTAAATGACAGCCTGCTTAAAGTAACAAATGACTTATCCTCATTGATGGTTACAGAGTGAACATGACCTTCACGTATTCTAAGCAAACAAGTTCTCTTTTCAAAGACTTCAGGAGTCCTCTAATTGATAATGATAAGCTGTTCTCTCTTTACCCTGGGACACCAACCTCTTAAGATGCTGTTTCAGTTGAGATGATTTTATCAGAGCACACTCTGAAGATATCCCACTAATGTTTATTCATAAACAAAATCCGTGATCACAAATGTAATTAGTTAAGGGCCATACAAAATAAAGAAATGTTTCCTTTTGGGCTTCTTTTATTTATCTATTGTGGATCGGCGAGTTTCCAAAGATAGGCCAGAATCAAGAAAACCATGAAGAGAAGGTCTTAAAATTGGATGTTCAAAAATATTCTTATGTCCTTTAAAGTACCAGCATTGCACATCTCTTGTACCTACAGCAATTGGACTTCAAGTGAATGCATACAACTTCTAAACAGCCCTTCCATTCATGGCAGGCCAGACTTAGGTGTGCCTCTCCTGGGGATTTTAGATGCTTGCTTCCCACTTCTTCCCATCAGAACCTTCAGCTATGGATGCTGATGCCTTGGTGGATGTGTGGCCATACTATGACACAGAGGTCCATCAGACAGAGGAAGCTACTTCACAGCCAGCTAGGTTTTCTGCCACATTAGCAAGCAAAGCAGCTATGACTACTGCTACCACTGTCTTAATTTCTAAGGCAACTGTGTCTGTAAACCCCCTCTGTTGTCTGCTGTCTTCTTTCTCTGTTAGATCCCTATTGAGGAGCAGAATTATAATCTTCCCAAAGATTTGCATACCGCTGGGACTAGTGATGAGTCCTCATTAGGAATTGTGGTTTGGGAGGAGATTGGAATTATTCACGCTAAAGATGATGGTGGGGCTACAGATGCACAGATAGGGACCCTAGAAGCTGGAAGAGTCAAAGAACAGAATTTTACCCTGATGCTTTACCAAGGAACACATCTCCTTTGAGGTCTATTCAGAAATGTTTTTGCACTTTTGATCTCTAGAAATGGAAAATTTAAAAATGATGATTGGCTGCTATACTCATGAGAAACCAGTGTAGATGCCTTGGGATTGATACCTAGTCTGTGACTGGTACTCCTGCTAGCATTGCCACCCTCATTTTAATACAAGCAAATATCAAGGTCAGAATTCCAATGATAGGTTTTTTTTTTCAAAGCAAAAGCAGTAAGCTAGCTAAGACTTGTATGTTTTAGGTGACACTTGGATCCGATATCATCTTAAATATTTATGACGAGACAGAAGTAAACATTGTTTCCAAGCACCAGCAGGATGCACTGTGCTTAAGCCTGATTTTCCTCTCCTTTACTGACAGGCCCAACTAAATGTTCTCTAAATTTACTCCTGGTGCTAAGATAGAACTGAGGTACTTATAGCATGGTCTTGAGCTCAGTGAGGTGTGTACAAATGTGTTTGCACTAACTTCCTGAGTAGGCCAGCTTCCATAAGTGCATTGTTTCATAATTATCTGGACTATAGCACTTGAGACCAACTTTCTCTAAAGAGAAATTTTATCTACAAATAAGAAAAAAGTTATTTATCATCCTCCTGACATCTCTGAAACTGAGTGCACACATTGATTTTGGAACATGGTTATCATGTTATCCTGATAAATCAACTAATATCCAAGCAAACAATGTCTTTGAAAAAGTAAGAGGATATTTGGGACTATCAAAGGAAGGAGTGCATCCGTATTCCAAAGAATTTTCACACTCCATACCAAGTAATGGAACTCAGAACATAATTTAAAAACTCCATGTTGAATTCTTAGGAGAGAGAGAGAGAGAGAGAGAGAGAGAGAGAGAGAGAGAGAGAGAGAGAGAGAGAGAGAGAGAGAGAGATCATTTTCTTCAAGTCTTTGACTTTTCCAGGTGAATCTGTCTGAAGCAGCATTCCAGACAGGAAATGGAGGGCTTTCCCTTGAAGCTTTAGGCACATAGTTTAAGTTAACGAGACATGGCAAGAGCAGGTGGGTAATTTGATGTTCCCACAGTATAATGGGCCAAAGGCTAATTACTATTCACTGCAAAATGAATACAAAAGTAGCAATTACGCTTTCATCCTAGTGCATGTGATGTATTAAAAGCTATCAGCTTTCCGTTCTGTAATAACAGCTTTTGTCTGTTTGTACCAGAATGTGCAAAAGTAATATGGATGGAGAAGTGGATCTCCGGGACTTTATATCAGAAAAGCATGTGTTTTTCTCTGTCCCTTTTGCTACGGCGACACAAAGGACATATGATGCCTGTGGCTTAGTAATAGTATGTGAATATGATGCTTTTCCTCCCTGCTTAGGAAGTGATGCCAAATTAATACACGGATTTCATACAAGGATTTCCCCTTTGACTACTCCCCATGTCACCTGTGAGCCACAATAAATAGAGTTCAGCAGGTGAACATTTCAGTGAGCAAGCTCAAGCTGTCAGACCTGAGGAGAGACAGCTGGCCCAATGGTGTGTTCATCCTCTTCATCCTTGCCAAAAGCATCCAGCAAACAGTGCTAATCAACCTTGCCCTGTCACTACTGAAAACTGAAGCAAAAGTGAATGCACATGTGCACGCATGTGCGCACACACACACACACACACACACACACACACACAGACTACGATACAATGAGCCAAGTTCAAAGATATTAGTGTTGTGGAATGATTCATTTATGCTTGCAAGTGAAATGGAAAACTGATGAGTTCTTTTGCTGTGAACCTCTAACATTATATGTAAGTACAATGGTATGTTGTCTAGATCCTCTCTCCCAGTCTTGATTCTGTCTTATCTCTTTGTGTAATAAACTTGCTTTCCCATATAACCTGCCATTGATCTATAGATAACCCCTTTTTTTAAGTCCTCCAGCATCCCTGCAAGAAGCCTAGAAGCTCTGTGTCATATCTAGGTTGGACAGACCTGCAGGTATTGATCTGGCCGTTTCAGGAGTTTTATATGTACCACATGATTGCTTACTGGGCAACAAGGGAAGTAGAAAAACAGTACAGCATTCAGGAGTTCATTTATGTAAGTCAAGGCAGTGCATTCACTTAAACAATGTTGAGTTGTCAAATATTATAAAGATAGTGTTGTAGGGTAGAAAATCTTATATTTAGTCTTTAAAGATATTTCCATGAAGTATTTCTACTTTGCTTTAATGGTTGTCTCTCTAAGACTCAGACCTTAAAAATCTTAAACATCCAATTAGGTTTACCTGGGAGGAGACGCAGTTCAACATCTTAGTCTCAAAGCCTTTGAGGATCTCAGAATGGAAGCTAGAACCTTGCCACGGCTTCCTCTGACAGCTTCTACACAGGTCCCAGGCATCATTCTAGGTAAGTTCTAATCATCATCAGTGATATTTAACCCAACTGTGTCTGTCCACCCGACCTCCTCGCTAACGAGTGCTCAGCACCACTATGCAGCTGCCAGTGTACCTGTCCATAAGGGGAGATACAAATGAGATATGTCCCATTATGAGAAGCTTGTCAGTTGCACCTTGAACCAGAATAGTCTCACTCTGGCACACGCCAGACACTTTCAGAGGGTTATGAATACATCTATAATACAAATTATATCTAGCTGTCCTATTGTGTTCTACCCTGTGGCTGCTACAATACAATATTGATTTTATTTAGAGCAAAAAGAATTATTAGATGAAAAAATTTAAATTCATAATACATAAAAATTTCAATATTTTAGGGATGCTTTATTACAAAAGTATCACAAAAACACTGTAGCCACAAACTATTCCTAAAGTGAAAATATTTATGACTCCTCCCCCATTCTTTACACAATGATAGTTCCTCATCAAGATGAAGGCAGAAGCATACTTATCCTGTGTGGGTTTCTCTGGTCTAAATTCTTTTTACAATTGTTCTTTTACCTTGCTACTTTATGTTTCATATAAAAAGGCATTACTGCTTCCCAGCCCCCATCATTCTTAGCTTGCAACCTGGTTTTATGCATGCATGTCTGTTCATGGAGATTACCAGGGTTATTGATGTGTTTTTAATGCAAATATTCTCCCTTTGTCAGGAAAAGGGAAGATTACAAAGACATCAAGTAATATTGAATGTAAATAAGCCTTTCCCACCTCAGCTAATACTGAAATTTTCAGCTTAGTAAATAAAACACTGAAGAGTATGATGATGTCAAGGATCCACTGACAGATGCTAGTCTGAGGCAAGGCAATATAGCAAAGATTCAAAAACTGCCAATGACTCTTCTGATTGTTGATATTGCCTTCCATGGGGAGGCAGATCTAAAGCTTGCCTTGTTGCCGTGATCAAGGCTCTGGAGCCATTACAATATAAACAGCATTAACGTAACAAAGAGCCAAGCAGTACCCTGGATGTTGGAAAGGTGGCCAAGGTGTTAGCAGTAATGCTGGGCCTCTTATTTCCAATTTATTCCCAGGAGTTATGAGGCCCTGAAGGGTGCACCATTTGATTTTAACGATGCACCAGGCTGACCTAGCATCCAAAAGCCATTGAAAAACAGACAGGTATTCCTATGCAAAGGCCCAGAGAAGTAGGAAGCAAAGGCACGAGAAATATGTTCCTAACCAGAATAAGCTGCATGTCATGAACTCTTGTGTGGTCTGCAAGATATTTACTACCTAAATTCCCCTGGCCCAGAGTCTAAATCTAAATCCACAAACACAGACATGGAAGTCACTTATGTGACCTTGGATACTCCGCACTGCAGAAAACTGAGAATGAGAATTGAAACAAGCCTATTAATAATGACAGGGGCATGCTCACTCTGACACTCACCTTAGGGGGAATTTCCAAAGGAGACATTGGGGTAATAGAAGTGATCATTTCTGTGAATCTTTATTTAAAGGGAGTGATCCCAGAGAAAGCCAGAAACTAGGGAAGAAAAACATAAAGATATAATCTTTTTTTAAAGAAGAAGAAAAAGACGAAGAAGAAGAAGAGGAAGAAAAGGAAGAAGAAGAAGAAGAAGAAGAAGAAGAAGAAGAAGAAGAAGAAGA
>OU015747.1:65064484-65103831 GCA_907169655.1 Acomys percivali
GAAGAAGAAGAAGAAGAAGAAGAAGAAGAAGAAGAAGAAGAAGAAGAGGGCAGACCTGACATGAAACTTCAGCTTGGACTTTGACTCTATAGCAAGCTCAAACATGCAACTTACACTTCTGAATTGGTCCCACTTCTAGGCACCAATTATTGGCTGGGGAGAAGGGGATAGTATATAAACTAAGTACTGTGATCACTCTGGGCTGGGGTGGGGCTGGGACCAAGGCATTGTTACACCAAGAGCAGAGTCTTTACAACGCCTCAGGTATGAACTTTTCAAAGAAAAGCACAAGAGAGCCCTGACTATGGACACAGGAGACCATAGAAAGTCAAAGGACCACTGAGGAATCTGGGTGCATCTCAGATAAAAGATACAAGGCATGTGTGTGAGGTGTCAGAAGGATTTACTTCTGTCTGGCAAAATATGACTTATCAAGCTTGTTTAGCCACTTCTGTTTCACCTCACCTCTTACCCAGACATGGAGCCAGCAGGAAAAAATAATGAACATGGCTACCATTTATGGAAAACCATTACAAAATATAAAGACTGTTAGAGAAGCCATATTGTTAAGTGTTTTCTTTTAATCTCACATCACTGTCCTATCTGGGTGAATAAATAATACAGGACCAAACATATCTAAAAATTGACAAAAAACATATGTCACAAAGAAACTCAGAAGGGAACTCGGATAGATGTAAGCTAGTCAAATCTGCTTTAATCTAAAATCTTTAGTCTTCCTGAATCCCCCACCCTTCAGATGCTCACATGGAGGTATATTCATAAAAACAGACTTCAATACAAAAGTGCATGAGGTAATATGAACATAAAAACAAGTGTGGTGGAGAGGGCTAGTTTATCTTTTCTGTGTTTAGATGTAAGCTGTCTCCCACAGGTCCAAAGCTTGAACACCCACCACCTTCCGCAACTGGTGGTTGTACTGTAAGAGATGGAGTCACCTAGAGGAAGTTCATCAGTGGCGCCCTGCGTCACTCTAGGGTTCCTGTCCTGTGGCTCTTCCTGGTCTACTAAGATGTGAGCAAAATAAAACCTTCTTCCTTTCTGTTGATTCTTATCAGGTAACTGGTTACAGTGGCAGGAAAAGCCTCCAAAACACATTGTCCAGGAGGGCATCATGGCAGGAAGGACAGTGGGAATGGAGCACCCTTCTGTGGTTTTTGGTTTTCAAACTAAGTTTTAAAAAGAGACAAAGGCTTAAGACTTCGTAATCAATTGAATGCTAGCATTCACGTTTCTGCCTACGTGTTTTAAAACAGTGATTGTCAAACTTGAAAGTAGAAACAGGTGACCTGGCATATGGACAAGAGTGCTCATTTTCAGAGCTAGCTTTCAAGGAGTCTGTGTGAGCACAAGGAGGTGTCTGCATTTCCTATAGGAAATCGGATGTAGATCAAATATGCTGTGTTTGTTAAAGATGAGTAGAAGGAGTGAAAACTGTATTCAGGTTATAATGTATTAGAAAAGAATCTATGTTTAATAACAGAGAAAAATCCTATGCATGAAAAAATAAAAAGAAGTAAACTAAAAGGTGTTCTGCTACATACCTTAGTTGTATGTCCCTCTCTCTGTCCAATCACCATTCTAGGGTTGGATAATAAAGTTACCAGTTTTGGATAGCAACCACACTGCACTAGGACCAGATATATTTTAAAGTACAAATATGTGCACTATTTCAATATGACTTTCTTCTTAAGCAATTCCAAAATGAGGAGGAGGAAGAGCAATCTAGTTTGCTGGCCAAGTTCTATTCTGGCATAATTGAAATTTGCCAGTGTAAAACTCTTTTGGGTAAATTTCAGTCACCAAAGGCTCCCTTTTCATCTCATGTTCTAATGACCACTGATTCAGACTAAAATCCTTGACCTTGTGACTCCATCAGGTGATTCTCTAGCAAATTCTCTAGCAAATGCAAAAGGGTTAAATTGGCAACATTCAGCTTTGATTCTTTAGCTTTAAAAAGTGCATCTCAAATATTTTAAACTTGAATCTTATAAAGATAGCTTGATATTGACAAATATATTGATATATAGGATTGAGTGAGGGTACAATTCATCATTTATACAAAGAGCGTCTTGTCATAGAAAGGGAAAACTTGTGGTCTTCTAGGGTTCTCTCTCTGTCTCTCTCTGTCTCTCTCTGTCTCTCTCTGTCTCTCTCTCTGTCTCTCTGTCTCTGTCTGTCTCTGTTTCTCTCTCTGTCTGTCTGTCTCTCGCTCTCTTTCTCTCTCTCTCCTCTCTCTCTTTCGTGTGTTTGTGTGTGTGTGTATGTGTGTGTGTGTGTGTATTTGTGTTTCTTCCAGATAGTTTTCAGTATGCCTTTGGGGAATATGTAGTCAGAATAAAAACTTGTTTCCCTTCTATATAGAAGAACTTAAAATTTCTTATGTCAATAAGGAACTCAGTGCAATGAATGTAAGAAACAGTGGAGGCAGAGACTGAGATAAGATTGAATGATTAAGTGGTTGGGGCAAAATGAATGGTGAACAAAGAAAAACAAGCCCCACAGCGTCCCTATTCGGAGACCAAAAGGAAACCATACCACCAGATGGCAAGCAGGGCAGCGGCCACTCACAACCGTTAGGAGCAAGAATGCTCACTATAATTTCTGATAATGTGTTTCTGCCTAAATATGGCAAAAAATGCCTCTTTTGTCTGGTGTTTGCTATTGTCATGCAACAATGAGGACCTGTGGTAGAAACAGAAGGCAAGACCCCTCAGGGACAGCAGGAGACTCTGGGAACAGAGAAGTAACAAAGGCAGCACACTGAAATGGCTGATTTAGATGCTACTGAAATCTCACATTCAAGATGAAACTACATGTTGAGGACAAGCTCACATTGCTGCCCTTTAGCCACTATCTTAATTCTGGCAATAGTGACTCTTAGATATCACTTAAGAAATCAACATATTTGTTTGTTTGTAATATTAATGTTCAAATTTGAAGCATGATTGTCATCAACCCAGAGAACTCTACCCTGGATACAGATAAACATAGCCAAAGGGAAGTTGAGAAGTCAAAGGGCACTAATGTCTTTATTTAGAAAATAACCTAGTCATCTTATTTGTTCGCCTTCACCGTGTTTTGCCCCTTTGAGGCATTAGAATTTTTTATCAGAAACACAGTGCCCTGGCCAAGCAATGCAGGAGCGTTTAGAAAACAGAAAGGTTGAATAGAGGACTTTTCATCAAGAAATCGCAGATTTTCATTTGAAAATATTCAGTAATGTCTTGGTTGATTGAAATTGCTAATCAAGGCAAAAGATGTGTGATTGAAGCAATTACGGAGCAAATACAGTTTCTTATTTTTGAGACATACATTGGATGTCTAAGCAGAATATTATAAAACCTTTTGGAGCACTTCACATTTTACATGTTTTTAATTATTCACAATTTCTTTCTTCTTTCTTTCATTTCTATTACATGGCTACCTACTTACTAACTGCAATAATGTCTTCCAGATGTTTCCCTCTTACTCTTGGAACATTTTAAGTAAGAATTTGGGAGCACTAGACAGGTGATGCAGTGAGTACAGGCACAGTCTAAGCATGCATGAGGACCTGAGTCTGGATCCCAACTCAATATAAACTTCCAAGTATGTCCACGCACACGCATAAGTAATTCCAGCACTGTGGGAGGCAGGAAATAGATACCAACCTAACCTCATGTTCAGTAAGAGACCTTTCATAAAGGCATGCGGTAGGAAGTGAAAGAGCAGGACAAGATATATTTCCCCCTGTGGCATCTCCATGCTTACAGAGGTATGAGCATCTACATGTACATGGACACACATTCCTCTCTCACATGCAAACACACACACACACACACACACACACACACACACACACACTTACACACACCTCCCTTGCACTACATAAACCTGCAGAGGCAGGGAAAGAGAAATGCAGTGACAGAGAGAGGCAGTGTGAAGAAGAAAGAGAGAACTTGACACATGAATTGATGAGTCATGTGTGAGTTGGTCTTGATAGATTTTTTTAAAGCATTTTAGTAAGGTAGCTCTGGTGTTTAGGGTACAGAAGGAGGCTGGTGTGTGATGATTGTTTGGGAAATGTTCTTATCTGTGTAAAAGCATTACTAGAAAAATATCTCTTACATTCTAATACACTGAACTTTTGCTGGATTTCATGGCCCACATTAACAAAACATCTTAAAGTTTAAAGTGACTTTAGACCTAAGGCTTCCGTTCTACTGTGGACTCAGCCTGTTTGTTTAACCTGCCTTTAGGAGAACAATGTAACAACCCACCTCACTTGCCTTGGATTTCCAATGGACTAACATTTACAACATAAGATAATGCATAGGCATAATCATAAATTAGGCACCCTTCTGTGATTAATGTATGTGTGTTTATGTGTTTATTTATATGTTGTGATAACGATTTGCTGGAAACAGAAAATGGGCTGGAGCAGCCTTATAAAATTTATATCTACCACCAATGTTGATCAAAACATATGAATACTGCTTCATAGCTACTGTAGTAGTTTGTCATCTGGGTCAATGCGGGTCAGTTGGAGTCAGTTAATTTCGTCCATTGTAAAACTATTAGGGACTTCCTAAAAGTATTCCTCTTTCTTTCCCCACCTGATGCTTCCTGTGGTGTACAATAAATAAAGAGCAACATCTTTTGTTAGGTAGAACAGAAACACAGCCACAAGAGACAGATTCCCAAGACAGCACCCAGGTAGACACAGATTCAGACCCACATGGCCGACTGGATGAGACAACAGATGATATAGGAAGAACAATGTAGCAATTGGACATGCGAACTTCTTCTTGCTCAAATGATACCCAGGGGAAGCACTTTGAAGTCTGCCCTTAATGTGACACTGACACACTATTGACGACTCTGAATTTGTTATTAATGTATTCTGACTTACCATACTCAATGAGGAATGGATGCAGGAGGTGGGATGCAAAAGGAGGAGACAAACATGGCACAGTCTTGATAGCCACCCCTTACTAGTTCTTAGAACAGCTTTTAATCTGGGACAACCTTTGAGTCTTCCCATTATAAGATAAAGAACATAGATTCCACATCAACTGAGACACTAATGGTTTAAATTTGGAAAGGGAGGGTAGATTGCAAAAAGGACTCAGGTAAGAGGTGCCAGCAGTAGGGGGTCAACATTTACAGAACCTGCAAAATGAATGCCTTGATGCTGCAGGCAGAATAGGGCATTGACAGTGTCTCCCACAGTCCATTGATGTGGATGTGAGGTTTTAAATATTTCTTCTAGCTTGATTCTGTGTTAAGACATCAGAACCAAAGGAAACTAGGAAGGAAGGATTGATTTTTTCTTACAACTTCCAGGTCATAATCATTTACTCCGGGAAACAAGGGCAGGAACTTAGTCAGTAGGCTGAAAGCCAGAAGCAGAGACCATGGAGAAACTGCTTATGGCTTCCTCTTCTGGGCTTGTTTAGCTTGATTTCTTATAGAACCCAAAGCTACCTGACAAGTGTGGTACTACTCACAATGGGCTGGGCTTCTCGTGCTAATCATCACTCAACAAAATGCTCCACAAAGATGCCCACAGAACAATCCAATGAAGAGAGTTCCCCAATGGAGATTTCCTATTTCCACAAATGTCTATGTCTGGGTCAAGTTGTCAAAAATCAAGAAGCACAGCATCCCTAGGGACAAATAAATACCAAAGCATTAGCTGTATGCTATTTTTCAGGAGCAGCTAAGTCATGGCCAAATGTCATTGAAAACTACAACCCGGTGCCATCATACATGGATGGCAACCCATTCTGTGCATTTAAGATTCAATGAACATGAATCAAAATATCATTAACACTCTGCAAATGACTTGGATATAATCTTGGCAATCTAAGGTTATATCTTTGCCAAGGGCTTAAATGAAGCAATTCTAGATCTGAGCTTTAGGAAAGACAGACACAGTATAAATAAAGAAAAAAAAAGTGTAAGACAGACATGTATAAGCAGACATTGAATGATCTTATTGGGATACTCCCCTGAATACGTTGACAAGGAAATACCTACAGATAAAACCTGCATTCTTCTTAATATATGGTGGTAGGCTCTGTCTGCTTCTTGAGAGAATGCTGCACTAACGCCTTCAGATCTTGTCAAAGGTATCTGAAAAAGACGCTGTACTTTGTAAGTTTGTAAAAACAGTGTAAGCACAAAATAGAATTGTGTTATGCACTTTCTTCTTTACATCATTAGTTGCCATTGAGGATCAGTGTTCCCAGATTTTGAAATTCATTGAACATGGGGAAATCCAGAATCTTTGGAAAGTGATTCAAACCATGTTAGACATATAGCTATAGTTATCAAAAGTATGTCATCATAAGTTTCAAATATTGAAGTCTAGCTTGGACATCAACTGGGGAAAACTGAGATGGGACATGAATCCTGTGGCTGGCTGGCTGGCTGGCTGGCTGGTGACACTGTATATTTTCTTTGAGGGCAACCTTCCAAGCTGGAACTGATAGTTACCAGCAATAGCTTCCACTGATGGTGGCAAATGTGGCTAAAGGTGATGAATGGCTCCTAGCAGGGGCTTCCACTGATGGTGGCAAGCATCTAAAAAAGAAGGGAAAGAAGGAAGGAGAGAAAGAAACACACACATGCATGCACACATGCACACATACACACATGCACATGCATACGCTTACCATAGACGATGAAGACAGACTCCAGCAGGTAGGTTTTAACAAGCTGTTTGTTCTTCATTTTATTATCTTCTTATTTTTATCCTTATCCTTATTCTTCTCCGTTTTCTTATTCTTTTTCTTATCCTGATCCTTTTTCCTTCTTCCTATCCCTCTTCTTTTTCCTTCTAAGTTTTCTTATCCTTATTCTCACAGTTTATATACCCCAACAAAATCTTTCAAGCAGTACAAAAATCACAATGTGTTTACATTTTATCTCTCTATAAATAAATGATTGCAGTGGATATACATAAGAAAATCATGTTCCCAATACCTTCACATGATCAAGTGTTTTAGGTATTATGGGTAAGGAACAAACATGAATAACAAGTTATTTCTGAGAACCACATACATTTGTACATAAGCAACTTGTTACATATTAACAGAGTTTAAGCAAGCAAGGGAATTTCTCAGCCAACTTTTCTTCACTGGCAGGCTGCAGTTTTCAGTTATAAAGAAGGAATCAATTATCAGAAGAAGTAATCTTATGAAGATCTTAAAGGAATCACAAATCTAAACTTCTATATAAAAGTAATCAGCCATGTCTATTTTAAGTCCTAAAGGTGCTCATCTAATCATTAATATGTCATATCAGGAAGGTGAGAGCAGAAAAAAAAAATAAGGAAATCAATCGTCATCTCTGTCACCAGCCCAGCTTGAAAGAGTCACGTCAGCCAATGCTGCTATGGGCCATTGTTCTTGCTTTGCCAACCTCAAAAAGTCCCTAGCTTTACTCATAAGAGTGTACTTTCTATTAATTTCAATTGTCCCCCAATATTTCCCGCATCAGGGCCAACGGCAAAAACATCTTCACCCTACTTTGCCAAACAATCCATTCTTCCCTAAGACTTCCTACATCAGACCCACTAGGAAAAACATCTTTACCTAACCTTGTTGAACAATCTATTTTTCCATATTCTGTCTAAGGGTAGTGACCATTGTTAGCAATCTACATCTGTAGGTTGTTTTCAGAGATGGTGGTTGAATCATTAGTCTGTTCCCAGCAGCAGTGTCTGAAAGATATCAAGCATTGTTATTGAGTATACCAGTGATACTACCCAGTGAGGGGCTGGGAGCCCCTTTTATATTACTCACACAATTCACATATTAAGGGAATTATAAGGACCACAAAGGTAACAAGTAGAGCTATGCTCCATAGCAGCATGAAGTCCTCAGGACACATAGTTGTCAGGGTTATGTCTCACCAAGTCACACCCATCATGGGTTTGCTAACCAGTGGACAACATTCAATGTGTTCTAGAGCTGGTTCGCTGTTTCTCTTTCATGGACCCCAGCATTTCAAACAAGTCCCTCTAGGTGTAAATAAGAAAAATCTACAAATCTACCCATTTCTTACAGTCTTGCCACACATCTACCCTTGAAAGTTCAAGTGGACACACAGAAATTACTGTAGGAAAGAAGGAGTCTGCATACTTCCTCCGCTGAGAACTATAAGTTTAGCTTACCCTATGCTTCCTGAGCCTGAGCTTTTCTATTCCAGAAGCTAGACAGATACCAAGGTTTGCAGTGTTGAGGTAGGTCAAATCACCTTGGACCTCCTAGAGTAATCACCATAACTACAGAGAGATGCTGTGCTGTCAGAAATCAAGAAAACTGAATCCCATTGATCTGTGTATGGGCTGTACCAATTCTAACCACTCTATTGTGACTACAGTATTCACAGAGATGCTCTATTGTAGAGTCAACCTAACAAGAAGGCCTTTGTAATACCTGCCAGAAACTCCATTATTTGTGAGCATATTATTTCATCTCAGATATGAGCCTGCATGAATTAGATCTGAAGCTCTTACTGAGGCTCTTTTTTACAGGGAGGAAACACTTTCTCCTATAAAATGTCACACGAAAGTGGAAGTCCATGGACCTCCCTTGGTATGAAAAGCCAGTCCTAGTTGACTGTCATGGGGAGAATTTATGAGGTGACACTTACCAGTGTGTTTCATTTTTAATAGCAATGACTTTTCTAGCATCCTAATGTGATGTAAATCTAAACTTTGACTCCTACATTCATCGAGGTCTATTCAAGAATCAGTTACTGCCATTATTCCATGAGATAAAATATTAGGGGTAAATGTTTCTCATTTCTCTAAGTTACCAGAGTGAAAGTCTAATACCTACCTTGTTCCTTTTGAGCATAATATTTTTGCCATAATACTCAAATTAGGAACAATTTCATCAGAGAAGCAAAATCATAATGAACATATAAATAATAAATATTCATAAATTTTAATTTTAATTCCATAATATGCAAAAGCAAAATGATTCTGAAGGATTTACTTCTTAACTCATCACAAAGCATGAAATCTAATTAAATTAATAAAATAAATGCCAATAATTTTGTTGAAATTTTTAAGCTATCAGAAATTTTCTTTGCTTTGTAAAATTGCCTATTTCACAAAAATTAGCATTCAAATAAAGGTAGATAATTCACTCAGGACTACAATACAGTTTTCTGAAAATACTTTTGGAATCCAATATTACTTCAAATAAGTCTTTGAAGTTAATGTTACTTTTGAGGATTACAATAAAAGATCAAATTAGCATAAATGTCTTTTATCCTTAAGATCTAGTCACATAATTTTCTTTTGTTTTAAAATGCAGCAATAATTAAAGTTTAACATTTCTAGGTTCCCAAATTGATCCTTCAAAGAGTGTGAAAGGTTTAATATTACAGAAAGCAACTGGCAGCATTTTTGTTATTAATTCCTTTATGAAATAAGGAAAACATAAATGTTATGGGTCCACATATTCAATATAGCGCTGGACCTGTAGGGTTTTTTTCCAAGGCTTGATCATCTATTTGTTACTCTTAAAGTCTTACTTTGACTTTAGAAGTAGATTTAGAAGTAGAAGCTCTCATCGAGGACAGCATACACCTCTGGCAATATGTTCCTGTTTTTCTTTGGCTTCCTTCAATCTCTTGGCTAAAATTTAGCATATTCTACAACTCCCTCAGTTTTTTTAAGTGCATTAATAGAATGGGTGTTTGTGTTACAGGACACATAGAGTAACAAGATGCTGAATCTTGGATGCTGTAGTCCTGGACTCCTTATCTTCTTTGTGTAAGGGTTTCCTGACAACATATGGGTGAACTTCATCTTCTTCAGAGAGACTGAAAAGCTTTCAGGTTCTATTTCCTTTTTTTTTGGTCCAAACTACTAAGAACACACTGGATCTGTAAGTCTCAGAATATCCTTCTCTTCTCTTTTTATTGTAACCAAGTTGAGAGCATTCAAACTGGCACCCACAGTGCATCCCTGAGCAGACTTCGTTGGGGCTTCCTGTCTTCCTTAGTCTACAGAAAGAATTTTGCTTACTCAACAGCAGGTGCATTCTGCAAGGGATAAAGACACCTTGGTTCATGGGAAAACCTCATTTCTCATTACCACCAGTGATTTGTACCACATAACCTTCCCACTTTTCACCCAGAGTATCAGCAGCTACTTCTGTGGCCATGTGCTTCTCATAAAAACCATGGTGATTACTCCATTGATCCTCCACCGCAATGACTTTCTGATAACCAGGAGATGAGAAGGAGATAGGCAGCTTTACCTTGACACAGATGACTGCCTATTGTGTGCCATGATGTGCTTTTGACTGCATGACTTCCGGTACATCGTGATGATTTGCTGCTTGTCCCTAACAGCCAAATGAACTAATGACTGGTCCAGTTGTTGATTTAGAAGCCCCTAGCCTACAAAATAGTGAAAGTGCATTTACATAGAATGAAGATGTCTCATGGGTCTCAAGGATGATAATTCGGTTTTTCCATGGAAAGTATAATTAAAACAGTGGCCATAAGTAAGGATTGAAAAGCCTACTTCTTAGATTAAGTCCCATTTTAGCCATTGACAATCTTTTTCCTTTAAAAAGGAAATGTAACCTATGTTGGCTTTGGTTTTCTTTTATGTAATATGGAAGAGTATCAGAGCCTGCCCTTGAGATTCATAAAGATTAAATGACTAAATATACACAATGCTTTTAGAACATATGTCATAACCAGGAGCTACCCCCTTTTAAACATAATAACAACAAAAATATTTTCTATTTAATGCATTTCACCTAAAACCTTCAGATAAAAGTACTTGTCCTATGGAGTCACTGACAACATTTCAAACATACACATTATCACTTAATATTACTAAGAATGGCTGCTTAGAATCTCTTTCAAGAATATTTCTGGACTTCGTCACCTGCATCATGAGCAGTAGGTTATGTAGCAAATTCACTTCCATGCCCAGTTTTTGTAACCAAGCCTCAGTCTTATTTATCCAAGCCTGGATTCCTGCCTTTATCCTAGTCCAGAACATACTGTGTTCTGATAAGCCTCTTACAGAGGGCAGCCTGCTACTGATCAGTTCTTCTAAACTCACTTCTAACTCCTTCCTAACACTTAGCTCATTCTTCCCGACTTTAGTCATCAAACATTCATTTAACATTTGTACATATACCATATTGAAGGAGCTACTTTATTTTTAAATTGTTGGGGGAAATAAGCAAACATATGGAGATACATGTTCTTCCTATAGGTCTTTGCCCTCATACTTGGAAATCTATTGATGTCTACCTCCAAATCTTCATCCTCAGCCTGGCTTTCTGTAATCCCCTGCAATTCCTCTGCAATCTGTACTAACCATGCTCTCAAATAGATTTGCTCCAGTTCCTAAAAACACCCCAAATTGCTTCAGTGAGTAGAAAGCCTAACCATAGAATCTTTGAGAAGTTATATACATGAAAGGATATGTCTGGTTTCTATTTGGCATCTAGGATACTCAGATTTTCATGGATTTAATATCAGTGTGTTGGGTATTTAAACAGGTCCATAATCTGCTCACTGGCTGCTAGCACCATATAACTCCTCCATTGCTCTGCTGCAAGCAGAACTGGATTCATAAAATATTGGTCATTGTGATGCCATGTCCTTCTAACCTTGCATTGAAGACAGTAGTCCAGATCCATCTACACCATACATATATGTGCCTTGTGAATTTTAGTACATTATTCCCAGAATCCAACTTTACAGAGGCACAAGACTAAGAAAATGTCCACCTAAATAGAGGCCCAGACATTTCATCATAGTCTTCCCAAGAAATAAGGCCATGTCTGCCAAAGCACACAAGACAAGAGAACTGAGTATTTCTCTAGTGGTAAGTGTGTGGGATATGTGCACTTTGGGGAAATAGGTTTTGCCAGAGATTTGAAAATCTGCTAATTATGATGCATCTGAGTCACATTGAACTTCATTTAATCTTTGAGAATCCATTCAACTGGATATTGTTAATGCAACTTTTATTTGCCTGAGGTAATTGTCATCTTGGAGACTTACTATCTTCCTCTGCTAACCTAAGCCTAGTCCTAGAAGCTTCTGACCTCCATAGAATCTAGTCTAGGCCTAGAATGTTTTCACCTCTAAGACTTACTGCTGTAAAAAGCTCACCCTTTCTAGTGCATTCTGAACTCTGGCTGGCTGATTCAACGCAGCTATTCTGGTTCAAGCTCCTCTCCAAGCTGACTGATTCAAACTTGCTCTTAGTTTCTCAAGCACACAGACTCTGATTGACTTCAAACTGACTTTAGCAATATGTTTTCATCTTCTGGCTACTTCTCATTCTCTGGCTCATTCTGTCTTCACCTGTGTCTATCTTATTCTCTCTTTAACCTTTCTCTGTAAAACAGTTGCAGTAAAAACTGCCTCTGAATTCCATGAACTGAACTGCCACAAACTCAGCCCCACTGCCTCTCAACTCACTCTCTCAAACTGCCAGAACAGTACTGACTAGAACTCAGAGATCTGCATGCCTCTGTTTCTTGAGTTCTGGGATTAAAGGCCTGAACCACCACACCTAGATCTAAGCTTTTCTTTGCCTGAAACTTGCTCTCTGTCATACTGGCCTTGATGTCAGAGATCTACTTACATCTGTCTCCTGAGATTAAAGGTATGTCTGTATTCCAGTGGGATCTCATAGACCTAGAATTTCTTTAGATGAGATTGCTTGCCAAAGCAGCCATGTTCTTATGTAAAATTCCTCTACAAGGTACATCAAGCCCTATGTCTCTGAAGTAGACTTATACTTAGACATATAACAAGCGTGGTTAAGACCACACAGGTCCTTGAAGCATACCTAAGGCTCTCTTCACAGAAGGTCACCTTCTAGGAAGAGAGGAGGCAACCATAGAGCCTCTCTAGGGTGTCATCTCTAAAGATAGGCTGGAGATCCATGCCAACTTCTGAAGCTAGAGAGAGCTGTGGTAGCTGCATCAGAGCAACAGGAACATTCGAGACCATCACTGGCTTCCACAGAGCCTGGCAGTAGCTGCCATAACCACAGTGTTGCTTTTGGTCTCGAAGTAACAGAAATGACAGGAACAGGATATGCCTAGGCTCCCTTTTCCCCAGAGAATGTATAAGTCTTAGTGCCACATTTCACTCCATTTCACAAGCAGCACAGACCTCAATTTGTTTTCCTAACATACCATATCATAGACTGCAGTATGCACAAACCAATGTGTTTGGACATATGCTTTAAGCTATGACAGTTCTTGAGACTTAGTACCTAAATGAACAAGGCAGCATTCATATCCTCAAAAATGTTCAGATTCTTGTGGTAGAAACAAGCAACTAAACAGGTGATCTTTGTAGATAAAAGAGGTGTGATGTGAGAGTTTTTTACAGAATCTTGGAGGCATTTTCAAAAAATTCTAAGATGGTAGCATCCTGTCACAGACAATATTGTGTAACCCATGGCTGTATGATGGCACATTTGGGGTTGTTGGTAGAGTTTATAATCCCTGTGATAAAAGATAAATCTTAAGAAAAGGTAGAAGTCTCCATATAAGTGATGATGTTTTATCTAGAACTGACTGAAGATGCAAATGATTAGATCCTGGCAATTTTTATGAGCAATCTATCCACTTTTATCTCAAATCCTGTCACAAAATCAATCAAACATTGTAATTGCAGCACTGGGGATATCGGCTTTAAGAGTCCACACAGACTCAGTCTAGGCTGTTAAGTTGGAGTACTCTTCTAAACTCTAGAGCGTATTTATTTCTATAAATTTTCCAACTTGAAAAAAAAATCCCACACTTTGGAAGCTACAGAATATAACAAGCACATTTTATCTTGACTTGGAACTTGAAAACAGATTGACAAGTATTCCCTGGCTATAAGATAAATATTAAAATTTCAGAGATAATACTACATAAGATTTAACCAGGAAACATATTTGAGCATTGCTAGGGCCCTGTGGAAATGCTTAGTGTGTCACCTGAAGGGCGGGAGAAATCCATAAGTCCTCTAGGTAGAGGCCACCCATCGTGTGGCTCTACAGACTGAGTGATAACCTTTTATAAATCACTATGCAGCTTTCCTAGAAAGCAGAGTAAATTCTTCCATGAAGAAAATATATGCCGATTTAGCTCATCTCTAAATGGAAAGATGAGCTGTAGAGCTTTACTGTGTTTGGAGTTTAAATTGCCTAGTGGGAAGACCAGTTAAAGAAGAATTATAGAAGTTTAGGCTCAAAAAATTAAAAAAGGAGGAGGGGAGAGAGTATGAATTCATGCTCTTAGAGAGCAGTACTTCTAAGCTTAATGTTACAGTGCTGTGTTTCTGCCAGAGGAAAAGGAATATTCTAAATTATAGTACTATTATGATTCATAAATAAGACTTACTATGGAGTTATTTTAATCTGACACTGATGCTACCTGTAATTACAGTTTTCCATTGCAGCAGGTAGGTGACTCTCCAAGAGGGAGGAAAAAGCAGAGAAAAATAATGTATTTTGACTATTAACTCTGTTGTTAGGGGAATTGATAAGAAAGAAATGGGTTGAGTGATTAAAGATCCTTGTGGTATGCCTGAAATTGATGCTGTTTGATATATATTCCCTGAAGTACTTCTGAGGTTTGCGGGCCTAGAACCAGTGTGGTCTAATTTTATTGTTGTTGGAGATTCCATAGTTTTAGTGTTGTTAATGGTTTCCTTTATAGTCTGTGTTTTCAGGGAAATGAACGAAAAAGAATGAAAATCAATGGTCTCATCCATGTCCAGATTAGTAGTACCTTCAAGGAAGACAAGCATAGGAGAGAGTTTAGGGAGACTCTTTTTGGTTTTTTGATTATGTATACTCTGAATATGCAATAATTCACTTAGAAGCCTATTTGCTTCACCCACATGTGCCATATATGCATACCCCTCTTTGAAGAATGCATGTAGCAACCTCAGAAACTCCTTTAGACCTACTTGCATCAGGCTTGAAGCACCCCATCTCTGAACAATAGTAAAAATTTCTCAGCCCTTAGTAACAATCAAATTTAGACATTTTCTATTCAAGTGCATTCCCAATGTACCTATTACAAAGAATGGGAAGGCAGTCATGTGGGGTGCATAAGCAGTGAGGCAAAACTCTCCTCTAATAACCTTTTATGAGAGCCCATATTTACCAGCATATACCTATGCCCAATTGGGTTTGCATATGATTAAAGCCAGATGCATCATGAAAAGAGAGAAGGACAGTAGAAAAATTAGTTTATAAACTAGTATATCAACCAACAAACAGAACCACTCAAGATACAACATTAGCAACAAGCCTACTGCTTCTCTTGAGTTCTATAAAAGAAAGTCCTCACTAATAACTGAGCCCTTGAGGGTCCTCACTTTTGTGCCCTGTTGCTCTCTGACAGTGAATTCTGATCATTTCCATTATTTTGCTTAAATAAAGAGACCTTGCTACTTTTGCTAATATTAATGGATGCTATGTTCAATTTTTTACAGGAGGCCAAGAAGCAGAAACAGCTGTCCCAGACTGAACCTCTGATACCATAGCATCTTCAGGGTTAGATTTGACATTGAGAACTAAGTTTCTAGTCAGGCCTCTAATGTCCAATGAAGGTCAGAGTCTCTTCACTTTTTTTAAGGACTGATCTCATTCTTTCACTCAGGACCCCAGTTTTCTTGGTCCAGTTCCAGCTTGATTTCCCTACATCCTGTATCCAAGGTGAGTAGTGTCTAAAACACTAGAATCTTATTGACTTGTTTCACACAGAAATTAACATGAATGAGAACTGTAGAGAAGAGACTTGAAGGACAATGGACAGAGAGCATAGTAAGAAATTGGTATAGACTGGAGGATGAAGAAGAATTCTCTACAGATGTAATATTTAGTGCACATCCCAAAAGATGGAGTCAGGTAGCAAATTAGGGAAGGAAATGTTCAAAGCAGAAAAAACTAGTGTAGAGATGAGCAAGAGTGTCGATACATATTCAAAGACAGGATAACTATACTTACTGACAGATTGGATTTAGACACTAAGGGAAGAAGTTGCCTAAGGGATGATTCTCAAATTTCATGCATGAGTAACTAAGGGCTGCCCATGGCAAGGAGCTCCTTCTGGAGAGTACCTATCATAGCAAACTGTGTCCAGTACCTATTTCTACTGTGTAAGGTATTGCCTTACCTGTGTGGCAATCCCTTCTCTTCATATGGGCTGACCAGACTAATGGTGAGGGGTGAGGTGGGTATAAAATGTTATGTCATCAGAGAAAGAATCTGTCCCCTGGCTCTTCAGCTTTTATCTTAAGAGTAACCATGTCACTTTTTCCAGACTCCATAAACACAAGGACAACACTTTCAACTTAGCTTTGGACACACTTGCTAAGCCCAGGCTTGGAATGATTGCAATTAGTTGGCAATGTCCAATAAGGTACCAGCCCTCTGGGATAAGTAATTTGCACTTCAATGGGGACTATTCCATGCCTAAACTTACCAATTTTCACACATTTAAACAGTAGAATTCTTTTTATCACACAAACTTATTCATACAAAGCAACTCAGCCTAAAGAACAGATGAAAGGGGGCTGGCTCTTCCAGTGGAGGCTGGGTTGTGATTCTGAGCATCCTATGCCACTGTTTACTCTTCCCTCTGCAACAGGTCCCTGCAGAAGTTTGAGGATTTGCTTTAATTCAAAGGCAAATTGAGTAACATAGCAGAAAGTTTAGAACTGGATAACAAAGAGATCTGAAATTATAACATGAAAGCCAGGTCAGATGAAAAGAATAATAAGCCCAGTGCTTTTGGGACACTTTCCAGGTGTAAATCACATTTTAAAATGTGTATCTTATTGTCACACCCTAAATGTCAAAGAACAGGCAGGATGTCTGTTAGTGTTTATCTGAAGATGGCAATCACCTCCAAATTAGCAAGTTACAAGATTAATACCAAGTGAATAAGAAGATACAAGAAAGCATGGGATAGCAGGAGTAGGCTGAGGTGACCATTCTTGAGTGGCAACCAGAGGCCTGAGATATGGGTGTTGTCCATTCCTCAGGGAACAACTAAGATGAGAATCCCTCACTTTCAATTTGTGTCTTAACCAGAAGCCAAAAAGGAGGAAATTCTGTTAAGACAGACCTTTAGAGCTGAGTAAAGAGAAGTAATCAGGTCTAGACCAACACAATGAACACAACACAGGCAGTAACTGTGATTTGTAGGTGCATGAATATTTTAATGCCATTTTAAT
Source organism: Acomys percivali (assembly GCA_907169655.1). Taxonomy (NCBI): domain Eukaryota; kingdom Metazoa; phylum Chordata; class Mammalia; order Rodentia; family Muridae; genus Acomys; species Acomys percivali. Next base: position 65,081,741 of record OU015747.1, read on the forward strand.
ACTTGGACTATACTAAAACATAAGTTCATGTAGTGTGGAGTATAATATAAGATAGCAATTCCCACCTTGCTGAGTTCAGGAAAATAATGGAAGCTCATGTATGCTAAAAATAATACCAGCGACATCACAAGACAATTATTTGGGTTTTAAAATATTTCCCTCTGGGGTGTCTAGGAAAAATTTGCTTGACCTTTTGTTAAAGACCACCTGAGGCAGATGATTGATTACATCTGCCCTCAAAGGTAATCATATAGAGAGCTCCACAGCACAATTACTCCAAAAAGGCCATTCCTTCAGATTTCCTTTCAAAGAATTTGGTGAATATATTCAAGTAAAGGAAAAGTGTTGCCAAATGCCTCCTGTCTAGCCTACAGTCCAGACGAAGCAGATTTGGGAATGATCACAACCATTATCTTTAGGATCAACAAGTACTGAGATATAGAATCAGCATATCCAAAATATACTTTCCCAATGTTCCTTTAGATTTGTGAATGGGGTCATATTCTCCAGTCTTAAGCACTACAATCTTCTGAGGTAGCCCTACAGTCTCTCCCAGGAAGACTGCTGTACACTTTGGTTTTCTTCTTTCCTTCATTGTGTCTTGGCTCACAGTTGCTGTCTTCCCTCTGCCACAATTGAGACTGGCCATGGGGATGACACACAGGAGAGCTCAGGACACAGGAGGACACTAGGACGGAGAACAGAAGAACACAAAGCTCGCAGGCTCTGTGAGAAGAGTGCCAGGTTGATTTGTCCTCCCATGAGAGCTTCCAGAGATTGAGGAGAGAGTCCAGCAGCTCTCCTCCCTGAGAGTGTTAAAATGAAGTCTTCAGGGAACACTCCAACGGCAAGGTAATTTGTTCTCTCTCTGTCTCTCTTTCTCTTTCCCTCTATCATCCTCCCTTTCTTTCCTTAATTGTTTCCTCTTCCTTTTACTCTCTCTCTTTCTCCCCTCCCACCACCCACCCTGCCTCAATCTTTTTATCTCCCTCCTATCTTCCATCTCTACTTCTCTCACTCACTTCCCTGGACCCTGAGCTCCAGCTCTCTTCAGATCAGCACAATACCCCAGTGTCCTTTGCTCCAAAAGCTCTCCAGCTGCCACAGAAGCTGCACTGCCACAGGAATACAGTACATCATGCACTCCACAGCTATGCAAGACTCTTCTCTGTCCTTCTACCCACCACCCTATGAATATTTGAACTATTTCACTTCAGATAAATCTGTGACATAAAAATTTCCTGTTGGAGTTTGTCATCTCCTGTACAAATTCCACATATGTTCTAGTTGGTACTGGGACAAGACTTAACACCTATTTCATAGATAAGTTAGGAAAGGCATTAAGTGAGTTTGGGTTGCATTTTATTTAACAACTTCAACTTATATAATTAAGTAATTGATTATTCCATACCACTGATTCTTATGAATGTAAAGCAAGTTTGGTGGCATTAAAACTAATATTCCTTGTGACAGTCCCAAGCATCTATATGTTAAATAGCTAATTCTAATGCCTGAGTTCAAACAATGCATAGAAATGTCTGTATATCCTGGTTAAGAACTGTAAAATTGGCATCAAAAACAAGCTATCTCCTGACTTATATTGTGGCAGTCTGAATGCCCCAGAACACTGTGCCAAAGAGTTTAGAAAACAAATGTACAATAAAAGTAAATAATGCACTCAAAACCTCAAATTTCAGGTAACTATTTTGAATTGCAAATGATGAAAATTTAATGTTGAGCGATCTGATAAAATAACCATTGGGAAAATGAAAAAAAAAAAAAACTGTACTATTCTTAAAGTTGAATGTGGACATTTCATGCAGATTTTTAGTTTCATATACCTTATTTAAAAAGTCCCCTTAGTTGCCACTACCTAGATTATTTAAGACTCATAAAAAGCAACCAAATACTGTATAAGGAATTTTTATGTGCCTGTTTTAATTGTCATCTCAGAGGCTTTCTGCCTCTGTCTGCTAACCTAGGCCTAGGCCCAGAAGCTTCCAGCCTCCATACAATCTAACTTATGCCTAGAATGTTTTCAACCTCTAAGACTTACAGTTAATAAGATCACCATTTCTTGTTCTTACTGAGCTCTGGGGTGGCTGGTTCAACTCAGCTGGTTTATTCAATCTGGATTCTTTCTCAGCCCATGAATGTTTCTGTTTAGCCTCAAACTAACTCCAGGAATCTGTTCTAATCTTCTGGATGCTTCTCGTTCTCTGACTTGTTTGGTCTTCACCTGCGTTCTCTCTGTCTGAAAGGTGTCTCTATTACTGCCTCATTAAATTTGCTTCCTCCCTCTCTACATTGTCCCTTAAGTAGCTTCCTTTCCTCCCCTTCTCAAGAGAGTTGGGCAAGTCCTAGTCTGTTAAATGTTTCTCTGATTCTGCCATTCAAGTAGACTTCACTTTCAAACACGGATGCTTCCTTCTACAACCTAACCTTACCTTCACTGTATGGGATTAAAAGCATGTACCACCATGCCTGGACTTAGGCTTTTCCTTACCTAAAATTTGCTGTGTGCCAGGCTGGACTTGAACTCAGCTCTGCTTGCCTCTGTCTCCTGGACTAAAGACCTGCTTGTATTCCAGCTGGATCACACACACCTAGAAGGTCTTTGGATGTGATCTCTTCCCATAGCAACCATGTTCTAAATTAAAATTAAAATGCCTCTACAAAATACCTTGTCTTTATTGTTATTGTTCTCCCTCCCTCCCTCCCTCTCTCTCTCTCTCTCTCTCTCTCTCTCTCTCTCTCTCTCTCTCTCTCTCTCTCTCTCTCTGTGTGTGTGTGTGTGTGTGTGTATGTGTGTGTGTGTGTCTCCTTTTTCTTTGAATTGTTTTGAGACAAAGTCTTTATATCCAGTGGACACTGACCACGGAGGTTTACTATGTTTTCCAGGACAACCTCAGCCTTGGTGAGGTTATAGTTATGTACCTCCATGGAGAGCCTAGATTTTCTTAACTTGTGATGCTACTTTAAACGCTTCATCGGTCTTTTGCTCTGGGGATTTCTTTCATCTGAGAATGGTTCTTCTGCCAAGAGTTCTGCCAAGTGATCACTTTTTCTTTTTAAAGTTACAGTTCTACTGTGTTCCTTGTAGTTCTCAGTTCTGATTTTTATAGAGTCAAAACTGAAACACAACTGAAACAAACTGAAACAAAACCCTCTGGTATTTGGCAGTCGTACTGGAACTTGATACATACCCCTGCCACTGCTGATGATCCAGGAATCATCTAAGTAAAACACCCCTGGCTTTCGCCAACTGAGTATAATGTCTGGTGTGATGCACTACATAAATAAGCAAATAAATATGAAAAAAGAAAAATGGACAAAATACTTCATAAAGAAAATTTATCCCAGGTTTTGTTGAAATTTTTGCCATAAGTAAAATGTAACAGTTCATGTTTTAGTCCATGTTTAGTCAGTGAAACAATGATAAGAGGAAAGAGAAGTCATAGAGGAAAGAGGCAAGTGTAGAGTCTCTTGGAGTAGCATTAGCTGGCCACAGCTTCGTCACAAATATATTACTGTCTTCATTTCATAGGTGCCCTCTACCAAGCTGGGGAAGCTGCTTTGCCATGAGTGAAGGAGAAAATTAAGTATGTCTGTTGGGTCTTCCTTTTGTTTCCTCTGCTGGTTGAAGTTTATCAGCAGGTGCTGCTCAAATGGCCTCACCCTACCTTGCAACAACAGAAATCACTGGAATCTCTTGTCCCTTTGGTCACTGTTCAAGAACAGTGGGTGCCTTTGCAGCACCACTTTACTCTGCCCTATAAAAGCCACTCCCAAAATATTATCTATGCTTTTTATTTTTTCAAAAACTTTATCCATTCTCACGACTTCATCATTCTGTGAATTGTTGGAATGGCTATATTCATTCCTAGCTTTCCCAATACCAAGCACAGCAAACCTTTGGCATTTTTTTCTGGCATATATCAGCTCTAGAAACAACTACCTTTGATGTGGAAGAAGTTATATTTAACACCACATAATCCTTGCCACTTGTAGTCACAGCTGATCAGACAAAGACCAACACACACCCCAAAGAAATCAGTTTGTAGTGTGGAAGGAACCTGTACTTTGTCTTGATGAGAAAAGATGAGAGGGCCAAGAGAATTCCTCCTGGGAATGTAAGCTCTGAATATTCAGAGGCTGAGCAGTTGGCATCAGATCCTGAAGCTAAAAGAACCCAGTGAGATGAAGTCAAGGGCACATCTGCCCAAACAGCAGGACAAAGAGGCAAAGGGAAGGAAAATGATGCGTTAAAGAAAAGAGACAGTAATACAGAAAAAGAGGAGGCCTGGAAAGGAAAAGTTAGCTGATGCCCTGGGCTCCTGATGATTTTCTCCATTTCTGGGCTAGCATGCTTCACACAATAAAGTGACTCTTCTCTCCTCCTCATATGCTTTCCTAAAGTTTATTTCTTATAATACATATTACTATAAACATACTTGCCATTTATATTTCTTATGGATTTGGTTCTTTGGGTAGAATATAAATATTTTCAGCCATATATCTAGCATATAATAGATTTTAATTAATATTAACTAGTGTATTACTTAGTTTATACTTGAATATTTACTCAAATTCTCTTATGTTAATTCTACTTCTTTATACAATACTAAGGTTGTCTCTTTAGATACTTGTTATAAGCTAATGAGATATATAGCACAGCTATTTGGAATCTCACACATGGTACCTTATTTAAGTGTCTGGTGAACTCAGTGCTGTCTTCGTACTGTCCCCATTATATTGGTTAGGAAAAAGGCACTAAGAGTTAAATACACCACACAAGATAACACCCTGGCTCTGGATTTCAACAAAAACAGTTGAGTTTCAGTGTCTATACCTTTTATTCTCTATGTCTGAGTATAGTCTTTGATCACTTGAAGAAGATGATGCATTCCTAATACCAACTTCTCCCTCTTAAGAGAAGATTTAGCACCTTAAGTCAAGTGAAAGCATTTAACTTTTAGATAGGCATCATCAATGGCCTGAAAGGTGTGTACACAATATGAAAAGTAAAGATACACATTATAACAGATCCTGAGACATAATTCTTCCTCCAGCATACTGAGGCCAGAAAGCCCCTCTGGCTAGCTGTCACCAAACCCATTACTAGCAGGGACATAGCTACAGGAAATAATAGCTAAGACAGATAGATAATTGGAAGGTGTTTACATGTTATTCTTGTCAATAATCATCATAATATCATCTTCGGGTCTGAAACACCTTTTAATGTTTCCTTGGAAACAGCCCAGCCTAAGGAGAAAGGTTTGAGAGTAGCTGCTGAGAGCTAGTCACCTGGCATAGAGTTCTGTGCATAGACTCCTTGATTCATGGCCTGATTCCACATGCCCTAAACACACATACAAGGGTGCTGCAATGATGTACACAGAACTGGACCCAGAAACCCTCCTATATTTCCTGGAAACACTTCACCAAAAAAGACCACCTACTGTAGAATCTTAGTTTCATTTCTGTTGCTAAATAATAAACCCCAACAAAATGCAACTATGAGAAATTATGAATTTGGCACACAATTCCAAGTCACTATCCGTCATTGCTGGGAACTCAGGGCAAGAACTCTAGCAGCTAGTCATATCATATTCACAGTCAAGAGCAAAGAGAGAGTAAATCCACCCTTGTTTGCTTACTAGTGTTACTATTCAGACAGCTCTCATTACTCATTTACATCTCAAGGCTCAGCCTATGGAATGGTACTGCACATACTGACAGTAGCAGTTCTCACCTCAGTTAACAATCAAGACAAGTCCAAGGGCAACCTTATATGGGGAATCATTTTGAGTCTCCCTTCTAGGTGATTCTAGATTGTGTCAAGTTGGCATTTAAAACAAATCACACACACTGGCACAGAACAAAAAAATTCAGTCTCAGTTATCATTCTTAGTATTGAACATAGTGCCACCACATCAGCTATTTCAGTGGTTCCACTGATGTCACTGGTTCTCAGGGTGCATACCTGTAAAGTGAGAAGGATCCTCAGAACACAGTGTGTATTTATCATATTTGTATTAGTTAAGTTATGGTGCTTTTGGTAGGCCTAATTGGTATGGTAGTTGAGTGTCAATTATCAAATGTCTGAAATCCTCTAGTCCTTGTCATATGAAATATGGAAAACTTGCCAAAGCTCTCAAAGGTAGGTCATCTGACAATCAAGAGTCCTCACTATTGATGAACTTGGAGATGTCACAGGAAACAAGTGAAGTGAAAACTGTAGAGCTTACTGCTTAGCAGGCACTAAATTTCATTACAAATACTTCCATGTATTTCCTAACAGGAAAAATCTCCTACACCAGTGTACTCCTAGCCACCCTGTGAACCTCTAGCTGGAACAGGACTCTGAATGAATTTCTCATTCTTGGGAACCCTGCCAGATAATTACTGCAGTGCACCTAATGGGCTCATTGAAGAATCTTCTGGTCAGATTTCTTTTTTTTTTTTTAACTCATCACAGTGCTTTGTGTGGTTTTCTGTATAACCCTATGCTACTCAGACATTCTAATATCAGCCAATTAATAATTCATTAAATATTTATTACTTTGTGTTAATTTCCAGTAGTGATTTTTAAAACAAATACTTGGAAACAAAAGAAAAGGTCAAAAATTTAACAAGTAGTGACATGAAACTGGAGAGAGGAAAAAAATTAGTGTTTGGCAACTGGGTGAGATGTGGTTCTGCATAGAAAGAACCTCTGTTCATCTTCAGAATATGAAAATTACATTATCTCCATAGCAGACAGTTCAAGGTTTTCCATATCTACACAAAGCTCACAATGTCCATGGATCTGCATTTAGACAAGTTCTGAGTTTAGACAAGAGCCTGCATCTGGGCGGAAATGAAGACGCATGGAGCAGTAAATTGTATTCCCAAATTGTATAACCTCTGTTCTTTGGGGCTCCAAATGAATACAATGAACAATTACATGCCCATCAGACACTCACGATAGGAGTAGTCTGCCAGAGATCAGAGAGATTAACCATTTTTGCATAAGACCAGATATAAAAATTTATAAATGAAGAAGGATACAAAGACTAAAGGAGTCCACAAAAAAAAGAAAGGAAGAAAGAAAGAAAGAAAGAAAGAAAGAAAGAAAGAAAGAAAGAAAGAAAGAAAGAAAGATAAAGAAAACCTAAACCATTTATTCACATTTAGCTCTTTCCATAGGGCATGTCAAGGTCTTTGAACAAAAACCAAAATAATGAAACCACATTCTCAATTCAAATACTTTATAATGTAAAGCAGAATTTTAAAGTGCCAAACATCAGAATGGAGACAGGAGTCTCATATTGAAAACTTACACAAAAGACCATGGCAAAGTTTCAGTGGTGAGTTAAGTGTGGGAATTAATTGCTCTGCATTTTTACAGGCCCAACATTACATTGTCAGAGTTACACTAATTAGAAGACATACAAAATTTTTAAAAAGTTTTCTCTATGTATGTAATTTGGAGAAGAGAGATTAAAAACTCCCGTGGGTCAGAAACACAATCATTGCAAACTGAATTTCTGGACACTGTAACCTCTCTCTTCCTGGCACAAAGCCTCTTGCCTCTGTCCATGTTACTGGATTCTATGTGTAGGGTGAGAGGACAGACACTATTCTTTGCATGCAGCCTTTGCCTATGACCAGGAACTTGTTTCAAAGTCAGTCAGTAAATATTTTTATATCCATGTGAATGGAAAGAGATACAACTCTTTATTAATCAAGACAGCCTTGAGGGTCCTACTCAGGTTGACTCAGGTAGACACCTTCCCCCTGACTCTGGCCCCTGACCTCTAGAGCACTGTGCTTCAGAAATCTTGTAATTGCAAAGTCTTTGCCAGCACCTTTGAAATGTAAATACATCTTCCAGTCTCTTACCCAGTAGAAACTCTTTTAGGGAAGGACCTGGGAGCCATCCTTTTGAAAAGAAATCTTACAGAATGGGTGTCCCCTTACCCATATCTGTGAGAGGATATAGGGTAGAAACTACCTGTTAATAAACACAAATTAGCAAACACAGTCTGCCTACAGCCACTGAGCAGCCTCCCAGTCAACCTTCTTGCTTACTCAGGCCCTTGAGGTTTACCCGCCTTTTGTTTCTATAGAGTGGCTTTCAGTCTCCTCTGCACAGTCTTGAATAAGGTTTTCCTTGATATTTAACTCTGTCTGCTATGTTGTTCCTTGGGGTATATAGAATTTCAAAGGACTCATTTGGCATCTTTTGCCTTATAAGAAAATTCGAAAACCAAGGAGACCAAAACAAACACTGAAAGTGTGGACACTTTATGGGTAATTAGTTTGGCATACATCAAAAATGCAGCATAGAAACAGTGAGTGTATCAAAAGATTTTCTACCTAAAAAGCCAACGTATTAGATAGAGTTTGAGAAACTTACCTGTATATAGAACAGCCCAGTAGGACAGGGCAATAATAGATTTATAAGATGACTTCCTATGTGATCTTTGTAGCAGTTATTTGAGGTACATAGATGCATAAAGTCAAGGTATGGTGGGTTTTCTCTTGGTACCTAGGACACACTATGTAGAATAGGAGTCTAAGGCAGGTTAGCATACTCAAGTAAGAACATAGTCTACACTGTTGCTTGTAGTTATCAAGGTACAATAACTCAGACTTCTTCAAGTCAATTTGCAGATGACAGAGGTAATAAAACAAAATTAGGTGACCTGGATGGGACTGAACCTACCCAGAAAGAGAATAGCTATGTTTTTGGGCTGATGGTAAATTTTCACTCATCAATATAGCTATGAAAAAATGCACTTCCGGTTCACTCAGGTAATTAAGTTTTATTCCTTCTCAAGTCTCTGATGGGGTTGAAGACCAGATAGTTTAGTCTTACAATTAAGCTTGGTTAGGCATTAAGATGTTTTTAGATCTAGATAGATGTTTTAAGTTAGCAGAGATGAGATATGCTAGATATTTATTTTCATTCAGAATTTTAGACCCAATAAGATAAGAAAGATATTTACTTCAAGTTTGCCAAACTCAAATAGTCAAATCACTATGAATGTAACCTTTATATAATTCCTGATTGTCTCCTGGTTCTTCCTGCTGTATGTAGTTTATTTTATTTATGTGTAATAATATAAATGTATATTTCAAAGAAACATTAAAAAATGGGGAAAAAAGTGATCAACCTAGTAGGTTCATATCATGTGACTAGCTTGTTCCCAAGTGGCTTCACTAACTATAGGATCCATTCACTCTTCACATAGACAACTAGCTACAGATTTGGTGATGGTGCAGCAGCCTGAAATGCTTGAAGAGCCCAGAAAAAGGGCGTGAAGAATGTGGGGGTATTCTAATTGTAAAAATGAAGAGACATTACAATGTTTTTCTGCAGAGTAGTTAGTAAGTATGAAGGAAAAGGCTGCCTTAGAAATAGAGAAATTCAATGTACACTACTTTGGTCAAGAGATCAGAAGACAATCTTCAGTGACAGGATCCAGACATCACCTGTCACATGATGCCATATGGTAAGAAACAAATATCACCTACATGATATTCTTGCCAAAATGGTTTGCCAGAATCTCACTGTAGAAAAAAAAAAGAATCTAAATATAAAAGCATTCTGCAAAACAATTCCAATGAGCTACTCCAAAACTCCTCAGTGATATTAAACCTGGAAAAGGCAGAGAAGCTATTCTAGGCTTAGAAAGACAAAGAAGCTTGACAGATAAATACACCATATGAGCCCTGTTTGCACACTGTTCTGAAGAACATCACTGTGACATTTGAATATGAACTAAGTATGAGATAACATATTACTGATACATTTTCAAGACATAATAGACAATAGTGTGTAAAACATGCTTCTTTGCTGTCTCTCTCTTAATCTCAAATATTTCTGCAAACATCACATTATTTGTGTGTGTGTGTGTGTGTGTGTGTGTGTGTGTGTGTGTATTCTTTCTTAAGCAAGGTTCTATTTTAAAACTAGTTAGCAAGAGCTTAGAGTGAGAAATTATGCTTACTAGAAGTCAGCTTTATATTTACTAAATTAAGTGAAACATATTTTTGAGAGCTTAGGTCAAGTATTAAGGAAAATCTAAGAGAATTAGTTTTCTTTTCAAAATTTAAAGGGTGAATTATCATTTGGCAAAGTGAATAAAGTGTTATCTGAATAAATAGAACTGAAATAGTGGACAACAGCCTTAAGGGAGCAGTCCTGGATTGGATTAAAAGATTCTAGTCATTGATTGGATTAGAGTATGGATGAAAATGTAACAAAATTTTTCTCAAAGGCAGGGTCACTAGATAGGTTAAATAGATTAACACCAGCAATATAATGTCTAATATTTAAAATTTATAAATTTCTGCACGTTTAAAACACCTGCAACCAAGATAAGCTACTGCAGGAAGAGCTGTTTAGTGCTTATATGATATCTAACTTAAGATGCCATCTACAGGAGAGAAAGGCAAAAGAAATTATGGAGTGACCTGGCAACATGCAAGCATTCACAAGATAGCATGACAATAGAGGGATGAGGGAATATAGTGCTGAGAGAAGAATTATTTACTGGACAGGACTGCATGTGTATGTATCCTGGCTATAGATATCAACCTGCAAAGAGCAATACAATATGGTTCCAGCAGAGAGGATAAAATGGATGGTTGCAAACAAAGAAGAAGGAAGGAACATTCCTAGCATCAGCAAGTCAAAGACAGAAGGATGAGAGTTCAAGGCAACTTATGCTACAAAGTGAGAATATTTCTAAAAATGGGAGAAAAAAATATATAATCACAAAAGAATCAATGGAAGTCATGAAAAGCATCACTGATTTAACTGCCTCTAATTCCAATATGATTTAATGTTGCTATTTGGCTCCCCAAGACACAATATCCCAAACAAGGGACTGATCATCACCAATCACACCAACTTTAAATTTGTTCTTATCTTAAATAAACTCATAGGCACTGAGATCTGGAAGGGTATTGTAGGCTTACATGTTTTACAACCTGCTTTATTTAGAGTTCTTAAACACTTCAAACCCAGTTCTAACCACTGACAGAGGAAGAAGAGAAAGAATGTTAATAGCTTAGAGAGACATGGACCTGTTTAGAAGTAGTTCCTGGATTTTCCAAGATGGCGGTGCCGAACATGTACTATATCTCATCTACAAAATGGTGACTAGGGACTAGACTGGGAGCCACAGACTGCAAGACTTGGAAAACCCTAGGTGAGAGAGGTCTTCACATTGCAGACCACAGACAGGTCTGGCTTAGGTAATCCAATGACTCATGTTGGACGGGAGCCCAGACCCCAGAGTCTGGACCAGAACCCACCTGTGAACTACAGCTGTACTCTATAGCATGCTCTATAGCATGAACTCAGTATATGGAACTGAACTCTGGGTAGTCAAGCACCAGACTACCTGGCCTGGGAAAATCTCAGGAAAATGGGTGGATCTGACCCCCAAAACCCACCTACCCTGTGCCAGTTCACAGAAAGCACCAGGTCCCACACAGTGGCCCAGGAAGCTGTGGACATATTATCCAACCACAGCTGTGGGGTCTGAATGGGACCAGGCAGAAACCTAGCAATCGGCCCCCAGCAGACTGTTCCTGTGCTGTACTCAGATCGCGAGGCCCCCAAAACACCATCAGGGACAAGATACAGATACATGAGGACTTTTAATCAACTCAGAGCCGGGCTCTGACGGGACACCAACACAGTGATATCCAGAAAGAGCCTCTGGGCTGAGGGTAAATTTATAGGGTCCTACCCCTCCCAGCACCCCAGAGCAGGGGAGTTCCAAACTGGCAAGCATCTCTTGGTTGAGTAACATAAAGAGGTCTAATGTCTAAAGGTGACAGCCTACAAAAAAGGCTTCAAGACCACACATGGCTTAGATTTCTTTGTTCTCTTTGTCCACTACCTTGTCCAGGAAAGTGTCTGGTTTCTTATTAACCCCATCTCCTGTGGGCAGGAAAGAATGTGGCTGTAAAACTGGTTCTCTTATCAACTCTATCTCCAGTGGGACCCTTCAGGTCAGTCACTAGGCAATGTAATATCTAGTGGGGCTGCTCTTTGCAGCTGACCAGATTATCTCCTGTAGGCCTATTTCTTAACCTTTGCCCCAGGAACCGTGAAATCCAATTTTAGTTCTTCTGGTATCTCACCTGCATATTTGGGATGGAACTTACCCATCCTAGCAGGTCTCCACAGCCCATATGGCCTCTCATGCTCTCTCGAGATGCTGAACTAGCCTGAGCTGATGGGGCAGAAATCTAGCCAAACAACAACCAGAAGACAGTATTTTCTCTCTCCCTGGCAGAAAGAACATAGGCCCCACTGCCTGGATGGATAAGGCAGAAACCTAAACGCTATTAGAAGCCAGCAGGGGTTCAGGCACTCTAGGGTGATCTGAGCCTTGGACCCAAACTCCAAGACCCAAGGGCAGGGTATTTAAAGCCCAGCCAAAGACTGAATAACCATAACCAGCTCTACCTACACTACCTCAATCTGATCTTGGGGCTGTACAGCACCAACACCTAGCTCTGTTGACCCAGGGGAGAGGCCAGGTTATGGAGAAAAGTGCAGTGGAACTATAACCAAGTCACCTGCCTGTTCCATGGAAGAACACCCACACAGGCAAGGGTGATCGAGCTATGGTCACTCACAAACAAATCACTCTCAGGAACCATTAAAGGACACCAAAAGCTACCTCCCATCATCAGAGATAAGAAGGTGACTAAAGGCCAGAGTAAAAACCCAAACAACAAAACCAAAACAATATGTCATCTCCAGATTCCAGCCATACCAAAGTAATCAACCCTGAGAACTCAAACAGAACTGAAACACAAGAAAATTACCTCAAATCCTTAGTAACAAAGATGATAATGAAGGAAATGAATAAAGTCTGTAAATAAATGCAGGAAGATGCAGCCAAACAGGTTAAAGACATTAAAGAGGCCTAGAAGGGGCACTGGAAGAAATTTAGGAAAATACAAACAATCATATAAAGGAAATCAATAAAACAGTTCAAGATCTGAAGACAAAAATGGAAACAATGATAAAACAAAGACAGAAGAAAGATGGGAATGAAAGAACTTAGAAAAGCAAGCAAGCAACACAGATGTAAGCTTCTCTAATAGAATTCACGAGATGGAGGATTGAATCTCAGGTCTAGAAGATACAATCATAGAACTTGAAGCAACCATTAAAGAAAATGCTAAATCTGAAAATTCCTGGCACAAAGTATGCAAGAAGCCAAGGACAACATTAAAAGATAAAACCTGAGGAAAATAGGTATTGAAGAAAGAGAAGAAGCCTGACTCCATGGCCCAGAAAATATATTCAATAAAACCATAGAATAAATTTTCCCCAATTTAAATAAGGAGATGCTTATAAACATACAAGAGGTCTACAGAACACCAAATAGAATAGAAGAGAAAAGAAAATCTCACTGCCACATATTAATCAAAACACAAAATGCACAGAACAAAGAAAATATTAAAAGCAGCAAGGGAAAAAGACCAAGTAAAATATAATAGCAAATGTTTCAGAATTCCACTCGACTTCTCTGCAGAGACTATAAAAGCAAGAAGGGCCTGGGCAGAGGTCCTGCAAACACTAAGAGACCACAGGTGCCAGACCACACTACTATGCCCAGAGAAACTTTCAATAACTATTAATGGAGAAAACAAGATATTCCATGACAAAAACTAATTCAAACAGTACCTATTCACAAAACTGGCCTGAGAGAAATTACTAGAAGGAAAATTCCAACCCAAATGACAAACTATAAGTAACATAACACATGAAATAGATAACTTCACTGTTGCAAAACATAACCATACAAACACTCTACTGCAACCAACATCAAAATCAAGGAACTTAACAGTCATAGGTCATTAATGTATCTCAATCTCAATGTTCTCAATTCTCTAATAAAAAGACACAGGCTAACTGATTGGACCCATAAACAAGACCCAATATTCTTCTGCATTCAAGAAACATATCTCAGCCACAAGGATAGACATTACTGCAAAGTAAAAGTCTGAAAAAAGGTATTACAAGAAAAGGGACACAAGAAGCAAGCTGGTGTAACCATTTTAATATCTAATAAATAGACTTTAAACCAAATTAATCAAGAGAAGAGGAAGGACACTTCAAACTCATCAAAGGGAAAATAAGGTAAGATGACATCACAATTCTGAACATCTACAACCACAATACAAAAGCACCCACAGTTGTAAAAGAACTATTAATAAAGCTTAAACTACACATCGATCCCCACACATTAATAGTGGGAGACTTCAATACTCCACATTCACCAAAGGATAGGACATTGAAACAGAAACTAAACTGAGAAATAGTGACACTAGCCAATGTCATGAATCAAATGGATCTAATAGATATCTACAGAACTTTTCACCCAAACACAAAAGATTATACCTTCTTCTCAACACCCCACAGAACCTTCTCCAAAATTGATCATATCATAAGTCACAAAGCAAACCTCAACAGATAGAAGAAGATTGAAATAATACCTTGTATCCTTTTAGATCACCATGCACTAAAGCTGGACTTCAAAAACAACAGATATAACAAAAAGTCTACACACACATGAAAACTAAACAACTCTCTACTTGATGACAACTGGGTCAAGGAAGAAATAAAGAAATAAATTAAGGACCTCCTGAAATTCAGTGAAAATGAAAAAACAATATACCCAAATTTGGGGGTTCCAAGAAGGCGTCGACCAGTATGCACTTTATCTGATATACTGCTAGGAGACCAGGGACTTGAATGGAGCCACAGACTGCTGAATCTTGAGAACTGCAGGTGAGTGGGGTCCCAAACTCCGCAGACCACCGGTGGGCCTAACCCCAGGACAAGCAACAGCCCAGAGGTGCTAGACGCACTCCCAAGAATCTGGAACAGAATCCACATGTGAGCTGAAGCTGGCATATAAAGCACAAACTCGCTGTGTGGGGCGGTGGTTTTCCAGAGCCCCTGGTCTGAGGAGTCTCAGGGAATAGGGTGAAACTGCCCTTGGATCCCTCCACCCACCCCATGCCGAACTATGGAGGTCACTCACCCAGGCCAGGTGGAAACACAGTCGGTGAGGCCCACCAAAAAGAGCTAGAGAGGGCGTGCAGCTCGCGGGCCATCCTGGGTCCAATCTAAAGCCAGACACAATGGTCTGAGCCTGCAAACAGGGGCAGTTAGAAACCAGCTTGGACTGCTCCCACAGGCCCAGCAGGATCTCCCACGTTATCGGGAGATGTGGGTTGTGCCTTCAGTGTCTAATTGCTGACCTGGAGGGATCTCTGAGAGTCCTGGCTTACAAGGGCATGTAATGTGCTACCACTTTGTATCCCTCCAGTGGCCTGAATCTGTATTGCCTCTGGCCCACGGTGCACTGATCCTGCACTCTACAACAGACAGAACCTAGCTGGGTCAGCTCCCACAGGCCAGACAGGATCTCTCACGCTATTGGGAGATGTGGGTGTGCCAGCAGTGTCTAATTGCTGATCTAGAGGCATCTCTGAGAATCCCAGCTTACAAGGAAGCAGAAAATGCGGCCATTTCGGATCCCACCAGCAGCCTGAATCCGTATCGCCTCTGGACCAGCACTCTACAACAGACAGATCCTAGCTGGTTCAGCTCCCAAAGGCCTGGTATGTTCTCCCATGTTCCTGGGACACTTCTACAGGGTATAGAGGCAGAGCTAAAACATAGCTACAGCCCAGAAGATCTGATCCAGCTGGGGTCTTGGCAAAATGACAGGAAGGAGAGGCAGCTGGGACCATCCTACCAAACGAGAGTGATTGTGTACTGACCTTGTTCTGGGGACCAAAAGTGCTGATCTGAATTACAGAAGTAAGGTGAAAGGTTCCAAACAGTAACGTACTTTGACTGACTCAGTCTGGAGCCTAAGGTGTAGAGAAAAATCTCCAGGAGTGGAAACCAGATCACCTGCCTGTTCCAGGGAAATACTCACTGATCCCTACAGGCAAGGACACCAGACCTATAATCAGTCATCAACTATCCACTCTCAACCAGTGAAGGTCACTAGAAGCTACCTCCCAAAATCAGAGACATCAAAATAACAAGAGGGCAGTGAAAGATTACTAACAAAAACCAAAATAATTTGGCACCTCCAGATTCCAGCAATTCCAATGAAAACAACCTGGAGAACTCAAAAATAATCGATATACAAGTAAATGACCTCAAGTCCTTAGTAAGGAAGATGATAATGGAAGAAACGAATAAAATCTGTAAACAACTGCAGGAGGAGGCAAACAAGAGGGATAAAGATTTAAAAGAGTCATATAAAGAGGCACTTGAAGATTTCAGAAAAATACAAATAACCAGATCATTAAAACAGTTCAAGACCTGAAGATAAAAATGGAAGCTATGATAAAGGAACACACAGAATAAAAACATGATTGAGGGGCATCAGAGAAGAAAGCAAGCATCTCAGCGGTGACTTTATCTAATAGAATGCAAGAAATGGATGAACGAATATAGGGACTTGAAGATATGATCATAGAACTCGAAACAACCATCAAAGAAAATGCTAAATCTGAAAAGTTCCTGACACAGAACATCCAAGAAATCAAGGACACCATGAAAAGATGAAATTTGAGAATAATAGGTATTGAGGAAAAGGAGGACAGACAGCTGGCTCCACAGCCCAGAAAATATCTTTGACAGAATCATAGAAGAAAATTTTCCCAATTTGAAGAAGGAGATGCATATGAGCATACAAGAGGCCTACAGAACACCAAATAGAATAGACCAGAAAAGAAAATCTTCCTGCCACATAATAATAAAAACATAAAATATACAGAACAAGGAAAAATATTAAAAGTGGCAAGAGAAAAAGGCCGAGTAACATATGATGGCAAACCTATCAGAATTATTCCAGACTTCTCAGAAGAAACCATGAAAGCCAGAAGGGCCTTGACAGAGGTCTTGCAAACCCTAAGAGAACACAGATGCCAGGCAAGATTACTATACCCAGCGAAACTATCAGTAACTGTTGATGGAGAAAACAAGATATTCCATGACAAAAACAAATTCAAACAGTACCTAGCCACAAATCCGGCCTCACAGATGTTGCTAGAAGGAAAACTCCACCCAAAAGGGTCAAATTACAACCAAAACGACATAGTAAACAGATAACTACACCATCGCAAAATCACAGCCTCACAAATTCTCAACTGTAACAAATAGCAAAAACGAAGGGACTTAGCAGTCACTGGTCATTAATATCTCTCAACAATAATACTCTCAATTCTCCAATAAAAAGACACAGACTAACTGAGTGGATGCATAAACATGACTCAACATTCTTCTGCATTCAAGAAACACATCTCAACCACAAGGACAGACACTGCCTCAGAGTAAAATGTTGGGGAAAATATTTCAAGCAAATGGTCACAAGAAGCAAGCAAGAGTAGCCATTCTAATATTTAATAAAATAGACTTCCAACCAAATAATCAAAAGGGATGAGGAAGGACACTTCATACTCATCAAAGGTAAAGTCAAACAAGAAGACATCACAATTTTGAACATCTATGCCCCTAATACAAGGGCACCCACATTTGTAAAAGAGCTATTAACAAAGCTTGACCCACTCATCGATCCCTACACATTAATAGTGGGAGACTTCAACAACCAATTTTCACTGAAGGATAGGTCTTTGAATCAAAAACTAAGCTGGGAAATAGCTTCATTAACAAATGTCATGAATCAAATAGATCTAAAAGACATCTACAGAACTCTTCACCCAAATGCAAAGAATTATACCTTCTTCTCAGCACCCCATGGAATGTTTTCTAAAATTGATCACATAGTAGGTCATGAAGCAAGCCTCAACAGATACAAGAAGATTGAAATATTACCTTGTATCTTATCAGATCACCAGCGTCTAAGGCTGGACTTCAACAATAACAGAAATTTTAAAAAAGCCTACTCACACATGGAAACTAAACAACTTTCTACTTAATGACACGTGGGTCATAGAAGAAATAAAGGAAGAAATAAAAGACTTCCTGAAATTCAATGAAAATGATGAAACAACATGCCCAAATTTGTGGGGCATATGGAAAGCAGTGCTAAGAGGAAAATTCATAGCACTAAGTGCCTCCATAAAGACATTGGAAACATCCCATATAAGAAACTTAATGACACATCTAGAAGCCCTAGAAAAAAGAAGCAGAAATACCCAGGAGGAGTAGACATCTGCAAATAATCAAACTCAGGGCTAAAATCAATAAATTAGAAACAAAGAGAACAATTTGAAGAATCAACAAAACCAGGAGCTGATTCTTTGAGAAAATCAACAAGACAGACAAACCGTTATCCAAACTAACTAAAAGGCAAAGAGACACTATCTAAATTAACAAAATCAGAGATGTAAATGGAGACATAACAAAAGACACTGAAGAAATTCAAAGAATTATAAGATCCTACGTCAAAGGCATATAAGCCACAAAATTTGAAAATTGAAGGGAAGTGGACAATTTTCTTAATTGACCCACTTGTGAAAATTTAATCAAGATCAGATAAATGAATTAAATAGTCCTATTTCTCCTATAGAAATAGAAGGAGTCATTAAAAGTCACCCAACCAAAAAAAAAGCCCAGGGCCAGATGGTCTCAGTGCAGAATTCTGCCAGACCTTCAAAGAAGAGCTAATACTGATACTCTTCAAGCTACTCCAAAAGATAGAAATAGAAGGAACATTACTAAACTCATTATATGAGGCCACAGACACTTTGATACCTAAACCTCCCAAAGACCCAACAAAGAAAGAGGATTTCAGACCAATTTCTCTTATGAACATTGATGCAAAAATATTCTATAAAACATTCACAAACCAAATACAAGAACACATCAAAGATATCATTCATCATGACCAGGTAGGCTTTATTCCAGGCATGCAGGGTGGTTTAATATAAGGAAATATATCAATGTAATCCACCATATAAACAAACTGAAAGAAAAAGTCATATGATCAACTCCTTAGATGAAGAAAAAGCATTTGTCAAAATCCAACACCCATTCTTGTTTAAAGAAATAAGGGATACAAGGCACATGCCTAAATTTAATAAAGGCAATATTCAGGAAGCCAATAGCCAACATCAAAGCAAATGGAGAGAAACTTATAGAAATTCCTCTAAGATCTGGGACCAAGCAAGGCTGCCCACTTTCTCCATATCTCTTCAATATAGTTCTTGAACTTCTAGCTAGAGAAATAAGACAACAAAAGGAGATCAAATGTATCCAAATGGGAAAGAAAGAAGTCACATTATTCCTATTCACAGATGATATGATAGTGTGCATAAGTCACCCCAAAAATTCCACCAGAGGATACCTACAGCTAATAAACAACTTTAGCAAAATGGTTTAACTTTAAAATTAACTTTAAAAATTCAGAAACATTCATATTTACAAATGACAATTATGCAGTGGAAGAAATTAGAGCTACTACACCCTTTGTGATAGCCACAAGCAATATAAAATATATAGGAGTAACTCTAACCAAGCAGATGTAAGACTTGTATGGAAAAAAAAAACTTGAAATCTCTGAAGAACGAGATTGAAGATGAGATCAGAAGATGGAAAAATCTCCCTTGTGGATTAGGGGAATTAACATAATAAACATGGCCATCTTACCAAAAGCAATTTACAGATTCAATGCAATCCTTATCAAAATACCTACACAATTTTTAAAGACATTGAATGATCAATTCTCAACTTCATATGGAAAAAAATAAAGGCAGAATAGCAAAAACAATCCTGTACAATAAAAGGTCATCCAGAGGAGTATTCATACCTGATCTCAAGCTATACTATAGAGCAACAGTAAGTAAAACAGCATAGTACTGGAATAGCAATAGGCTGGTTGATCAATGGAATTGAATCGAAGACCCAGAATTAAGGCCACACAACTATGGACACTTGAATTTTGACAAAGAAACCATATCTATTCAATGGAAAAAGGATAGCATCTTCAACAAATGGTGCTGGTCTAACTGGATGTCTACATCTAGAAAAATGTAAGTAGATCCATATTTATCATGATGCACAAAACTCAAGTCCAAGTGGATTAAAGACCTCAACATAAAACCAGAGACAGTAAATCTATTAGAAGAAGAAAAGATGGCAAAGAACCTGGAATCAATGGCATAGGAGACAACTTCCTGAACAGTATTCTAACAGCCCAGGCCTTAAGTTCAAGCTTCTGTAAATCAGGAGACACTCTCAACAGATCAAAGTGACAGCAGACCATGAAAAGACGTTCACCAACCCTACATCTGACAAAGGTCTACTATCCAAAATATATAAAGAGCTTAAGAAATTAAACACCACCAAACCAAATAACCCAATTAATAAATGGGGCTCAGAACTAAACAGAGAGTGCTCAACAGAAGAATATCAAATGGCTGAGAAACACTTAAAGAAATGCTCAATGTCCTTAGTCATTAGAGAAATGGAAATCAAAAAGACTCTGAGATTCCATCTTATACCCATCAGAATGGCTATGATTAAATACTTAAGTGACAGCACATACTGGCCAGGATGTGGAGAAAGAGGAACACTCCTTCATTGCTGGTGGGAGTACAAACCTGTACAACTGCTTTGGAAATCAATCTGGTGCTTTGTCAGAAAACTGGGAATAGGGTTACCTCAAGACCCAGCTATTACATTCCTTAGAATATACCCAAAAAATTGTTCCACCACACAGCAAGGACATATGCTCAACCATGTTCATAGCAGCCTTATTTGTAATAGCCAGAACCTGGAAACAACCTAAATGTTCCTCAGTCAAAGAATGGATAAAGAAAGTACATTTACACTATAGATTACTATTCAGCTATTAAAAACAAGGAAATCCTGAAATTTGCAGGCAAATGGAAGGAATTAGAAATGATCATCCTGTGTGTGTTAACCCAGACCCAGAAAGACTTACATGGTATAAACTCACTTATAATTGGACACTAGCACAAAAGGAATGTCCCATGAATGCTTTCACTTACCAGGAGATTGGGATTGATGGAGGCACAATTTATTGGGACTCTAAGTGAAAGAATTATGGGATATGGGGAAATAGAAGGATCCAGAGTATGCTAGAAACCTACAAGAAGAACATAATGATGTGCAGAGTTGGACCCAGGGGGGCCTGCTTAAACTACTGCACCAACCAAGGACAATGCATGCAACAAATATTGAACCCCTACTCAGATCTAGCCCAGTCTCCACAGACAAGACATTCTCCACAGTTGTGTGGAGAGTGGGGACTGACTGTGACATGAACTGTGGTGCCCCATATTTGACTACTTCCCCTTGATGGGGAGGCCTGGTGGTACTCAGGGAAAGGATAATCAGGCTAACAAAATGAGTCTTGATAGGCTATGACCATATGGTAGAGGAGGAGGTCTCCTTCTGTCAGAGACCTAGGGATGAAAGAGGGATGGCAGGAAGGAGGAACAGGAGGATACAAGTAAGGGAATAACAATTTAGCTGTATATAATCTTAATAAATTAATCAAATAAAAAGAAAAAAGAAAAAATGTAGTAGTTCCTCAGGCCAATTTTTCTCTGCAATATCAGGACACCAGCAGTCTATTCCAGTGGACAATGCCAAACAGTAACAGGAATTCATGTGGTGGAATGACCGAGCAGAAATAGGAAATCAGCACAATTCAGTGAACACGACCAGAATCAGCCTGACTACCAAAGGAATTTCTCTGCAAAGTGAAGACCACCAGACCAAATACCAGGGAAGAAATGCAGGGCATATCAGTATAACAATGCAAAAAGCATTTTCCTACTGTCCGTGGGATTCTATTCATAATCCTTGCAAATATCAAATGTCCTGTCAGGTGTTTGCTCCAAGGAAAATATCACATGCCCTCTCAAAAGTGAGCTCCTAGAAAAACATCACATGACATAACTGAGTCTTCAAAGAAACCAGAAACTTCCACTTCAGAGTATGAATGGAATAAAATGTCAATCACCTAAGGAGGAAGAGGATTAGAAGAAGAAGAAGACGAAGAAGAAGAAGAAGAAGAAGAAGAAGAAGAAGAAGAAGAAGAAGA
>OU015747.1:65103841-65138913 GCA_907169655.1 Acomys percivali
AAGAAGAAGAAGAAGAAGAAGAAGAAGAAGAAGAAGAAGAAGAAGAAAAGGAGGAGGAGGAGCAGGAGGAAGAGAAAAGGAAGAGGAGGAGTAGGAAGAGGAAGAAGAAAACATCCATTGTCTTTCAGTTCATTACTGGGAAGCCACTTGAGTCACAAAATTTATTTACTATTGGTATGAGTAAGGGTAAAATATTGCATGTTCAGCTCAATCTTAGGAAGACTTATGAATAGATGCTCGCTGAAGATAAAATGGCTGTCTGTAAAAATGCTGAGCCTTCCTGGCTGACTGATAAATGAGCAAGGAGAGAACTATAGTCCTTGAGAGAGCTAATTAACCAGCCTTCTTCCAACACTGAGATTCTATAATTCTATGGTGGTGCCGGTTCCATGAAAATGGAATTGAATACATACTAAGGTTCTATTTAAAATATTCCTTGAAAGGAACACTTAGATTAATGAATGAGTATATAAAAACAAGACTTCAAGGCAACGCTATATAGTTAGCATGGAATGTTAAACATTATTCAGAGAAGTAAAATTCCAAGGTATAAAACCTGTTTGTTTGATTTTTGTTTGGGGGTTTCTGTTTGCTTGTTTTGTTTTGCTGGTTTGGGAGAAGGTCACCCAGCCACTGGGACATAGATTTAGGACAATATTCATGTTATCTTTGCCAAGTTTCTCAACATTTCTTTTTCATTACATGGATAATGAAGAAAATAATGAAAATAATAATTTTAAAGTCTAGATGATGTAATTTTAGTGAATATTACTAAGTTACAAAATTTAATGCCTGGTATAAGTGCCTGATTTATCATAAGCCCAGTGGAGTAGCCTGATTTCTGTCATCAGTTATGGTGCGTCAACGAGAAGGTTTTGAGTTAGGCAAACTTGGAATAGGTCCTATTTTTTTCTTTAATGGAGTCATTTACTTCCCCACAAAATATAAGTGTGCATATGGACTAGCTAAGGTACAAGCCTAAACATCAGGAACCATTCTGACCACCATCAACAAATGGTAATACCTGCAGGGAATTAGGAGATCATGAAGTTTGTAAGGCAGTTCTGAGATGTAAAGTGATAGTCACACAGCAGTCGTTATCTCTGAACAGCAGTGTTCAAAAACAAAAAACAAAACAAAACACAAAGTCAAGAGGTTACTGCCCTCACTGCCATTTCATACTACTTCTCCTTGAATCTAGAGACACTAAGTTTCTACTATATACACTACCCAGATTGCATGCCTTTAAACACCCACTCTACCATTATGGCTACAGATCACAAACACCTCCAACAATGTTCTGGAAGATAAAAGAAGTTGAATTTAAAAAAAAAAAAACAAAAAACAAAAAAACAAAGCAAAGGAAAAGGAATATGGCTGCTTCTAGGCATGGGTAAAGAGAAAGTTTATTATAGATATGTGAGAGAGCATAGCCAGAGGCAGACACATTTGGGAGAGTCTTGAGTGGTCATGATCCTGAATCTTATGGGGAGAGGAGAAGGGTAAGGGAGACAGGCAAACTAAGTACAGCAGCCAGGAGCCAAAGGTACACAGGAGCAAGGGAAAGGAAGGTAATCAAAATGTCTGTATTATATAAGGAAGAGCCTCTAGGATGAAGGGCAGCCCGTGGGCTGGAAAGTTTAGGATAGAGGGTGAGTATGCCGGCCATACCTTGTAGCAGGTATAGACTAAGGAATGCTGGGAGAACCTGGAAGCCAAGGTTTGCTTTGATATGTTAAATAGGCACCTCATCTACTTGCCCTGGGTTTGAAACTTAACAGAAGTGCAGGTCTCACCTCATGGCTGCATGGTCAGCCCCATGCAACATATTTATGAGACGGTAATTTGCTCACATTCCAAAATGCATTAGACTGAAGCCTGAAAATGCAAATTTACCATACCTGCCACAGCGGTATTCCAACATTTCAACACAGAGAATAAATGAAGATACAAGGGTTATCACTCTGAGTCAAGTCAACAGGGTAAGAGCTAAGTAGAAAAGATCACATGCAGAGTACTTAGGTCTATGTGTTCATTTCATAGTAATACTTCTTTCTCTTCATTTCCCCAGACCCAGTCTCCCATTATTACCCTGAGCAGTGCAACAGAACACCAGCAGTAGACTTCCCTCAGCCCTCCCCATCTAACTTGTGGATACCACAGACCTCCTTTCTTAACCGTAATCAACAGAATTTTCGATGTATCCCAGCCCCCAACTTAAGCAGACACCCCATTCTAAGCCATAGGCCACACCTGCCATAAAACCAAGTAGTATGCCAGGAAACTTTCCCTTTTTTCTGTGTTCCCCAGACCCAATTTCCATATTCATCCCTAACACTGCAGCAGAACACCAGCTGTAGCCTTTCCTCACCCCTGCTGACATCTCCTGTGGATCCCACAAAACACTGTTTTCTAAGGTCACTCTCCCCATTTGCTGCTTTGTCTCAGACCCAAACTCTAGCAGGCACCCCCTGCTAACCCAAGGGTTGCTCTTCACAGGACAAGAAGTAGGCTGAATGCAGATCCTCACCTCTATTACTGAACCTTGGGCTAAATATTCCCCCAACCCCCACTCTCATCCCTAGCTCTGCAACTAGAAATCTGTTGTACTTGCTATTTCCTCTCTGACTCCATCCTGAATGGATCATAAAGACCCTCTCCTCCAACATTCCTTATCCCAACTCATACAAGTTATCCAGCCTACAAGACCCACATATACTCCTGTGAACGCAGCTGAGCAGGCCAGCAAAGCCAGCTATACACATCCATCACACTCTCTAAGAACAGAAGGCAAGAAACAAAACACTCACTTGGCAAACGCACACCCAGAAATCAGCACCAGACTGTTTACCATTCCAGACCCAGATGCTAAGATGCCAGAATAAAAATATGACCAACAATAGTCACTAGAGACGAGATATCCTACCACAACAGGCCCTGAATATTCTAACATAGCTGAAGCATAAGAAAAAGACCTTAAAACCATCTATAAGAAGATGATTGAGTTCCTTAAAGAAGAATGAATAAACCTTAAAAAAATCCATGGAAACATAAACAATTGGAGAAAATAAATAAATTTCTTAAAGAAACCTAAGAAAACACAATTAGAGGAAATGAATAAATCCCTTAAAGAAAGTCAAGAAGAAGCAAATAGTTAAAAGAAATTAGCAAAAGTGTTCAAGATCTGAAAATGGAAGTCAAAGCAGTAAAGAAAAAACAAACTGAGGAAATTGTAATGGAAATTCTAGCAAATAGTATATACAAAGTCAAGTTTCACCAACAGAATATATGAGATAGAAGAGAAAACCAAATGCATTGACAATATGGTAGAAGAAATGGATATATCTGTCAAAGAAAATGTTAAATGTATAAAACTCCTGACACAATACATCCAGGGAATCTAGGACATATGAAAAGATCAAACCCAAGAATAGTAGGTATAGAGGAAGAAAAAGAAACATAGCTCAAAGACTCAGAAAATATTTTCATCAAATTATAGGAGAAATTTTCCAAACCTAAAGAAGAAGATGTCTATGAAGATAAAAGAAGCATGCATAACACCAGATAATTTGAACCATTAAAGAAAGTCCCCTCACCACATAACAATCAAAACAGTTAACATACAGAACAAAGAAAGAATATTTACATCTGTAAGGGAAAAGCCAAGTAACATATAAAGGCCGACCTATTAGAATCATGCCTCACTTCTCAATGGACACTCTGAAATACACAAGAGCCTGGCCAGAAATCTTGCAAATTCTAAGAGACTGCAGATAACAACCCAGATTACTATGAAGAGAAATAGTTTTACTCATCATAAGTGAAGAAAACAAGATAATTAAAAGATAGTCAAATTTAAACAATATCTATCTATCTACATGTACAGTCTTATAGAAGATGCTAGAAAGAAACCTCCAACCCAACGAGGTTAACTACAGCCATAAAAAGATAGGCAATAAATAATCTCACACACACAAAATCAAAAAAGGGACACACACACAACAACAACAACAAAATAACAGGAACTAACAATCTTTGGTCATTGGCATCAGTCAATAGAAAGAAATCAACTCTCTGTTAAAAATATATAGACTAAAATAATGGAAGTGAAAACAGGCTATACTCCTCTGCTGCATACAAGAAACATACCTCAACATTGAAGCTACACATTACCTCAAACAAAAAGGTTGGAAAAAGATATTCTAAGCAAATGGATCTAATAAGCAAGCTAGTGTAGCCATTATAATATCTAACTAAATATGACTCCCAATCAAAATTAATCCAAAGAGACAGGGAAGGATACTATATACTGGTCAAAGGAAAACTCCACTAAGATGACATCTCAACTCCCAAATGGAAGGGCATCCACATTTATAAATGAAACATTACTAATGTGTAAATCACACACCAACCCTCAAATATTGATAGTGAGAGATTTCAATACCCCAATCTCTCCAAAGGACAGGTCATCCTGAAAAAATTTAAACAGAGTAACATGGTAGATAAAAGCTATAATGACTCAAGTGGACCTAATTGATATCTACAGAATACTTCACCCAAATACAAAAGGATATATATTCTTCTCAGCACCTAGTGAACCTTTTCTAAAATGGACAACAAACCCAGTCACAAAGCAACTCTCAACAGATACAAAAAAATTGAAATAACCCTGTGGATCCTATCAGACAACCACAGATTAAAGCTGTACTTCAACAACAAAAGAACAACAGACAGCCTACAACTCCTGATCAACTCTATATTGAATGAATACTGAGTCAAGGCAGAAATAAAGAACTTAAAGACTTTCTAAAATTAATTAAAAATGATTGATCAGTGTACCCAAGCATATGGGACACAATGAAAGAAGTACTAAGAGGGAAGGTCATAGCACTAAGTGCCTATGTTAAAATATAAAAGGGAGAGATCTCATATTAGCAATTTAACAGCACACTTGAAATCTCTAGTACAAAAAGAAACAAGCATATCCAAGAGGATATAATCAAACTAAGAGCAAAAATCAATAAAATAAAAGCAAGAGAACAATGCAAAGAATCAATGAAACAAAAAGTTAGTTCTTTGAGAAAATCAACAAGATAGACAACCTTTATCCAAACTAACTATAAAAGAAAGATAGACCATCAAAAATAATTAGAAATGGAAAGGGAGACAATACAGTAGACACCAAGGAAACCCAAAGAAACATTAGGTAATACATTAAAATTCATTTCTCAACAAAATTAAAAAGTCTAAAAGAAATGCATATTTCTTAGAACACAACATGCTAAAGATAAATCAGGATCAGATTTAAAAAATTGAATTAACCTATAAACCCTAGTGAAATATAAGTAGTCATTAAAAGTCTCCCAAGTTTAAAAAAAGCCCAATACCAGACAGTTTTAGCACAGAATTATAGCAAACTTTCAAATAATAGTTAATGCTCATCAATTTTTTCTACAAAATGGAAACAGAAGGAATATTGCCCTATTCATTTTGTAAGGCCACAGTTACACTGATACCCAATCCGTACAAAAATTCAAAAAATAAAGAGAACTATACACCAATTCCTTATGAATATAGATGTGAGAATTCTCAACTAAATACTTGCAAACCAAATCCAAGAACACATCAAAAAGATAATCTACCATGATCAAATAGGCTTTATCACAGAGAAGCAGGGATGTTCAGCATACAAAAATCTATTGATCAATCAATGTAATAAAACTGAAACACACCCAGAAGCAGAAAGACTCAAATGGTATATACTCACTTATATCTGCATACTAGCCCAAGGGGCATGTCCCATGAAAGCCTTCACTTACCAGGAAACTGGGACAGAGGGGAGGACATCCTATTGGGACTCTAGATGAGAGAAGCATGAAGAATTGCAAAATAGAAGGATCCAAAGGGTCCTAGAAACCTACAAGTAGAACATTATGTTAGGCAGTTTGGGGCACCAGTGGTCCCACTCAAACTAAGGCACCAGACAAGGACAATACAGGCAGTAAACTTTAAACCCCTACCCAGATCTAGCCAATGGTCAGAACAGTCTCCACACTTGAGTGGAGAGTGGGATATGACTTTCTCACGTACTCTGGTGCCTCACATTTGACCATGTCCCCTGGAGGGGGAGACCTGGTGGCACTCTGAGGAAGGACAGTAGGTTACCAAGAAAAGACTTGATACCCTATGAGCATATACACATATACAGGGGGAGGTAATCCCTCTCAGGAACAGTCATAGGGGAGGAGAATAAGGGGAAACTGGGAGGGAGAGAAGAATGGGAGGATATAAAGGATGGGATAACTATTGAGATGTAACAAGAATAAATTAATTAAAAAAACTGAAACACAAACAAACACACACACACATGCTCATCTCATTAGTTACCACAAAAATCCCACGAAAAAAATACAATGCCTCTTCATAATAAAAGTATTAGGGAGAATAGGTATAAAAGTGATACACTTAAACATAATAAAGGCAATGTACTAAAGGCCTATAGCTAACACCTAATGAAATGAATAGAAACACAAAACAAATCCACTAAAACAGAGGACATGACAAGACTGTCCACTATCTCCATATCTATTCAATATAGTACTTTAAGTTTTAAATAGAGCAATAAAAAATACTAAAGGAGGTCAAGAGGACAAAAATTGAAAAAGAAGAAGTAAATATATCATTATTTGCAGGTAATATGATAGTATACACAGGCGACCTCAAAAAAGTCTATCAGGTAACTCCACAGCTGATAAATACCATCACTGATATAGATGGATACAAGTTTAACTCAGAAAAAAAATCACTATCCCTTCTATATGAAAATGACAAAGGGGATGAAAAAGAAATCATGGAAGCAACACCCTTAAAAACAGCATCAAACAAGTCTTTCACCTATATAACAAAAACTTTAAGTCTGTGAAGAAAGAAATTAAAGAAGATAGAAGATAGAAGGATCTTTCATGCTCATTGATTAATAGAATTTATATAGTAAAAGTGGCTATCCTACCAAAAGCAATCTATGAATAAACTAAATCCCCATTCAAACTATGATACAATCCTTACAGACTTTGAATTTCATGTGAAAAAGAAAAGCAGAAAAGATAAAGCAATTCTGTACAGTAGAAGAACTTACAGAGGCATAACCATCCCTGATTTTGTGTTATTCTACAGAGCTATAATAATAAAACCTGCCTGATATGGACATAAAAACAGATGCATTCATCAACAGAATGGAATCAAAGACCCATTCATAAATCCACACACCTATGGAAATCTGATTTTTTAATTTAAAAAAGGTAGAAATACACATTGAAGGAAAGAATCTTCAGCAAATGGTGCTGGTCCAAGTGGATGCTTGCATGTAGAAAAATACAAATAGACACATACTTAACACCTTGCACAAAACTCAAATTCAAGTGGATAAAAAATGTGGAGCATAAAACAAACATATTGAACCAGTTTGAAGATAAATGTAAAAGGAATTGTTATTGTTGTTGTTGTTTTTGTATGTTATCTTGACTGTCCTGAACTCTCTTTGTAGACCAAACTGGCCTCAAATTCACAGCAATCCAAGTGCCTCTGCCTCCCCAGTGCTGGAATTAAAGGTATGCACCACCACACCTGGTATAAAAGTAATTTTTAATTCCCTGATATAATTGTCATCTCTGAGGCTTACTGCCACTGTCTGCTAATATAGACCTAGTCCTAGAAGCTTCTATCCTCCATATAATCTAATCTAGACCTAGAATGGTTTCAACTCTAAGATTTACTGTTGAATAAACTTGCCTTTTCTATTTCTTTCAGAACTCTGCCTGCCTGGTTCAACTTAGCTGTTCAGGCTCAAATTCTTGTCCAAAATGAGTGATTAAAACTTGCTTCTCTCAGCTTCTGACTGAATTGCTCAGCTTTGCTTCATACTAAATTTGGCAATATGTTCTAATCTACTGGTTCTTTCTCATTCTCTGGCTTGATCTGTCTTCACCTGTGTCTAGCTTGCTCCTTTTTCAAACTCTCTCTGTAAAACTGCCTCTTCTCTCCCTCATTCTTAGAGTTGCTCTCTTAAGTACCTCCCCTTTATTTTCTCATAAGAGTTGGGTATATCTTATACTGTCAAATCTTTCTCTGATTCATCATTTTGTCTGCCACTTAATTAAACATCACTTTCAAAGGTTCTTCCTTCTACAAACTAACTTTACCTTCATTGTTTTGGGATTAAAGATCTGTTCCACCATACCTGGACCTAAGGTGTTCTTTACCTGTAGTTTGCTGTACACTAGGCTAGCCTTGATCTCAGAGATCTACTTGCCTTTATCTCCTGGGATTAAAGGTGTGTGCTGCCAAGGCCTAGTGGGTCTGCATTTCAGCTGGATCACACAGACCTAGAAGATCTTTGGACAAGATCTATTGCCAAAACAGCCATGTTCTGAATTAAAATTCCTCTACAGATAAAGTAGGGAATAGCCTTAATCTCACTGACACGGGAAACATTACCTAAACAGAACATCAATAGTGCAGACACTAATATCCAAATTAAAAGATCTGATCTCATGAAACTAAAAATCCTCTGTAAGGCAAAGGACAGAACCAATAGAACAAGATGTAGCCTACATAAGGAAAAAGATTTTCACCAACTCCATGTCCTATAAAGGACTATTATTCAAAAGAGAAACCAATAGCAAACCAAAGAGTCCAATTTAAAAATGGGGTACAGACCTAAGCAGAGAATTCTTATTAGAAGATCAGGAAATGGCTAAGAAACATTTAAAGAAATGTTCAACATCCTTAGCCATAAGGGAAATGCAATCAAAACTACTTTTAAATTTCATCTTATACCTGTCAGAGTGGGTAAAATCAATAACATGAGTTACAGCTCATCCTAGCAAGGATTTGAAGCAAGGGGAGCACTCCTCCATTGCTGGTGGGAGTGCAAACTCATATAGCCATTACGGAAATCAGTATGGCAGTTCCTCAGAAAATTGGAAATGGATCAACCTCAAGACTCATCTATACCACTCTTGGGCATATACCCAAAAGAGTCCCATTCTACCACAGGAACACTTTCTTAACTATGTTGAAACAGCTTTATTCATAATAGTTGGAAACTGGACACAACCTAAATGTTCCTCAAATGAAGAATGGATAAAGAAAATGTGGTACATCTACACAATGGAGTGTACTCAGCTCTCAGAAAAAAAAATGGCTTCATGAAATTTGCAGACAAATGGTTGAAACTGGAAAAAATAATAATTCTGAGTGAGGCAACCCAGACTCATAAAGACAAATATGATACACACTCACTAATAAATTTTTATCAGCTGTCACATAAAGCATATTCATACTACTTAGATAAAGAGAGGTGTAGGGTAGATGCATGGATCTCCTTGGACAATGAAAATAGAGCAGATTTTTGTACGGAGAGTGGAGAGGAATGGGGGATAGGGGATGGAAACAACAGGAATCAGGTTTGGGAGAAAGAGACTGGGGGAAAGAATATGGGGAGAGAAGACTGCAGTTGGCGTTTCCTGGAACCTAAGAGGTTGACCCTAGCCAGGACTCTTAGAAATAGAAGCTATGGAGCCTGAAACATCCATCATCAGTAACAAGACTAGGCTTATAGTAGATGGGCTGGCACACCAACCCAGCCACAAAATCTATGACTCACAACCTTCCAGGCCTACAATGTGTGCTTGGGAAATGGTGGCTCAGAGACTGTGAAAATGGCTAACCAATGACAAGTTTAACCTGAGGCCAGCATAGGGAACCCATGCCAGATACTGCCCAGATGGCCAGGATCTGGAAGATGGATGGCTGTGAGATCTAGGGTAGAGGCAACTATGACTGACAAAGTAAATCAATAGAATGATTCCTGATGATATTCTGCTATTCTTGTGGGATTGGTACCTAGTCCAATCTTTGTCAGAGAGGCTTCCTCCAGCAGATGATTGGAGCAGATATTAGCAACCACAGAGCCTACATGGGCATGCACCAGGCCTTCTGCATACATTCTGTGGTTTTTTAACATGAGGTTTTTGTTAGACTCTTAAAAATGAGAATAAGGGTATCTCTGACTCTTTTTCCTGATCATAGGACCTTTCTCCTCCTTCCTCCTACTGGGTTGGCTAGCTAGCTGATATGAGGGGTTTTTGCCTAGCCTTAAGGATTCTTGTTATACAGAGTTTTGGTGATATCCCTGGGAGACCTGTGTTAGGCCCAGAAATCAAAATCCCCAAAGACCACCAGGCATCTGAAGTCAGATGCAAAAGCAAAGAGCCTTTATTGCTCAGTCTTGAGGACCCTCTAACATTAGTGGTGCAATGGATGAGTAGCAAGGGCCTTGGACTCTCACTAGGAAGAGTTTTTATTGTCTTCACAGCAAGGAACTGGAATTTTTAGCATGAATTAGGTGGTGCAGTGGGATTGGTCAAAGTTGGTCATAAAAGCTTAAACATCTATTGATGGCATCTGGAGACATTAGGTACTTTCCTTCTGTCCCTTGATCAAGTCTAGGGTGGTTCTTTTCCTGGAACAGTTTATGGTTTTTCTAGTAACTGGGGTGAAATTTACAAGCTTAAAATGGAGTGTAGCGACAAGATGGAGTCACCATGGCTCTGGTTCCATAGCCTGTTCTGTTCTGAAAGGAAATGGAAGAGCAGTAGAATTCAGAGGGATAGAGGGCATGGTGACGCATGCCTTTAATCCCAGCACTAGGGAGGCAGAGGTAGGCAGATTGCTGTCAGTTCAAAGCCAGCTTGGTCTACAAAGCAAGTCCAGGACAGCCAAGGCTAAGACAGAGAGATCCTGTCTCAAAAAAAAAAAAAAGGAGAAAAATGAAAAGGAAAAATAATAAATTATTTAATAAAAAGAGAATATAATCAGAAAATGTATGGGAGCAAAAAGTAAATTTCACTACTAGAAGAAGAATACTTATCAGAAAGCATAGCAAATCAAGTAAATAAAAAGTGCTATATAATTTGTTTCTGTTTTCTCTTCTTTTTTCTTTTCTTTCTTTTGTTGTTGTGGTTGAGTGCTACACTCTTAATCTCAGTATATACAAATGTTACTGACTTTAGAGATAGGATCTTAAAGGAATTAAAATTACATGAAGTCATCAAGATGGACATTAACACAATATGATGAGTGTCCCTACATAAAGACTTTAAGATGTAGACATACAAAAGGAAAATCATGTGATAGCCAAGGAAGAAAATAACCATGAGCAATCCAAGAAGAGATGCATCTGATGAAATAAAATTTTCCAACACCTTAAATTTGGACATCCAACATCAAAAACTGTGAGAACATTTTCTCTTGTTAAGCTACTCAAAATGTGCGGCACTTCATTACAGCAGCCTTAGCAAGCCAATATGTCACCTCAACAAATGGAAAATATGAAATAGAAATGCTAAAGTTCCATGTTGTGAAACAACAAAATAAACTGAAATATAAGCTGAGAGAATAAATACAAATGAGTGGAAAGCATTCGTGGAAAACAAAAATCAAATTGAATAAGCACACACACATAATGTTGATTCATAAGCCCTGTTGAAAGAACTCTAGGATATAAAGGATAGAAAGATCTATAAAAGTAACTTTTATTTGCCCAATGTAATTGTTGTCTTGGAGACTTACTTCTGAAGAAGGCCCATTTCTACCTCTTTCTAAATTTTGGCTGGCTGGTTCTACTCAGGTTTTCTGGCTCAAACTCTTCTCCAAGATGACTGATTTGATTTGGCTTCTCTAAGCTTCTCACTGGAGTGCTTTGCTTAGAAAACTGCCTCTGAATTGCACCAAACTGAACTCCATTGAATTCATTGCTGATTGCTCAATTCAACTTCACTCCACTTAAGTGATTGAATTGTTTGTACTATGTACTAAACTCTACTGTACTCAATTCTACTGCATTATCACCTCCTGTCTTGGTCTACTATACCCTACTCTACTGTCTCAACTCTACTGATGTTAAGTAGCCTATCCTTCCTGTCTGTTTTCCTGAGAGTTGGATATATCCTATCTCTGACTCATTCTGTCAAATCTCTCTCCGATTCATCTCTTTGCCACTCAATTGGATGTCCCTTTCAAACATGGCTGCTTCCTTCTACAGTCTAACTTTACCTTCATTGTTTAGGATTAAAGTTGTATATTAAGGGCATGTCTGTATTGAAGGCAGAGGGATTAAAGGTATGTCATTGTTATTTCAGCCACATCACACAGACCTAGAACGACTCAGGATGTGATCCCTTGCCAAAGCAGCTGTGTTGCTGAAATCAAAGTCCCATTAACAAAAGTTCATCCAATGCAGAAAAAGTAAGGAAGAAGTTTGAAAGAATTATAGGAAAAATCAATATAGAAATCAGTAACATAAATTTAAAAATGTATCTAAATAGACACATTAAAAGAGAACACAAAACAATGTGATAGGATGAATATTTTCACAGACATATTAAAGGGTCTATAATGTTCCTGTAATATTGATAAATAGAAAAGATATGGGAGTGGAGGGATAGATGGAGTCTCTGAGCAGCTCACCAAAAAGATTAAGTTTCTTTTGAAGAGAAATTTCACAAAATGCTCTCAGAAAATGTGCAGCAATACAAATCAATAAAGATTGAATTAGAGAGTAGTGTGGAATGTTTATTTCTTAGAAGATTCACAATCAAAATAAACAACTGGGTTGGAATATCTTACAACTTGAGCCCCATCCATGGGATGATATGTTGGAGGGAGACAATCAACTCACAAGCTATCTTCTAATCATACAGATGTGTCGTGGCACATTCATTCCATACTACATGAACACACACATACTAAAATGAGTAAAAAAACAAATAAATGGACCTTTTTAAATACTAAATGAAATGTGAGGCTCTATGTAGTAAAAAAAGGAAAATGTTATATTTTCCTATAATTCAGGATGATACAAATAATTTAAAAAAGGTATTAAAATGCTCAAACTATACTTTATCTATATAGTTTACAGGGTATTTAATCAGCAATATCGTTAAAATCTGTGTTCATAAGCATAGTTTACCATTATAAATGTACACAGTAAGAAAAATACTACTGATAAAATTAAGTTATAGCTAAGAGGGACACACACAGAAAAAGATGCTTGTTCATGGGCTGGTCCACATAGTTAAAGAAATATGACATATTATATTATAGAAAGATTTAATTATGAAGGTCATCTCTAAGACAAATTTATAAACTTTTCTACATTTTGAGTAATCAACATATATTGCTAATAGGCCAGCAGGGATCCACTTAGCATTTTGCCAACATTATCAGAGAATGGCACAGGACACATTACCATAGGGATAAGGTGAAACATAGCTTACATGAAAGTTCTTAAATGTAAATAAGTGTAACTAATTTAACTTATTAAAGAGCAAAAAGTTGCTTTAGCATTAGATCGGAAGTGGAAACCCAGCTCTTGATTTTTGTAAAAGATAAATTTTAAAAAGTGAAAGAGAAATGCCAGAAACAAAGCAATAGCAAAAAGTATTCTGAGCTGAGAGAGAAATTTCCAGCTGTGGCAGGGTAGAGGTCAGGAAATCATTACAAAGGGAGAGGGGAGCAGTAGAACTTCTCCAAGTTGTCCAAAAAGCAAATCTTCCAGGACCTAGAGCATAAACTCCAAGGCCTTACTGACTCAAGCTGCTTGTCCACCTAACTCTCCAGATCCACAGTAAACAAGCTAGTTGTATAACAATAGGAGTTGCAAGAAGGCACCAAATCTAACTGAGAGGGGCAATTTCTATTTGGGTGGTGGACTGAGAATTGAGAGAGGCATATCCTTTGGTGTTTCTGAAATCAATCCACAGCCTCAGAATTACAGATAATTTCCAGAAGAAGCTGCTTTCTTCCAGCATATGGATGACAGATGAACTGGTGGTGGACCAGTCAGGTCATGAAAACAAGAGCTTCATAAAGGGGTCAGAATAAGGTCCATTTTCTCTAGACAACAAAACATATAAATATGCAACAAAACTCAAAAGGGCTCCTGTGACAAGTCAGTGGGAGATTTTTTAAAAGGGTTAAATTCTGAGTGCCCTTCCAACATCAAGAGAAGACTGAAGCCTTTCAGTTCCACAGGCTCGAGCAATGTCTTTCACTGGCCAACACCTAAGTTGATCACTGGGCATTGAACACAAAGGTGCCACATCTAAAACATTAGTCTAAACAAGAAACATAAATAAACTGAGAAGAGACACAATTGATGGTTATATATAACAAAGAAAACAGATTTCACATACTATAAGTAAAAATAAACATGGGAAATACAAATAAATAAATAAATAAATAATTTAAAATAGGCCAAAATACTGACTTGTTATACAACAATGTCTAACTATCCAGAGTTCATAAACCTACACTTACAAAAGAAAAATAAAAACTTATCCATAGTCAGAGTTGAGAAGCACACAAGCCAATAAAACTTTCTGATTAGACCCAGAGATAAGTAGATCTAGATATTGGATTAAGTAGACAATACATTTCAAAGTAAAGATGTTTAAAGAACTAAATGATATTAATAGTGACTCAACAGGCAGGGAGCCACAATGGAAAAACATAATTGACATATTAAATGTGGAAACTCTAGAACTGCAAAGTACAGACACCATGAAAATGTCAATAGATTGGATCAATAGCTAAATTGATATACCTGATCCAAACGAGGGAAATAACAAGAACCAATAGAGTCTAAGAGACTCAAGATAGAACACTCTGCAAGGTAACCTCTGTGCAATGGGAATACCAGTGGAAGAAAAAAGATAAAGAAGACTGGATAAAATGTCTGCATGAATAATGACCTTCCACATCTGGTCTATGATGGTGACCATCATAAATCTGAGAAACTTAAGGAAATCCTAGTAAGATAAATATGCAGATACTCACATCTACACACACCAGAGAAAAACTGATAAACTCAAAAGACAAACAAAAAATAAATGAAAACATGAGAAAACTCAGCTTTTCATGTAATGGGAAAATATGAATAGTGGCTAATTTTTTTGTCCAAAAAAATGGAGGATAAATAGCAGAAGAATGGTACAATCAAAGAGGAACACTTAGAATGTTGCTCATGAAGAATTCTATTTCTAATATGGGCAGTGTCTGAAAATGAATGTGAGATTATGACAGTCCTGAGAGAATGAGAGAATGCACTGAGAGCACAACTGTCCTGTGAGATACTTCTAAAGAAATCCATCAGTCCAAAGAAGGGTAACTCCATATACTAACTCACATGAAGGCATGAAGATCCTGAAAGATAATGAATATGAGAGGGAAAAAATAGCAACCAGTCATAGTGCACGTGTACTGGCTACACTAGACCTGCAAGGGGGCTCTTCTAAGACTACAGAAGGGGCTAATGGAACTCAAAACACCTGCCAGTGAGAACCAAACAGGAGGGAGCCAGAAAATAAGTGGCCCTCTTCTGTGCCTCCCTGTGTATCTCATGGACATGTCTAGTGTCATATACACTAGTTTAAGCAGCTTCTCTCTGAATTCATGAAGAACCAGCTGCCTTATCATGATTGTTGTCCTTGTGGTGACAGACTCCTGGGTCCTTATCACTTCATTTCCATTTTTTTCTGGGATATTTTGCTTTCTTAAGATGAAAACTTTTTTCTCCCTAAAGTCATTGATTTGTGTTTTTGGAAAGAAACAAACTAAGAGGATGGAAACCAAATGTGGCTCCAGAAATCAGATGACTTACATGTGATTTGGGAGTTGAATAAGCAATGTGCCCATCAGTGGTAGTAATTGTACTAATATTAGCAAACATCTCTTTGTTGTGGTATTATAGGATGCTTGCCAATTTATCTAGAGAAATTTTTTTGTTTTAGCTCTTAGTTTCTTTTACCAACATAATTTAATTTCAAAACAATACAAATATTGATTTCTTTATTCACCCAATTATATTTACTGTGCCTTCTCCTACATCAGTCTACTACACACTACACTTACCTAGATGAGCACAATAGAACCTCTTGCAGAAAAAGACTTTTTCCTTATGGAGCTAAGAATACAAGGATGTAACATTTAAGAAGCCAAGGGCATTTTTTTTTGGGAAAAACTGAGGCAACACTAATGATTTAAGGCATGCAATCACAGACAGCCTATGAGATTTGTACCTGTAGTTACCTGGGCTACCAAGTAGCTGTTAGCCTATTCGGTGTTTTGGGCAACAATAATAAAGATTATAGAGACTAATGTCTGCTTTCAAAGAAACTAAAAGCTCTTACAAAAATAAAAATGCTATGCTCAGTAGGTACAAACAGCAAAGAGAGCAAAACAAAAAAATAGCAAGTCAGAAATGAAGTGTGTCTTATAACACACATTCATAATAAAACACATACTCCTGGGTTAGCTGATCCATATGCCAGATGCCATCGTCATAACTCAGTGCTGGAAGAAGAATCAGATGTCACCTTACACTCTACTTACTCACCATAGCAATCTGAGATCCAAGGTAAATGATAGCTATTCTTGTTTGTAGATGGCTTGGTCTTTATGAATCAGGTAGAAATTACAGATGGAAAAGCCTGGAGATTGCACTAAAAATAACTAGAACTAACCAGCATATTCTGTAAACTTGTGGGACATAGACTCAAAATGCTTAACTCAGTAATGTGGTCTTTTTACACTAAAATGAAGTTTCTTTAAAAAGGAAACTTTTAAAAAGTCAATTTATAATACCAGTAAAAAAAAAAAAACCACACACACACACACACACTTAATGATAAAGTTAGCCAAGGAAGTGATAGAGATGTAACTGAAAACTATAAAACATTAAAAAAAGAAAACAGAAAAAAAACTAATTGAATGCAAAGATGCCTTCTGTTTATTATTTGGGAAAGTAAATATGAAAATGTCAATATTATTCAAACTTATCCATAGGTCCAATGTAATCCTATCAAAAAATTTAAAGTCACTTTTTATGGATACATAAAAGTTCGAAGACTTACCACAGACACATGCACACAACACTAAGGTAGTTTTGGCTCAGAGGTTAAGAGCCCTGCCTGCTCTTCCAAAGATCCTGAGTTCAATTCCCAGCAACCACATGGTGGCTCACAACCATCTACAATGAGATCTGGTGCCCTCTTCTGGTATGTAGGTGTACATGCAGGCAAAACACTGTATAATTAATTAATTAATTAATTAATCTTTTGAAAAAAAAGCAAGCAAACAAAACCCACTATAATACCTCACTATCAGATTTGGAACTATGTGGTACAAAGCAGTAGTAACTAAACAGTAGTAACATAAAACCCATCAAAGGTCAGAACCAGATAGACCAGTAAAGAAGTCATAAGGTAAGAGAGAGTTCTCAAAAGATAAAATAAATGGTCATTAAGCATAGGAATAAATATTCAACCTTACTAGCCATTGAAGAAATGCAAATTAAAATGATATTGATTTCATTTCCCTTTGTCATTATGGTAGCCATTAAGAATACAAATAATATCTGGGAAATTTGCAGGCAAATGAATGGAACTAAAAAAGATCATCCTGAGTGAGATAACCCAGATTCATAAGGACATGCATGGTATGTACATACATATAAGTAGATATTAGCTATAAAGTACAGGATAACCATGCTTCAATCCACAGATACAAAGAAGCTAAGTAACAAGCAGGTCCCAAGGGAGGGTGCTCTAATCTCACTCAGAAGAGGAAATAATATAAACATCAGAAGTAGACGGAAGGAGAGAACAACTGGGCCAAGGAGGAAAAGAGGAGGAGCAAGGGCGGGAATCAAGTGCAGAGGGATAAGGGGAGATGAAAGAGAACAGAAATCAGTGAAAGTAGCAGACACCAACTCATGAACAAAACTTTTGACACAAAATTTGTCCTGCCTTCAAGATGTGCAAGGATAAAAATGGATCAGATTTTGAGGGAATTGTCAACTAATTACTGACCCTACATGAGACCCATCCCATAAGAGAAAGCCAACCTCAGACACTATTAATGATTATCTGCTATGCTTGCAGTCAGGAGCCTAGCATAAGCATAACTGTATTCTGAGAGGCTTCATCCAGCAACTGATGGAAACTGATGCAAAAACCCATAGTAAAACATTAGGGGGAGCTTGGGACTCTTGTGGAAGAGTGGGAGAAAGGATGGAAAGAGACAGAGGGGTCAAGGACACCACAAGAAAACCTACAAAGTCAACAACCTGAGCCCATGGGAGCTCACAAAGACAGAACCATCAACCAAAGAGTATGACTTGGCAGGACCTAGGCTCCTTAGACATATGTAGCAGATGTGGATGTGCTGTTTGGTCATCATGTGGGTCGCCTAACAATTGGAGCAGGGACTGTCTCTGACTGTGTTGCCTGCTTTTGGTTCCCATGACTCTGCCTGGGCTTTCTTGTCTACATTGGAGAGCATGCACTTAGTCCTGATGAGACTTGATATGGCAGGGTGTGTTGGTACCCATAGAGAAGGCTCCCCTTCTCTGAGGAAAAGGGGAAGAGGGAATGGAGAAAAGGAGGTGTGACATTGGGATTGGGAGTAGAGGAGGGAGGGAGGCTAAGATCAGGAGGTAAAGTGAATAATTAAATCAATAAAAATGGGAAGTGTCATAATAAAACCCATTATTATGTATAATTAGTATATGAGAGTAAAAATAAATGAGAAATACTAAATGGGAAAATAAATTTTTAAACTAAAAAAGCAAAAAAAATAATACAAATAATATATGCTGATGAGGATATGGAAAGAATGGTACTTTTATAAACTTCTGTTAGGAATGTACATTACTGCATCTGTTGTAGAAATTATTACGTAGCCTATGCAATGAACTAAAAGTAGAATTACCAAAGGACCTAGTTATTTATACATCTTCTATGTTTTTACCCAAAGGACTCCACAAGTGAACATTTCATACAGATACTTGCATCACCATTCACAATAGCTATGGAACCAGCTTAGGCATCTACCAGCAGAGGGGTGGAAAATGAAAATATACTATGTGTACACAAGAGAATTGTTTCAGATATAAAAAATGAAGCTATGTTTGCATAAATTTAATGCCATGTAGTTGATTACATAAGGAAATTAATCCAATTCTAGAAAAATAAATATTATATGTATCCCTTATATGTTGTTCCTAGATTTTAAGTAGGAAAACAAACAGAAGGAACAGGGAGATGAAGAAGTACAAAAGAGGAGGGAGGGGTTCTGTCCTTATGTAACCTAAAACTATGTGATAGGAATATATACAAGGAAATTTTTCATAAAGAAGCAATGTCAGGGAAGATGTCACAGTGACAAAGTTTTTGCCAAAGGCATGTAAATATAAGATTGAACCCAGCGTCCACAAAGAAAAATTGATTAAGGCTGAGTGGTGTGTGTCTATAATTCCTCAGGGGAGGTAGAGACAGGAGAATCCCTGAAGCTCATTGGCCAGTCAGGCTACCCAAATTAATATGTTCCACGTTCTGTCAGAGACCCTGTCTCTAAAATTAAGATGGAGAACTGTTGGGAAGACACTGTGTGTTGACACTAGCCTTTCACACACACAAATACACAAACACAAAGCATATACACTCAACAATTAAAAACTATAAAGCCATAAATGTTCAGCCAGTTGTTCTTGAGCAAATATGGTCAAAAAAATGAAGAGGCTAGGACACCAGATATTCATATGGAAAAGAATAAAGCTGGACCCTTGTCTCACAGAACATACAAAATCAACTCAAAAATAGATAAAAGGTTTAAATAAAGCCTGAACCTTAAAACCTAGTAGAATAAAACATAGGCAGTCATAGAGGAAATGACTACAAACTGTTGGCCTTTTCACTTATTGTTTAAATTTGATTTCAAAAGTTCAGGCAGTAAGAAAAGTTATACAACAAAATTACATTGTGGTAGATATCTTCCAAAAGCCAGTTGATTGGCACCTCCGTGAGTGATTATTTTCATTAGAGTATTTGAAGCAAAAAAGACCCACTTTATATATATTCTTATTCTTTCTGGTCATAGCCCAGATAAAGGGGCATAGAGGATGTAAAAGTTATTTTTGCCTGCTTCTTTACATTCTTGCCAGTAAGTCCATCTGTTTTCCTGTTGTGGTAATCTTCAGCTGATGCTAGAACCAACTTCATTGGCATTCCAAAGTATACTAAAGACCACCAGCTCTCAGAAGTCCTCTGGGCCTTCAGCACCAGATTGGGAAAGCTGAGATAACCATCCTCTCTAGTGTAAGACAACAGCTGGACTACCCAGACAGCATCCCAGAAGCCAGGTTAGGAAATCACCTTTTAGGATATATATTCATTTTTATCATTTCTGTTTCTTTAGAGAATATTCACTAATCGGTACATCAAAATAAAAAGGCACTACATATCCAAAGAAATGACCTACAGCATAAGGAAACATCTTCATTGTAAAGAAATAGTTTTAAGCCATATATCTAGCAAGATGTTAATACCCAAATAGAAAATTCATGAGGAATTCAGCTAATTATCCAGCCTCTTTCCTGCCCCCTTGTGTATGACTGTGTTCTCTAGATGATTTCTGTGGTGTTTATTCCTTGTTGCTTCCCTTCTGTGCTTCAGTATTCTCACACACTTGGACCATCAGCATCCTGCCTAAGAAGCTCCCCAGAGATGACCCTATATCTGTGGATTGAATCCAAATATAAATATTACAATAGACTTCTGAGCATAAGAATAAAGGAGAAAGTGGCTTTGATCTAGAGAGTCAGAAATTGAGCCAAGATAATCTTGCTACAGATTTGAGTCAGATTTAAATGAACATGAAGTCCTTCGCTAAGTAGTTTTAGGGATCTGAAAATGGAGTAGCTGCTCTTTCATAGTTGGGTCAGAGCCTTAAAGAACGACTTGTGCTTCAGTTACTCCTGCAGTTGGCCCAGGCAGTCAGTACATACTTTCTAAATAGTGACTAAACGGATGAAAGCTTTTTATGCTTTAATTACAGCAATGTTAGTACCTGGTCATTGCATGGCAAGCAGGAAACATAATGTCATTTTGTGTTATATTAGAACCATGTAACTAGATTGTCACTGCGATATTTGAGGAGGGCACTAAGAACTGGTGCACCAAGAGGTTCAGTTGGATAATTACATTTTTAATGTATTCCTTGCTACACACCAACTCTTATGTGTAACTGAAGATTACAAAACCAGAATAGTGACCTTAGGGATGGCTCTGAAGGCTACCTCTCTATATAATTTGCACAGCTTCCTCTTAGCTCCCTAATCAATACAATATCCTATATCCCTAAGCCTCCTGGAATAGCTATTTTTCTCCTTTTTATATATTTCTGCTACTCTCCAGTTCAGATATTTCAAAGTACACTTCTGTCTCTTTCCCATTCCCTACCCCTAGGGACCCTTTCTATTTCCTCCAGCTACCCTAATGAAGTTTTTTCTTCCTTCCTTTTTCCCTTAAATTCAGAGATGTTCACTGTAGCACTTAGCAGACTCTACACTTGCAAGACCCCCACTAGATTACTATATTAGTTTATTTAATGGTTTCACAGAATGTCTATAATTGTACCACATCTTAACAGTGTGGAAATGAGAAAATGCCTGTTACTATCTAAGACTTTTAAATTCAGACTCAAAGGTGAAAGGCTTAGATCCCTGAGTGAATTATTGTTTAACTTTATACTATATTTATTTTAAGGAATACCATGTTTTGTTCCTGTACCAATCATTTTTAGACTACCGAGCCCCAGTGAGCAAATAAAAAATAATAATAATAAAGTGGTGAGTCAATGAGAAAGGAAGTTCAGGTCCATCTCAGACAACTGTATTTTTTTTAAGTATTCTTAAAATCAGCTGTAGGGCACAGAGTTTTGCCAAAGCAAGATAACAGAGAGACTCTCACACATATGGAACTGGGAAGAAATGGAACAGAGCCAGCTTCCATCACCCAGTGAGCCTTTCCACAGGGCAGGGTGGTGTCCCAGCACTGAGTTCTCAGAACTTTCCCAGAAACATCGAATGTCCATAACAGAATCTGCACAGATGGGAACTTGGGAATTATTCCCAAAGGAGAATAAATTAAAACATCTTTGTTTCTAAGTCCATTTATTGTCCCCAAACAAATAGAAAGTCAAGCCTTCTAATTAGAAAGTCAAAAATGTCAGTATTCTGGCTTTGTTAGCTGTGGCTTTTTCTTTCATAGATTTTTAACCCAATTGCTGTATATATAAAAATGAAAAAAGATTAAACTCAATAAATGCCTCCTAGTTAGATATTTTCTTTTATATCATATATTTATTTTTTAATTAGAGTATAATTATTTGATCTACTTCTTTCCTTTTCTCCATCTCGACTTTCACATATATCTCTCCCTCTTCTCCATGACCACTTTCATATATATATATCCTATATATGATTTTTCTTACATACAAACTGCTTAAGCATTATTATAATGTTACTCATATGTACATATTCTGGGCTGACCATTTGGGACACACTAACCACAAGAAAAATGAGTTTGTTTTCACAGAAATTCTTGAAAGCAAATGTAAAATGTCTAAGTATTATTTGGGACCATCAATGTGTTATATAGGATAGCAGGTTACCAAGAAGAGACTTGATACCCTATGAGCATATACAGGGGGAGGAAATCCCCCTCAGGAACAGTCATAGGGGAAGGGAGTAAGGGGAAAATGGGAGGGAGGGAAGAATGGGAGGATACAAGGGATGGGATAACCATTGAGATGTAACAAGAATAAATTAATAAAAAATTTAAAAAAGATTTTATTTAGGCCAAAAAGTATTTACCTGCATCACCCAGACAGTTTCCTAGTTCT
The DNA here is from genome assembly GCA_907169655.1 of Acomys percivali. NCBI lineage: Eukaryota > Metazoa > Chordata > Mammalia > Rodentia > Muridae > Acomys > Acomys percivali. The sequence goes on from OU015747.1 coordinate 65,126,645, forward strand.
CAACCTCCAGATACACATATAAGCCAAGCTCAAGGATCCTAATGCTAATTCTTTAAAATGATGTTAAGTCCTTGTTACATCTACCTTACAACAAACAGAATATTAGGAATAGGTCACCCCAAAATGTCTATAGGTACTGAAAAGAAAAGATAAGATTTCATGATACCTCAATTTCTGTGGGAAAAATATCAGGATTCAGACATACATCTTGGGTTGCCATGGTTACAGAAAGCAAGTTGTAAAATTAAGTCATAGAGGACAGTACAGCTGGGCTCTTTGAATCCTGCACTTTCCTTCTTAAGATTATGACTGAAATCTCCTTATCTTTAACAACTGGTTTACAGCTTAGTCCATAATGGCTACAAAGGAAGATTGTAGCAACTGAGGTAGAGGCAAAGAATTACTAAATGGACTTCCCTCATGACATTTCCTAAAAAGCTTGAAAATTTTTGAACCTTTTTTTGTTTCTTTCAAATATGATATCATCTAAATTTTCTAAATTAGTTTTAAAGTTAGTATCTGAGACTCAGGTTAAAATAAACTCAACATTTATTCCTCAGGTCCTCTTTCCTGACTACAGAATAAGAAAATGCTAGGTGGATGAGACTTTAAAATAGCCCTTTCAAAATGTTTCTTTGTTTTGTTTGTTTGTTTGTTTGTTTGTTTGTTTGTTTGTTTTTTGAGACACGGTTTCTTTGTGGCAAAGTATGGTGGCCTTGGGAGAAAGTTAGAAGATGCTAAGTAGGAATAGGACCCCAAGACTAAACAGAAGAATGGCAGGTCAGCATAATGACTAAGAGTATAAAATGGCTGGGTATCATGAGGAATGCTCAGAAGAATATAGTGGAAGATGAAGCCCCATCCTGGCAGGGCTCAGAACCAAAAGGAGGATGTGTGGAATCAGCCAAAAAAGACTTGGACCAAGAGGTGCAGTTCACACACTCTGGCACTGAGACAACGCAGGCAACCTTTATCTACACAACTATTTTTCATAACTGAAAAGGTTTTACATTCACTTTCTCATCTACAGGATGAGTGTCTTTTAAGAACTACCTACATTTAACAATAATTTTCACATTGTACTATTTCCCTTTTTTCCTTCTCAATCCCTGCAATTTCCTTCTAACCCATGAACTGTATCAAGAAAACAGAAACATAGCTTCAACAAGTAGTTAATATTTAAGCCAGAGCTTTGGTACATAACCAAGTGACTGTGATTGGAAGCAACTGCTGTTAAAATATAGAGAAATGATAGACTACACACACAGGAAATTCTGCTTTTATTATTGACATCTAGCATCTCCCACATCCTAATCAGGAGATCTAATGCTCTAACACCCAGGGAATCTCAGAAACTTAGTAACCTGCATCAATTCCTCATCCCTCCTTGGCTCACCTCTGAGTGTTCCCATTAAGTCTTGAGACCAATGATCCAGCAACCTTCCTAACCTTTTGATAATCATCCTACTGTTTTTTAGAACAAGTCCATGGGCAACTTATTTTCAAAAGCAAGTTCTCATTGGGAAGGAACATCTGGAAGTTAGATGATGTACCTAGACCAAGGTCTGGTGTTGACTCAACTGTATCATCATTATTAACAAATAGAGGAATAGTGATATGTTCCATTCACACAATCCTCAGAGATACACAAGAATGAATCACAGTCAAAGTTTTCTTTTCCTGGTTCTGGGAAAACATCTGACACATACAGAGTTAATGTAAAACCTGCCTTTAGCAAAGGCAAAAATGCAAACACAAGGCAAAAGTGAACCAAGCATTCTCTTGGGAAAGGCCAGGAGGCTATGCATGAATATCCCTACATGCCCTTGCTATGGGGAGACCCAACTCCTCAATCCTTGACATAAGGAAAGCCATTACATTCATGTACTCTTCCCAGAAGAGACTAGCCTGCCTCCAAAAGTAACCTGATTCTGCAGACTATCCCTGAAGAACTGTGGAAGATGTTAGCTATCTATTTAAGGCAACCTGAAGGAGTCAATTTACAAAGAGAAAAAAAATTGTTTGGGCTCACAGCTCTGGATATTTCCCCTCATGATAAGTTGGTTCTAGTGCTTGGAGCATGAAGCAAGGAGGTACCACATCATGAAAGAAGCACACACTGGTATGAAACCTGCTTCTGCTATCAGGTAGGTGAGGGGCCAAAGTCCTAGAATCTCCTTCAAACACAATCCCCCTATGATTTAAATCATCCCACAAATGTTCCTCTTAAATATTTCACAGTCTTTGCATAACACCACCTGATGTCTAAGACTTAATCTGTGGGCTGTGGGAAGATGTTCCAGTTCAAGCTGATAGCACAGTCTTAGAGCAGTTCCTATACCAGAAAGCAGCAAACATAGTACACAAGCTCTAGTGTCTGAGTGGAAAGCAAACGTAGACTTACTCACTGGTCTCCTTGTTTGAAACTTTTCTTTTTTTCCCCTTTGATTTTTTTCAGACAGGGTTTCTCTGTGTAGTCTTGGCTGCCCTGGACTTGCTTTGTAGGCCAGGCTGGCCTTGAACTCACAGTGATCCACCTGCCTCTGCCTCTTGAGTGCTGGGATTAAAGGGGTGTGCCACCACTGCCAGACTGAAAGTTTTCTTAAAAATCGAAACTATGATTTAATGAGAATAGAATCTTGGTCTTGCAAGAGGAAGAGTTTATGATAGTGACAATGATTGTGAGACATTGTGGATATACATGAGCCACTAAACTGCACAGCTTTTTGCCCCCAAATGCATATGGACTTTATTGATTTATAATAAACTACACACAGTAAAGACAGTTATGAAACAATCAGGAAACCCATATCTAAAACTTACATTAAAAATATTTAGCTCATTTTTATTTGGCAATCTTGAAGAAAATACTATCTATGTAAGTCAAAAGTGCTTTATGTAAATCATAGTCCATCATATCTTGTATTTATCAACTCAAATATGTCTTTGTAGACCTGCAAACATTTTCTTAAATCCTACACAACTTAAGCCTAACTGTGAAACTAAAACTATCTAATCTTCAACCTCAAAAGAGACTTGAGAAGGAATAAAATTATTACTTAAATAGGAAGTGCAGGCAAGCAGCTTCCAAAACTAAGGGATGACAGATGAAGTTTACTGCATGTGAAGTTTTAAAAGGACAACATAGTCCATAAAAGACCAGAAAGAGATAGCAGAGGTGAGTCAGTCTGAATTGCCTCTATATTGATGGCAAGATGGCTTTCTTTCCATCCATGTGGTGCACCAAGGACATCAGAACATGGCTATCACTTTAGCACCTCCCCAGAAAAGTGCAGGGGAACCAGTCACCACATAGTAAAAGGCCACAAGGTAGCTTAAAGACGGCTGCAAGAAAGAGGGTTAGAAGAGCATTAGTTAACCAGAGATGGAGGTAGCAGCATTTTAGAACTTAGGTGTGCACTGGAAGGGCTTCCAAATTATTCAATATACACCCAGTACCTCAGTCTGCTGCATGAGGCCGACACCCCTAGAGCACAGAGCCAGTTTTGAATTGTTACATTCCCTCCTCTGAATATCAAAAACCATAGAAATTATAGAAAACTGAAGCATAATAGAATGTACTATTTCCCCCCTGTACAGAATAGAGACACAGTCAGCTGTATGAGATAAATAAGCGTTTATTTGGGCTGAAATTTTAAGTAACATTTTTGAAAATGAAAATTATAAAAAGCAATATTCATTACATAATAGAAATACAACCTTTCTGAGTTGTGTTTGAGAGGTGAAGAGTATATTAGACAAAGGATTGGAAAATTTTTACTTCATAATTGTTGAAAATATTCAGACTCTCCCATAAAGAGCCAATGAACTAGAACCTGCTCAAAGAACAAAATATGAGATATGAAGTTTCAGAGCTAAATACCAGAGAATGAGTTTGCCTCATGTAGCAAAGTTTGAGTATATAGGCAATGTAGAGATGTATATTTGCCAGTGATGGGTATACTCTGTTGTCTCCCTACAGTAGTCTTCACTGCTGGAAGCCTACTCTGTATATGTTACAATGAAATAAGCAGACAGACTTCTTGGAATGGTTTTTCTATCATCAGTTTAGAATAGTATAATTAATAGCTCAATGTAATGATTCATTAAATAATGGAAAGTTTGAGTTAAGAAAATCAAATGTATATATCTATATATACACATATATATATATTTATATTTATAATTGTAGTTGATAATAAGAATAAATAACTGGTTATATAATTAAGGAACTCCAGTGTGACAGTGGGGTCTTTCCTTGCATCTTGGAGCAAGATTATGATTTTTTTTTTTTTAGCATTTTACCCATGCTCCAAAAACAAAAACAAAAACAAAACAAAACAAACAAACAAAAAACCCAAGCCTTCCATTTGTTGTGTGAGGAAAAAAAGCCAGAAGCAGCACTACACTGTGCCCTCTACATCAGTGCTTGCCTCCAGGTTCTGCCCTGTTTGAGTTCCTTTCCTGACTTCCTTTGATGATGAACAGTGCTGTGGGATTGCAAATCAAATCTTTTCTTCCCAGCTTGCTTTGGCTATGGAGTTTCATCACAGCAATATATAACAGTATAACCCTAACTAGAACAAAGATCTTGACAGACCAAAGTTCAACCAAAATCCAACTTGGTTCATCAATGGGTTTTACTGGGGTTACTAAGAGGAATCTGGGTGAGGTGACTACATAGAGGGTTAGAAATGAGTCAGTAACTGGTGCCTTACTAAGGTCCACCCCAGCACAGGTCATAGCTTACAAAAGCTGGGAACTTGAAACACATTGCACAGTCTGCATGCAGCTCAACAGGTGCCTTTTACAAGTAAATCATTTGTCTGAACCTCTTCCCGGCAGCTGGTCTCATCTCATTCTTTTTATCTTATATTCTCTGAGAAATGATTCTCAGCAGCCTTTATTGCTTATTCTTGGGATGTTTTGGGGAGGGATTGGAGCAGAGACAGTGTATCTGGTCAGTTTCAGAGACTTCCTAAAGCTCTTTTGAGTTGTTTACCATCTGACCTATTTCCCAAACAACAGCACAAAAATAAAAATATAGGCTAAAAATGGTTTAAAATCTCCAGGAGAGTGAACACACCTGCTAACTGCTGAAGTAGCAATTGTAGTTTACTTTGATGAATACTAACTTTCATCACCCCAATCAAACCTGAATTATAGAGAGATGATAGGTATATAATTGATTGAATGATAAATAGATAATAGAAGATGAAAGATAGATAGATATAGATAGATTAATTGATGATAGATAGATAGATAGATAGATAGATGACAGAAAAATATAAGTAAAAGATAATTTATACATACATGGATTATAGCTAATGAATAGACAAATTAAACATAGGTGATGAGTCAACGAGAGAGAATTTATTAATAGATGAGAGATCAATGAGTGACAAATGATAAGTAATCAGATCATGGATATATGGGTAATAGATTATTTTAAAATGGAAAATTATAGGTAATAGATGATAGAAACATAGGATATAAATAATAATTATATAAACTAACACATTTATCAGACATAGCAGCAATTGAGAATTTTGCCTACATTCTGCCTATAGAAGAGATTAATACTGCTGTGAGAGCACAAAATAGAAACCAGTCTTAGTACAAGAGTCTATGCAAAGACTAAGTAAGGCTTTCTCTGCAACTGACTTGGAACCCCAAAGTAGTTAAATCATATCTGAGAGTAATAGTATTACTGCCCACAATAGTATTTGGTAAGTGAGAAAGGATCAGATCTGCTGAGAAGATATCTCAAATTCCTCTGTAATTCTTACTTATTTGCTTTATATGTAAATTGAATCATAGCACTGACATATTTCAATATGTTACAACATTAAGCCTGCTGTAAAATTTTAACCACATTTGAAGATAAGTCACAAAACAATACTCTCTCAAAAGCCCCAATGTACAAGAAGATGTGGTTAAACCTCCTTAGGATAGAATATGACCATAAAATTTAGCTTACCATCAACTTCGTGATATGCTAAATAGACTTCACATTTGTTTGTCACAATGTAGATCAAGCAGGAAGTGAGTAATCAGATTAGTATGAAAACAAGGTCAATGTGTGTTATGCCTTATATGAAATTTCACTCCTTTTATTTTTTTTACAATTTGTAACGTTTTTGTTAATTATTCACTTCACATTCTGGTCACAGCCCCCTCCCTCTCTTCCTCCCAGTCCCACACCCCACACCCCATTTCTCCTTTTCCCTCCCATACTTTTCAGAGAAGAGGAGACCCCCCAACTACATCCCACCACCACTCCCCAACATTTCAAATCACATTAGGACTGAGTGCATCCTCTTCCCCTGTGGCCTGATTAGGTAGCTAGGCCAGGGTAAAGTGATTGAAAAACAGGGAACAATGTCCATGTCAGAGTCAGCCCCCATTCTCCTTACTATGGGACCCATATAGGGATCAAGCTCCCATTGGTTATATCTGTGTAGGAGGCTTAGGTCCAACACATGCATGGTCCTTGCTTGGAGCTTCAGTCTCCATGATGCACCACCTCCACCAGCCCTGGTTAGTTGACTCTGAAGGTCTTCTTTTTTTTTTTTTTTTTTTTTTTTTTTCTGATCAAGATTCACTTTAATGCCAACTAGCAGGAACATATATAGAGCAAGGTCAATAGGATCTATTCTAATCTCACTCACCCTAGCCCCCAGGCAAGAATACAATAGCCTAAATAGCTCCCTGTAGAACTTGCTAGTTCTCTGAGTAGTTCCCTGTAAGAACTTCCTTCTTGAGGAGCTCCTGACCCCTTGGATCCTTTTTTCCCTTCCCCCGACTCTTCCACAAGACTCCCTGTGTTCCACTCAATGTTTGCCTATGGATATCTGTTTTCTGTTTCATCAGCTGCTGGGTGGAGCCACACAGAGAACTGCTATGCTAGGCTCATATCTGCAAGCAGAGCAGAGTATTATTAATAGTGCCATGAATTGGCTGTCTCCCATGGTGTGGGTCTCAGCTTTGGGCAGACATTGGCTGAAAATTTCATCAATCTTTGCTTTATTTTACTCCTTGCACATTAAGCATAGTAAGTTTTGGGTCAAAGTTTTGGTGAGTGAATTGGTGATCCCTCCTTCCACTAGGAGTCATGCTAGTTAGAGGGAGGACGCTACAGTCTCTACGACCCCTGCTACTAGGAATCTCAGCTAGAGTCACCCTCATATCCTTTGTCATAGGTCTACAGCTTGTTACAGAGAAGGCCTACCTCTTCTCTCTACAAGCCGTCTGTCCTCCAGCCCCTGCTCTCCCTAAGTCTGATATTGACCCTAATTTCTCTCACTACTCCTTCTCTTACCCTGTACTTTATCCTTAACAACTTTAGCTGTCTATTCTATTTCCACTTCTGAGTGAAAGTCAAGCATCTTCTCTTTGCCCTTCCTTGAAGCTTTTCAGTTTCATGAGGTCCCATTTATTAATTATTGATATTAGAGCCTGAGTTGTTGGTATTCTGCTCAGAAAAATTTCTCCTGTGCCAATGAATTTAAGGCTTTTCCCCACTTCCTCTTCTAATAGGTTTAGTGTTTCTGGTTTTATGTTGATGTCTTTGATCCATTTGGATTTGAGTTTTATGCCTGATGATACGTACGGGTCTATTTGCATTTTTCTACATGTGGTTTCTACATGGGTTGTTTTAGCTATTCTATGTTCTTTTTTCTATATGAAATTGAGAAGGCTTCTTTCAAGATCTAAAAAAAAATTGTGTTGGTACTTTGAGAGAATTGCATGGAATCTGTAGATTGTTTCCCATAACAAGGCCACTTCTTCTCTGTTAATACTAATGAGTACAGAAGATCTTTCCATCTTCTGATTATCTTCTTCAATTTCCTTTGTCAGATTTGAAATTCTTGTAATGTAGGTTTTGACTTTCTGGGTTAGAGTTACACCAAGATGCCTTACATCATTTGTGGTTATTGTAAAAGGTGTTGTTTCTCTAATTTTTTCTTAGCCCATTTGCATTTATATACAGGAGGCTACTGATTTTCTTTCCTTTTTGTTTTTAGTTAATATTGTGTCCATTCCTTTGGCTGAAGGTGTATGTATATCAGCTATTGGAATTCCCTGGTAGAATTTTTGAGGTTGTTTATTTATACTACTAGACCATTTGTGAATAGTGATACTTTGAATTTTTCCATTTAAATTTGTATCATTTTCCTTGACCTTCCTTTGTTTACTTATTACTCTGGATATGATTTCAAGTACTCTATTGAAGAGATACAGAGAGAGTGGGCAGCTTTGTCTTGTCCCTGATTTTAGTAGAATTGTTTGAGTTTCTCTTCATTGAGTTTGATGTTGGCTATCTGTTTGCTGTATATAATTTTTATTATGTTTTTTCTTTTTTATTGAAAAATAAAATCATTCATATTACATCTCAATTGCTATCCCATCCCGTGCATCCTCCCATTCCTCCCTCCCTCTTGCTTTCACCTCATTCCCTTTCCCTATGACTGCAACTTATGGGAAACTCCTCCCCTTGAATATGATGTTAGGGTATCAAGTTTCTTCTTGATAGTCTGCTATCCTTCCTCCGAGTGCCATGAGGCCTCCCCATCAAGAGGACATGGCCAAATATGGGGCACCAGAATGCATGTGTAAGTCAGTCCCCAGTCTCCACTTAACTGTGTAGAATGTCCTATCCCTTGGCTAGATCTGGGTAGGGGGTTGATGATGACTGTGAATTGTCCTTGGTTGGTGCCATAGATCGAGCAGAACCCCTGGGCCCAGACCGCCCATCATAGTATTCTTCTTGTAGGTTTCTAGGACCCTTCTGGATCCATCTATTTCCCTATCTCCTATATTTCTCTCACCTTAGGATGTCCTTACTTCTATCCCACTTTCCTGGTAAGTGAAGACTTTCATGAGACATGCCCCTTGGGCTAGTGTCCAGTTATAAGTGAGTATATACTATTTGAGTCTCTCTGCTTCTGGGTTAGCTTACTCATTATGATCATTTCTAGTTCAATCCATTTGTCCACAAATTTCAGAAATTCCTTGTTTTTAATAGCTGAGTAGTATTCCATAGTGTAAATGTACCACAGTTTCTTTATTCGTTCTTCTGCTGAGGGACACATAGGCTGTTTCCATGTTCTGGCTATTATGAATAAGGCCACTATGAACATGGTTGAGCATATGTCCCTGTTGTGTGCTGGAGGATCTTCTGAGTATAATCCAAGGAGTGGAATAGCTGGGTCTTCAGGAAGCCTTATTACCAGTTTTCTGAGATAGTGCCAGACAGATTTCCAAAGTGGCTGCTCTAGTTTGCATTCCCACCAGCAATGAAGGAGTGCTCCTTTTTCTCTACATCCTTGCCAGCATGTGGTGTCACTTGAATTTTTGATCTTAGGCATTCTGATGGGTGTAAGACAGAATCTCAGTCATTTTTATTTACATTTCCCTGATGACTAAGGAGGTTGAGCATTTCTTTAAATGTTTCTCAGCCATTCAATATTCTTCTGTTGAGAATTCTCTGTTTATTCTGAGCCCCATTTCTTAATTGGGTTATTTGATTTGGTGGTGTTTAATTTCTTGATTTCTTTATATATTTTGGACATTAGACCTTTGTCAGATGTAAAATTGGTGAACATCTTTTCCCAGTCTGTAGGCTGTCGCTTTATTCTGTTGACAGTGTCTCCTGCCTTACAGAAGCTTCTCAGCCTCATGAGGTCCCATTTATTAATTGTTGACCTTAAGGCCTGGGCTGTTGGTGTTCTGTTCAGGAAGCTGTCTCCTGTGCCAATGTATTCCAGGCTCTTCCCCACTTTTTCTTCTAAGTGACTTAGTGTCTCTGGTCTTATGTTGAGGTCTTTAATCCACTTGGACTTGAGTTTTGTGCATAGTGACAAATATGGGTCCAATTGCATTTTCTACATGTATTCATCCAGTTAGACCAGCACCATTTGCTAAATATGCTATCCTTTTTCCATTGAATAGATTTGGCTTCTTTGTCAAAAATCAAGTGACCATATTTCTGGGTCTTTCATTGAATTCCATTGATCCACTGTCTATTGTTGTGTCAGTACCATGATGTTTTAATTACTGTTGCTATATGGTACTGCTTGAGATAAAGAATGGAGATTCCTCCAGAGGGTCTTTTATTGTATAGAATTTATTGTGTTTTGGTATGAGCTTTGTATCCCTGATCTCCCTAAGATTTTCATTATGAAAGGGTGTTGGATTTTGTCAAAGGCTTTTTCTGAATCTAATGAGAGAATTATGTAATTTTTTCTATCAGTTTGTTTATAAGGTAGAAAACATTGATGGAGTTTTGTAAGTTGAACTATCCCTGCATTCCTGGTCATGGTAGATGATGTATTTGACATGTTCTTGGATTCAGTTTTGAGTATTCTTTTGAGTATTTTTGCATCAATGTTCATAAGGAAGACTGGTCAAAGTTTTTTTTCTTTCTTGAGTCTTTGTGTGATTTAGGTATGAAAGTTACTGCAACTTTATAGAATGAGTTTTGAATTGTCCCTTCTGTTTATATTTTGTGGAATAGTTTGAGGATGTTGCTATTAGCTCTTCTTTGAAAGTAGGGTAGAATTCTGAGATAAAAGAAACTGGCTCTGGGCTTTCTTTGGTCAGAGACTTTTGATGACTGCTTCTATTTCCTTAGAGATTACATCATTGTCTAAATTCTTTGTGTGATCTTGGTTTAGCTTTGGTAAGTGAAATCTATCAAGACATGAACTCTGGTACTCCTTATTTGACTACTTCCCCTTGGTGAAGAGGCCTGGCAACACCCAGAGGAAGGGGAATCAGGTTATCTGGATGAAACCTGTGGTCATATGGTGGGGTCCTCTTCTGTCAGAGGTCTAGGGGAGGGGAATAGAGTAAAAGGGGGAGGGAGGGGGAATGGAAAGATACAAGTGAGGGCATAGTAATTAGGATGTAACCTGAATACATTATTTTAAGAAAAAGAAAGTCATCCATTTCCTTTAGATTTTCCAATTTTGTGGTATACAGGCTTTTGGAATAAGAATGAATGATTATTTGGATTTCATTGGTGTCTGATGTTATGTCCCCTTTTTCCTTTCTTATTTTGTTAATGTAGGTGCTGCCTCTCTGCCCTTTAGTAAGTTTGGCTAAGGGTTTGTCTATCTTGCTGATTTTCTCAAAGAACCAGCTCTTAGTTTCCTTGATTCTTCATAATGTTTTCTTTGTTTCTAAATTATTGATTTCAGCACTGAGTTTGATTATTTCTGCTATCTACTCCTCTTGGGTATGTTTGCTTCATTTTGTTCTAGAGTGTTAAGGTATGCTTTTAAGTTACTAGTATGAGAACTATCTAATGTTTTTATGAAGGCACATAGTGCTATGAACTTTCCCCTTAGAACTGTTTTCATTGTGTCTCATAAGTTTATCTAGAAAGTCTTTAATTTTTTTATTTCTTCTCTGACCCAGTGATCATTGCATAGAGAGTTGTTCAGTTTCCACAAGTTTTTAAGTTTTCTCTTGTTTCTATTGTTGAAATCTAGTTTTAATTCATGATGGTCTGAAAAGATGCAAGGGGTTATTTCAATTTTATTGTTCTTGTTGAGGCTATCTTGTCAATAACTTCAATGTGGTCAATTTTGGAGAAGGTTAGGTAAGATGCTGAGAAGAAGGTATTATTTTTGTGTGTGTTTGGGTAAAATGTTCTATAGATATTTGTTATGCCAATTTGATTTATGATGTCTGTTTATTTCATTGTATCTTTCTTTAGTTTTTGTCTAGATGATCTGTCCATTAGTGAGTGTAGGATGCTGATGTCTCCTACTATTAATGTGTGGGGATCGATGTGTGACTTAAGTTTTAATAACGTAATTTTACAAATCTGAGTGTTCTTGCACTTGTGGCATAGGTGTTCAGAATTGAGACTTCATCTTGGTTTTCTCTGTGATGAATGTGAAGTGTCCTTCTGCATGTCTTTTGATTAATTTTTGTTGAAAGTCTATTTTATTAGATGCTAGAATGGCTACTCCAGCTTGCTTCTTGGGTATATTTGCTTGAAAAGCCTCTTTCTATTTACTCTGAGATATCTAAGGTATCTGTTTTTATTGTAGAGGTGTGTTTCTTGTATGCAGCATGTTGGTGGATACTGTTTTTGTATACATTTTGTTAGCCTGAATTTTTTTAATTGGGGAGTTAATTCCATTTATGTTGAAAGATATTAATGACCAATGGTTGTTAATTCCTGTTATTTTGATATTGATCATGGTAGATTGTATGGTGTGTGTGTGTGTGTGTGTGTGTGTGTGTGTGTGTGT
>OU015747.1:65138923-65175294 GCA_907169655.1 Acomys percivali
AGAAGAAGAAGAAGAAGAAGAAGAAGAAGAAGAAGAAGAAGAAGAAGCAATAATGAAGGGAGGGGAAGAAGGGATTATTAAAAGTCTTCAGAAAGCCTTTTTGAGTATCATCTTACTTCTTTCTTTCTAACTCTGGTAACAAACATCACACAATTCCTTTTGCTTTCTAAATGATGCCTGTAAACTTAGAAGCTCATTATTTACTGCTCCTTAGTTCATTTGTGCCTCTTAAAAACAGCAATGGAATATTTTCCTGATTTTAATATTGATGCATAATAGATTTAACCTTTTGTGAAAGCTACTTCTTTTGTGTTTTTATAGATGAGGATCACAAATACAACCATATGTGGACTGTCACTCTTTTGAGAAAATTTACAAATTGTGCCACATGATAGAACATACACTATCAAAAGTTATTCCACTTCAGCTGTCAGTAAAGCATTTGATTCTTTTGTTTGGCCAAGTCATTTAGCCTAGCAACTAAAACACTTCTGATATGGACAGTTGATTTCCTAATAAAGCTTCTAGTTCCTGTTCATGAACAAGCTCAATATTGTACAGTTCAATTTGACCTGATACTCTCGTTTTGCCAAGGTCTATACCATGGAAAGCCCTCCTCTGGATATTTCTTCTTACTTGTGTTATTAGCCCCTTTTCTTAGTTTGAAAAAAACTGTATTGTGCTCTTGTTCTTAAATCAAGTATTTAGAGCTGTCAAAATGAAGACCTTCTACAGATATTCAAAGTATTTTTCCTGAAATGCAATAAATCTAGATAACTTCCCACGGAAATTTTTTCTTCATTCAAAAAATAACATAAAAATGGAGTAGAATCAATTAAACAATATTCCTCTGGGGAGAGTGGTGGGCTCTACTAATTATTTTCTTTGGCACCTATTTAAGATACACTTTTTAGGGGCCTACTTGTCTTACATTCAGACAAGAAACCAGACTTTGATGATTGAAGCCATCTGGCTAGAAAATAGACTGGGTACTCTAGGGTTATCAGTTATGATGATTCTTGTATTAAAGTATAGCAGTCTGATTCAAATCCAATGACTTATTTCTGGTTCTGTGTTTCCAGATATAAGAAAATGCCACAAGCAATTCACACACTCAACAGTGCTGGTGGAAAGACTATTGGTACAAGAGATTTCAAAGGCTGTTCCTGTTATAAGCCATTACAACAGCTAAGTAAAAATACACCAAAGATTTAAAATATACAACAAGAGTGTGTGCCAATATGGATTCAGCAACCTTTGAATTTTGTATTTAAACAGACACAAGTAATGATGTTGACATATAATCTATATGAAAATAACAAGAGTCAGACAAGGGACTTGCTTTGCATATTGAAGCAAAATGGAATGTATTATGTACAACTGTTCAGCACCAAGCCCAGAAGACACATTTAACTTTTTAAAAATTTTAATTTATTATAATTTATTCAGATTACATCCTTAATGTTATCCCCTCTCTTGTATCTTCCTGCTCCCACCCTCCCTCCCTCTTTTGCCCTAATCCCTCCCCCAGACCTCTGACAGAAAGGGACTTCCTCCCCCACCATATAGCCACAGCTTATCAGGTCTCATCCACACAGCCTGATTTCCCTTTCTCTTTGTGCTCCTGAGCCTCCCTACCAAGAGGAAGTGATCAAATCAGGGGCAGGACAGTTCATGTCAGAGTCAGTCCCCATTCACCCACAATTGTGGAGAATGAGCTATCCATTGCTTGGCTCTGGACAGGAGGTCTAAGTTTACTATATGTATTGTCCTTGGTTGGCACAACACTTTGTACAGCCCCTTCCCTCCAGGTCCAGATTCACCAGATACATTTAACTTTTATAAACTTGTAAAGAAATGGATTTTACCTGAAAATTTGCCTAATTGTGTGATTTGATGTTTTGGGCACCTGGCACCTGACAGATTCTAATTTCAATATTTTAAATCATCATTGAAATTACATTAAACTTTAATTTTTACTGCTTTTAATCATTTATTCTGTCCCAACAACCCTTTTCTATTTTTAATGCTTTTTTCCAGTTTATGAAATGAATGGGGAGCAACTTTCTTATCCAGAATTTACCTAGATCCATTGTCACTAGGAAAATATTACACCTGAACTTAGCATGCAGAGACAACAGAAAAATTTTAGCAAGTTTTTGAAAATTAGACAAATTAAACCTTTTCAAATCTACTATCATATTAATGCTTTTACACTAATGATCCTAAGTGTTTTCTTTGTTTTTATTGAAACTTATATGTGTGGGATTTTAGGTTCTGAATTATGACACTAGTGAGAATATTTACTGGGAGTGATGCTTTTCTCAGTCCAGTGAGTGTCTCTAGTACAACACCATTCAGCTCCATGCCCAAACCCATCAAACTTCAACCTTGAGTAACTCAGTCTGAGTAGCTCATCAGGCCAAAAATCTCTTGACATAAAAATTACCAGAGTGTGTCCTCATCCTCACAGCTCTCTGGGCTGTTACATTTCTTTGAGCAGGACAGATTTTTTGCTCATTCATCATATGCAATTTACTGCCTTGATTATGCAAAATCAACACACAATCCTTACCAAAATCAAGGAAAGAAAATTAAATCTCCTCTCATTTATACACACATACTTATATACTGCAAACACATTTGTTGAAATGTACATCTCTGTGTGTACAAGTGTGTGCAAAGATTCTAAATAAGTAAGGAAAGCAAGAATCTGAGCTGAAGGTTTAAGGCTAGATAGTTCATTTCTGCTGAGATTGGGGCAAAGGATTATTGAATGAAGAAGTGACAGGGTATGGCTGGAGATAGGCTTCAGCAGTTGAGAGTGTTTATCCTTGGAAACACTGAAGTCTGCTACCCAGTATCCATATTGTACAGCTGAAAGTGCACTCATAGCTCCATGTCCAGAGGATCCAATGCCTCCTCTGGCCTCCACAAACAACCATACTAAAATGTATGAAACTGCCTGCACATGCACACACACACACACACACACACACACACACACACACACACACACACAAACATATTTAAAAATCAGGACTGGAGAGATAGATCATTCGTTAAAAGCACTGCTTGCTCTTTCTAAGGTCTAGACTTCAATTCACAGCAACACATGATGGCTCACAACCATTTATAATGGAATCTGATACCCTGTTCTGTCAGGCAAGTGTGCATGCAGATAGAGCACTCACAGACATAAAATATGCAAACAAATATTTTTTAAAAACATAATATAAATATTTTTTAAAAGAGGTTACTTTGGCAAGAAAAGATAAATGGTAGGCAATTAGTAAATGAGTTCCTCATCCAAAATATCATGTTCCTGCACTAGAATTTTTTATTTTACTTTAAATTACAACTGAGAGTCATGATAGTGTCTGATTCAACTTTCGTATATAACTGCTCACAGATTACAACATCTTATCCTTTTGCCGTTTTGGTCCTACATCTGGACAACCTGATAAGAATATCTAAATATCCCTTCCTTTGGACTAGCAGAAATATCAAATATACAAGCTCAATCTACTGAGAGACTATATTCTCTATCCTATCTCCTAGCCACAATCAAGCCAGCCTATCTTCTTTTCTGTTAATTTAAGCATCTTTTTGACCTGCAGAACAGCCTGCCTTGCTCCCCCACTGTGTGCAAAGGAATACCTCCATTGCCCTCTCTGTAAAGGCAACTTACTGCAGAGACAACTTCAACATTCAACATAAATGTGCTTGCAGAGTAGGGGAACGTGTGATCTGTCTCCACATAAACACTATAAAATTGTGGTCATGGTCATTATCAATAGCTTAAAAATAGGATTAGAGTCTTTTCTATTTACACTTAGTTCAGCACTTTGTTTGCTAATTCACAACATTATCCGTGGTGAAAACTTGTATCATTACTATGGAGTGATTATAGCTTTGATCTGTTCATTATACTATTACAAGTTTATTGCTTACACCTTCACTCAGATAGTTCAAGAAACTTTACTGGAAAGTCTAGTATATTGATAACAATCCCAGCACTCAGAAGGACACAAAGTTTGGTAAAATTAAATAGGACACTATCAGACACAATATTCTCACTACATCACAACATAGTATAAGACTTTTTTCTATTACAATTATGATATTATTTTCTAAGGATTTATGGACCGTGATAAAATATAGACATTATATAGTAAATTAAAAATCAAGCAAACAAGTTTCTTTAAAATTTTATTGTGTCAATATCCCTGTCCACACCTCTGGCAGAAGCTTTCTACCCCACCAGAGGCCAGGACAACACCTGAACCTTAGGTAAGACCACACACACACACACACACACACACACACACACACACACACACACGCACAGACCAACTCAATTCCAACCATCCCTCTCCCTCTCTCCTTTTTGCCATCTGCTGGCCTACACCTTCAGCATGGAAACCTCCTATCCAATTTTGCCTAGGCCAGCATCCAGAACCCCAGGCAAAAGGCCAACTCCCTGAAAACGAACTGAAAGTCTCCTTCCCCACGTTGGCCAGGCCAACATTGTTAATCCCAGAAGCACATCACCAGATACTCCAACCCCAAATTTAGGAGAAAAACCCCTGCTCCACCAGGGGCCATCTTGACCATCAGAAATCCAGCCCCCAACTCAGGCCAAGAAAACAAACAAACCTCTACTCAACCACAGGCTATAACAGCAGAGAGGAAACAGAAACTAAGGAAGAAAACATCCATCCAACAAAGACAAACCCAGAAATTGATACCTAGACCTATAATAACTCCAAATCCATATGCCTGGATTACAGTAGAAGAATATAGTCAATAGCCACGAAAACATCTCACCACCAGAGCCCTGAATATTCCAACATAGCTGAAGCAAAGGAAAACAAGCTTAAACCAACTTAATGAACCTGATAAAAGTCCTTAAAGAGGAAACCATTTAAATCCCATAAAGATATCAAGAAAAGACACTTAAAAAAAGAGGCAACTAGCCTAGCCTAGCTGTCCTGTGAAAGGATCCAACCAGCAGCAGATCAAAATATGCTGAGGCTCACAGCCAAACACTGGGTGTACCACAGAAAGTCCTGTAGATGAGTTGGGGGTGGAATAGAAGGACCTTGGGGGACAGGAAGTGAACAAGAAGAACAACAGTGCCAATTAATCTGGGCCATGGAGTGGGTTGCCCACAGAGACTGATACATTAAAAAATGAATTAAAACTGGGCCCCTTACACATATGTAGCTAATGAGTAGCTTGGCCAACATGTGGGTCTCCTAGAAAGGGGAGAGAGGGCTGTCTCTGACATTGACACTGTTACCTGAATTTCAATCACTTCCCCTCAGCAAGGCTGCCTTGCCAGGCCACAGGGCAAGTAAATATGCACCAAGTCTTGATGGTACTTAATGTGATTATGTGGATTGGTATGGGATGGCTCCCCTTACCTGAGGAGTAGGGGAAGGGAGAAGGGGGAAGGGAGGGTGGGGCTGGGAGGAGAGGAGGGAGGAGCTATGATTGGGATATAAAGGAAATATATAAGTAAAAAAATACTTTTTTAAATGGAGGAAACCAATAAATCCCTTAAAAAGTATCAAAAATCCAAAAAAGACAAACAATTGAAGGAAACACAATTATTCAAGACTTAAAAATGAAAATAGAAGCAGTAAAGAAAACACAAACTGAGGTAATTCTTGAAATGAAAAATATAGATAAGCAAACAGGACCTACAAGGGTCCTTTACCAACAGAATAAAAGATATGAAAGACAGAATCTCAGGAATTTAAGATACAAAATAAAAAAAAAAAATAGGTACATCAGTCAAAGAAAAACGTTAAATCCAAAAACTTCTTAAAGCAAAACAGGAAATCTGGGACACTATGAAAAGACCAGACTTCAAAATAGAAGGAATAGAAGATAGAGAAGACGTCCAGCTAAAGCCCCAGAAAATATTTTTAACAAAATTACCATTAACATTTCTAAAAAACAGAAAATTTTTCTAGCCTAAAAAAGGACATGCCTATAAAAATACAAGAAGTTATACAGAACACCAAAGAGATTGGACAAGAAAAGAAAGTTCCTTTGCCACACAATAATCAAAACACTAAACATAGAGAACAATAAAAGCACGCTAAAAAGCTAAAAAGGAAATAGGACAAGAAACATATACAGGCAAACTTATTGGTATTAAACCTGACTTCTCAGGGAAGAATTAAAAACCAGGAAAGGTATGAACAGAAGTGCTGCAGATTCTAAGAGACCACAGATGCCAGCCAGCACAGATTACTATACTCAGCAAAAACTTCAATCAACATTGATGAAGACAAGATGTTCCATGATAAAGTCAAATTTGAATAGTATCTATCCACAAATTTAGCTCTACTAAATGTGCTAGAAGGAAAATGAGAACTCAAGGAGATTATCTCTAACCACAAAGACAAAATCGTACACCATCAAATCACAACAACAACAACTATGACACTACTACTACTACTACTACTACTACTACTACTACTACTACTGATGCTGATACAAAATAACAGGAATTAACAATCACTTGTCATTGATGGCTCACAATATCTATGAACACAATTCTCCAATAAAAAGACACAGAATAACAGGATGGATGTGAAAACAGGATCCATCATTCTGCAGTATACACGTAACACACATCAACACCAAAGGTAGGCATTACCTCATATTAAAGAGTTTGATTTTTGGTACCTTCTGGTGTTATTCACTGGTCGTTGAGAGTGGGTAGTTGGTCAGTGATCCATGTGGGGACAGAACAAAGGGACAGCCTACAGACTGGGAAAAGATCTTCACCAACCCTACATCTGACAAAGGTCTAATATCCAAAATATATAAAGAACTCAAAAAATTAAACACCACCAAACAAAATAACCCCATTGAGAAATGGGGTCAGAACTAAACAGACAATTCTCAACAGAGGAATATGGAATGGCTGAGAAACACTTAAAGAAATGTTCAACGCCTTTAGTCATCAGAGAAATGCAAATTAAAATGACTCTGAGATTCCATCTTACACCCATTATAATGGCTAAGATCAAAACTTCAAGTGACAGCACATGCTGGCGAAGATGTGGAGAGAGAGGAACACTCCTTCATTGCTGGTGGAAATGCAAACTTGTACAACCACTTTGGAAATCTATCTGGCAATTTCTCAGAAAACTGGGAATAGGGCTTCCTCAAGACCCAGCTATTCTAATGTCTAACAAAATAGGGTTCAAGTCAAAATTAATCAAAAGAGAGAGGAAAGGCCATTTACTCCTGGTCAAAGGAAATATCCACAAAGATGACACACCAATTCCCAAATGTGAGGACACCCACATTTGTAAAAGAAACATTACAAATGCATAAATCACACACCAACTCTCCAACATTGATTGATAGTGAGAGATTCTCATACCTCACTATCACCAAGAAAAAAATTAAACAGGGAGGCAATAGAACTAAGAGAATTTATGAAACAAATTGATGTAACAGATATCTAGAGAATGTTTTACCCAAACACACAAAAGAACAGTTTTCAAAATGGACCACATACTGTGGCATAATGCAAGTTTCACCAGATACAAAAAAATTGAAATAATCTGCTGCATATTATCAGACCACCACAGACTAAAGTTGTTTCAACAACAGAAAGTCAAACAACATGTGGAAACTGAGCAACTTTATACTGAATGATTGCTCTGGCAAAACAAATAAAGAAAGAATTTAAGGACTTATTAGAATTCAATAAAAATGAATTCACAGCATATCTAAACATATGGGACAAAATAAAAGCTGGGTAAGAGAAAAGTTCATAACACTAAGTGCCTACATTAAAAGCAATTTTGAGAGATCTCATACTAGCAATTTAACAGCTCACCTGAAAGTTCTAGAACAAAAAGAAGCAAGCACACTTCAGAGGAATAGATGACAGGAAATAATCAAACTGAGAGCCAAAATCAATAAAATAAAAACAAAGAAACAATACAACAAATGAATAAAACAGAGTTGGATATTTGTGCAAATCAATAAAATAGACAAACTTTTTTAAACTAAAAGACAGAGATATGATATACAATTTAACAAAATCAGAAATGAAAAGAAGGGACATAACAACAGACACCATGGAACTACAAAGAATAACTAGGTCATTTTTCAAAAACCTGTACTCCACAAAATTGGATAATGTAAAAGAAATGGATGATTTTCTCAATAGATACCACATGCCAAAATTAAGTCAAGATAAAAGGAACACTGTAAATAGGCGTATAACCCCCAAGGAAATAGAAGTAGTCATTAAACGTCTCCTAACAACAACAACAAAAAGCCCAAGGCTACAGTTTTAGCATAGAATTCTATCAGACATTCAAAGAAAAGCTAAGACCAATACTCCTCAAATTATTCCACAAAATAGAAACAGAAGAAACATTGCTAAATTCATTTCATATGGTATGGTCATAATGATACTCAGTCCACAGAAAGATTCATCAAAGAGAGTTATGGACCAATTTCCCTAAAGAACATAGACACCAAAATACTCAATAAAACACTTGAAACCCAAATACAGGAGCACCTAAATACAGGAACTTGATCATCTACCATGATCAAGTAGGCTTCATCCCTGGGATGCAGGGATGTTTTAACATATGAAAATCCATTAATGTAATCCACAATATAAACAAAATTAAAGAAAAATTACATTATCATCTCACTAGATGCAGAAAAAGTCTTTGACAAAGTCCCACATCCTTTATAGTAAAAGTCTTAGAGAGATCAGAGATATAAGGTCCATATCCAAACACAACAAAGGCACGCTTTTAGCCAACATCAAATAAATGGGGAGAAATTCAAAGAAGTTCCACTAAAATCACAAAATGACAAGTCTGTCCACTCTCTCTGTATCTATTCAAGATAATACTTAAACTTCTATATAGAACAATAAGACAACTAAAGGAGCTCAAGGTGATTCAAATTGGGAAAGAAGAAGTCAAAGTATTGCTATTTGCTATTTGCGGTTGATATGATAGTATACATAAGTGACTCAAAAAATTCTACCAGGGAACTCCTAAAGCTGAAAAGCATCTTCAGCAAAGTGGCAAGATACAAAATTAACTCAAAAAAACAAATAAACAAACAAACAACAGCAAAAGCCAGTAGCAAAGGGGATGAGAAAGAAATCAGGTAAACAAAACCCTTCACAATAGCCACACATAATATAAAATAATCTTGAGGCAACTCTAAATAAACAAGTAAAAGTCCTGTATGATTAAAACTTCAAGTCATTGTTTAAAGAAACTGAAGAAGATACCAGAAGATGGAAAGATCTCCCATGCTCATAGATCAATAGGATTAACATAGTGAAAATGGCCATCTTACTGAAAAAAATCTACAGATTCAATTCAGTCCTTTGATGAGGAGGCCTAGTGGCACTCAAAGGAAGGATAGCAGGCTACCAAAAGAGACTTGATATCCTATGATCATATAGATGGGGAGGAGGTCCCCCTCAGTCACAGACATAGGGGACAGGAATAGGGAGAAAGCAAGAAGGAGGGAGGAACAGGAATATACAAGGGATGGGATAACAAGTGAGATGTAATGTGAATAAATTATTTTTTAAATAAATAAATAAATAAAAAGAAAAATTTAAATGTTAATCAACACACACAAAAATAAAATTCTAACATAATTCTTTACAGACTTTAAAAGAACAATATTCAACTTCATATGGAAAAAGTAAAAACTCAAGATAGCTAAAGTGTAATCCTATACATTAAAAGGATCACTATCTCTGATCTCAAGCTGTACCACACTGTAATAGTAATAAAAATACTGTTGGAAAATCCAGTCACACTGATCAATGGCATCAAATAGAAGACCTAGACATAAATCAACACACCTATGGAAACCTGATATTTTTTACAAAGAAGTCAAAAATATTGAATGGAAAATAGAAAGCATCTTCAATAAATGGTCCTGGATATTGGTATATAGAAGAATGCAAAGAGATTCATACCTATCACCCTGCATAAAATTTAAGTCCAAGTGGATCAAAGACATCAACATAAAACAAGAGACACTGAATCTCATAAAACAGAAGGTGGGGAATAATCTTGAATGCATTGCCAAGAAGACAACTTCCTGAACAGAACACCAATAACTCAAGCATGAAGACCAACAATTTGTACATGGCAACTCATGACACTGAAAAGCTCCATAGGGCAAAGGACACTGTCAATAGGACAAAACAGCAACCTACAAAAATTTTTTTCACAATATCTGACAGAGGACTAATATCCAAAATATACAAAGAAATCAAAAAACTTGACATCAACAAACAAATCCAACTAAAGAACGGAATAGAGATCTAAACAGAGAGTTCTCAGTGAAGGAAATGAAATGGCTAAGAAACACATAAAGATATACTCAACATCTTTAGCCATCAGGGAAATGCAAATCAAAATGACTTTGAAATTTCATCTCATATCTGTCAGAATGGCTAACATCAGAAATAAAAGTGGCAGCTCAGGCTGGCAAAAATAGCAAGGGGTACACTCCTCCATTGTTGATGTGCCTGCAAACCCATAGAGCCATTATAGAAATCTGTGTGGCAGTTTCTCAAGATCCAGCTATACCACTCTTGGGTATATTTGCCAAAAAACATACTATCCTGCCACAAGGATACTTGCTTGACTATGTTTATAACAGCTTACTTCATAAAAAACAGAAAATGAAAACAATCTAAATGTCTCTCAACTGAAGTATGGATTTTTTAAAATGTGGCACATTTACACAATAGAATATTACCTAACTGTTAGAAAAGATGACAAATGGATGGAACTAAAAAAATAAAATAAAAAACTCATCCTGGATGATGTAACCCAAGGGCCTAAATCCTTTGCATATGTGTTACGGTTGTGTACCTCAGTGTTTTGTGGGATTTATAAGAGTGGGAAAGGGTGCCTCTGACTCTTTTGCCTGCCTTTGGGACACTTTTCCTCCTACTAGGTTGTATTGTTCAGACTTGATGGGAGAATATATACCTGGTCATATCCTAGCTTGTTATGTCACATTTGCTTGAGGCCCCTGGGAGGCCAGCTCTTTTCTGAGGGAAGAAGGGGGAAGGAGGATCTGGGAGAAAGGAGTAGTAGACACAGAAACTTGGTGGAGGGGAGAGAAAGGAAACTGTAATCCACATGTAATATATGAGAGAAGAAAAAATAAAAGGGGAAATAACAACAATGAAAACCTCCATTGTGTATATTTTTTAATAAAATATTAAACAGTTGCAAAAGACCCAGTAGCAGAAAATTATCAAACACTCAGTGAAATTTGGGTTTCAGACTGAGGGCTTAGATGAGGATGAACTCAGTCTAGATTTGACTTGAGATGCTGGGATGGGTTGATGCGGGGGCTCCCCTTTTCTGAGGAGAAGGGGATCAGAGATAGGGAGGAAATGGTTGGTAGGTAGGACCAGGAAGAGAGGAGGGAAGGGGATACAGTGAGGATGTAAAGTGAATATGTAAATTAAAAATATTTTTAAAAAGCGATAAATAAATAAATAAAATATGCATAGCTTTAAAAAGGAAGAAAGAGTGAAAGGCTTTCTGAAAGGTTTGTTCCCAGAGTGCTCTCCAGATGTAGGACAGGCTTCCAGAAGTTGTCACCTGTTGTTAAAAACCCAATGATATTGAGTACAAATCGGGATAGTGACAACCAGCTCATATGAGCATCACAAAACTTCATGCATCGAAGTGCAAGCCTACAATCCTACTTCCAGCCCAATGAGCCCTCTTTATTCACTAGTCACCTTAGCTAAGTTAGTTTATTCTGTCTTTTTCTTTCCCTGTTCCCAGTTTGCCACCATTTGCAAACTCAAAAGCCATCTGAAAAATCATAAGTATTGTTCCATACCACCGCCCTCTTACCTACTCTGTTCCTGATCCACCTTCTCAGAGTGAGTCTCATTTTCCCTTTCCCACATCCACAATCATCCTACCTGCCCCCCAAACCTCACCCCACTTCCTGTAACCATCTCTGCACCCACAGGCATATGTACAGACTCATGGCCTTCAAACCTGCTCTCTCAAGAGCCTCCTCTGCATAGTGAGATACTCCTTTCTTCTCCCATCATGCTCTCTGCCCACTGACATGCTTGCACCCACTAGCCTAGCTCTAGACCCTTGGTTTTGGAAGCATATTTCTGTGGTCCATTTAACAAGATTATTCATCAGCTTTACCAGACTTGCCTCAGATCCTGCATTTCCTTCAGTGATACAGTCTAAAGGACAGAACACCAGATCACCATGTCAGACATACAACCAAAGAAAGAAGTCCACATGCCCAGATCAAACCTCAAAATCAAAACCAACATGAATGACCGAAAAAGCATGTCTCTACTCAAACCTACTTGTCTGATAAAAGTGTAGTTCTCTAATAAAACTACACAGATGACCCCCCCAAAACAAAGAATTTAAAGAAACAATCATAATCGAGGAATTCAAAAAAAGCAGGAAGAAGCACTCTAGTGTTATCAGAATGATAACAATAAAAATGTAAGTAACAATCAAAATGTAAGTGATATCTAAGAAAATACAAATACACAGCTGAATTAAAACAGCAACAAAAAATAACAAAATCACAGATGAATATCCCTAATGAACATAGATGAAAAAAATCCTTCATAAGACACTAGCAAAATGAATACAGACACAAACTGGGAAACTATTTCTCAACAATCAAGTTAGCTTATCCCAGAAATTCAGGCTTGGTACAGCACACATAGTCAATAGATACCAAAATCAAAAAACAAAAGAAAAAATACCCCACAAATATGGGTATAAAGACTAAAGTCACATGAACATCTCAATAGATGCAGAAAATACTTTTGACAAAATTCAACATTCTTTTAAAAAGTTCAACATTCTTTCATAATGAAAGTTCGCAGAAAGTAGGATGGGAAGGAATTTCAAAATAATAAAGATTCTATATGACCACTCAAAAGACAACTTTATCTTAAATGAAGAAAAATACAAGGCAATCGCATTTAAATCATGAATGAGACAATGCTGTCCACTATCTCCACTCCTTTTCAATGTGGTACTGGAAGCAATAGCCAGAGCAATAAGGCAAGAGAAGTAAATCAAAGAAACACAAATAACAAAAGAAATCAGAACACCCCAATTTGCAAGTAATATGATGGCATACATAAAAGATCCTCAGAATTCCACCAGAACCTTCTAGAAACAATCTATAATTTCAGAAAAGCACCAGGGTAAAAAAAGTTAACTTGCAAAAATCAGTAGTCTTCCTATACACCAACAACATGAACACTGAGAAAGAGTTCATGGCATATTCCCAATAACAATAGCATCAGAGACAATAAAATATCTTGGAGTAAACATAACTAAGGAATTAGAAGTCCTGTACAACGTTAAGGCGAACCTGGAAAGGAAGAGAATGAGAAAGACAGTACAAATTAATAAAGACATCTCTTGTTCATAGACCAGAATAATTAATATTGTGAACATGACTGTCTTAACAAAATCAACTTATAAATTTAATGAAATTCTAATTCAAAATTCTCATAACAATCTTATCAAAAATAAAAAAACTATGCTGCTAACATTCATGTGGAACAAAAGAGACCCCATATAGCCAAAGAAATACTGGGGGGAAAAAGAATACTTAATGGATTGTTATTTCCAACTTTGAAATGTGTTATAGAGCTATAGAAATAAAAACAATATGGTTCTGGAACAAAATCAGACATGTAGATGAAATGGAATAAAAGGGGACTAAACATAAGTACTTATAACTCTCACCATCTTATATTTGACAATGGGAAGAAAAAATACATGGGAGAAAAAGAATCTTCAATAAATGTTGCTGGGAAACTGTATGATCATATGCAAATTAGTCAAATTAAGTATCCATTACACTGCACAAAAGTTAGATATAAATACATCAAAAACCTCACTTTGAAACCTGAAACACCAACATTTCTAGGAGAAAACGTAGGTGGTATCTACAAGATATTGAATAGAATTCTATTTGCCCAGGAATTAAGGTAAACACGTGGGACCTCAGAAAACTAAAATGTTCTGTACAGATAAGAAACAATAAACTAAGTAAAAAAGCAACCCACAGGATGGGAAAGAATATTTTCCAGCTTTACACCTGACAGAAGAATATCTGGAACATACAAAGAACTCAGAAAACAAAGAGTCAAGAAAAAAATTATCCAAAATTTAAAACTGGACTACAATCTACTTTTTTATTTAACTAATTTATTCAGATTAGATCTCAGTTGTTATCCCATTCCTTGTATCCTCCCTTTCCTCCTTCCCTCCTGCTTTCGTCCTATTCCCCTCCCCTGTGTCTGTGACTGAGGGGGACCTCCTTCTCCTCTACATGATCATAGGCCATAAAGTCTCATCTTGGCAGCCTGCTATCCTACCTCTGAGTGCCACTGGGCCTCCCCATCAAGAGGACGTGGTCAAATATAGGGCACCAGATTTTGTGTGAGAGTCAGTCCCAGTTTTCCACTCAACTGTGGAGAATGTCCTGTCCATTGGCTAGATCTGAGTAGGGGTTCAATGTTTACTTCACGTGTTGTCCTTGGTTGGTGCAGCAGTTTGAACAGAACCCCTGTCCCAAATCCGTCCATCATAATGTTCTTCTTGTAGGTTTCTAGGACCCTCTGTGTCCTTCTATTACCCCTTATCTCATAAATCTCTCATCTAGAGTCGCAATATGATGTCCTCTCCTCTATCCCAATTTCCTGGTAAGTGAGGTCTTTCATGGGAAATGCACTTGGGCTAGTGTCCAATTATAAGTGAGGAATATACCCAGAAGATGCTCTAGCACACAACAGGGACATATGCCCAACCATGATCATAGCGGCCTTATTCAAATAGCCAGAACCTGGAAACAGCTTAAGTGTCCCTCAGTAGAAGAATGGATAAAGAAACTGTGGTACATCTATACTATGGAATACTACTCAACTTTTTCTCCATCAATGGTTATTGATAGTTTTGCTGGGTAAAGTAGTCTGGCCTGGCATCTGTGGTCTCTTAGGGTTTGCAGGATCTCTGTCCAGGCACTTCTGGCTTTTATGGTCTCCGCTGAAAAATCGGGTGTAATTCTGACAGGTTTGCCATTAAATGTTATTTGGCCCTTTTCCCTTGCAGCTTTTAATATTCTTTCTTTGTTCTGTGTGTTTTGTGTTTCGATTATTATGTGATGGGCAGTTTTTCTTTTCTGGTCAATTCTATTTGGTGTTCTGTATGCCTCTTGTATGTTTATAGGCATCTCTTTCTTTAGATTGGGGAAACTTTCTTCTATGATTTTGTTGAGAATAGTTTCTGGGCCTTGGAGTCTAATATTTTCTCTTTCTTCTTCAATGCCTATTATCCTCAGATGTATCCTTTTCATGGTGTCCTTAATTTCTTGGATGTTTTGTGTCAGGAGTTTTCTAGATTTGGCATTTTCTTTAATGGTTGCTTCAAGATCTGTGATTGTATCTTCTAGACCTGAGATTCGTTCTTCCATCTCTTGGATTCTGTTAGAAAAGCTCACCTCTGTGTTGCTCACCTTCTTCTCTGACGTCTCACGTTCTCGTTTTTCTTCCGTCTATGTGTTTATCATTGAATCCATTTTCGTCTTCAGATCTTGAACTGATTTTTTTAAATGCCTTATTTTATTTTATTTTATTTTATTTTAATTAATTAATTTATTTATTAATTTATTCATATTACATCTCAATTGTTAGCCCATCCCTTGTATCCTCCCTTTCTTTCCTCCCTCCCGTTTCCCCCTCTACTCCCTTCCCCTATGTCTGTGACTGAGGGGGACCTCCTCCCCCTGTATATGCTCCTAGGGTATCAAGTCTCTTCTTGGTGACTTATTATCTTTCCTCTGAGTGCCACCAGGCCTCCCCATCCAAGGGACATGGTCCGATATGGGGCACCAGAGTTTGTGTGAAAGTCAGATCCCCTTCTCCACTTAATGGTGGAGAATGTCCTGTCCATCGGCTAGACTGGGTAGGGGTTCGAAGTTTACTGCTATATTTTCCTTGGCTGGTGCCATAGTTTGAGGAGGACTAGAGGGCCCAGACCCGCCTGTATTTTTCCAGGACCCACTGGATCCCTCTATTTCCTAATTCTTCCAGGCTTCTCACCCCTAAAGTCTCAATAGGATTTTCTCCCCTCTGACCCACTTTCTTGGTAGGTAAAGTTTATCATGGGGGCGTACCCCTTGGCCTAGTGTCTCGATATAAGTGAGTATATACCATTTGACTCTTTTTGCTTTTGGGTGAACTCACTCATTATGATAATTTCTAGTTCGATCCATTTGTCCACAAATTTCGGAAATTCCTTGTTTTTAATAGCTGAGTAGTATTCCATAGTGTAAATATACCACAGTTTCTTTATCCATTCTTCTACTGATGGACACGTAGGTTGTTTCCATGTTGAACTGATTTTTTTATTTCTTTCATCTGATTGTTTGTATATTCCTGAGTTTCTTCCATTGCCTCTTTATAGGTCTTCAGAGCTTGAACCGTTTTATTTATTTCTTCCATCTGGTTGTTTGCATTTTCCTTAAATTTTTCCAGTTCCACTCTATGTGCTTCTTTTATGTCTCTCACCTGTTTGGCTGTGTCTTCCTGCATTTGATTATGAATTTTATTTGTTTCCTCCATTAATATCCTCATTACTAAGGATTTGAGGTCATTATCTTGTATTTCCATTGCATTTGAATCTCTGGGTTGTTTTCTTTGGGATAGCTGGAAACTGGAGACGCCATGTTGTTTGGGGTTTTTTTGCATATGCTTTAATGCTGTCCTTTAGACATCTTGCCATCTTTGTTTTTGTTGAGTAGCTTCCAGAGTTGGATGAAGGGAGTCTGATGATAGATTCACTTGTTTTCTCATGATTTCTGCAGGCTGGAAGCTCTGATGCTTCACTGGTATGGATGGCAGGAGGTTAGCCCTGTCGTTTTGGACTCTCACAGCCAGTGATCCTCAGCTCCCCTGTGCTGTGGGTCCTGCAATCGTTCTGGGTCTCTGAATGAGCATTGGGTCAGGCCAAGGTATCCACAGCCATCTGGGTTCCCTGCCAAGAACAGCCAGGGACACTGGCCCGAACCAAGCACCAAGCTCAGCTAGATTCTCAGGGCCTGAACCATCTGTCAAGCTCAGCTAGGGCTTCTGGAACCAAAGTGCACAGAGGTTCCAGCCAGAATTTTTGGGCTGGAACTGCACACCAAGCTCAGCTAGGGGCTTTTGGCCCAAAGTGCGTGCTGTGGTCAGTTATTGACTCAGGCCCAAACCGTCCACCCAGCTCAGCCAGGAATTCTGGATTCAAACTGCATACTGTGTCCAACCAGAGTCTTAGAGCCGGGACTGTGCCAAAAGCTTCACTAGAGTCTCTGGGCCCCATCTGTCTGCCAAGTACAGTTAGGGACTCTGGCCCTAAACTGCACGCTGAGCTCCACCCGAGTCTCCGGGGCAGAATTGTGCACCGAGCTCAGCCAGGGACTATAGACCCACACTGCACGCTGAATTCAGCCCAGGACTCCGGGCCTATACTGCGTGGATAGTCCAGTCAGAGTCTTGGGGCCGCCGAGCCTGTGCGCACAGCTCAGCTAGAATCTCTGGGCCTAATCTGCCCGGCAAGTCCAGCTAGGGCCTCTGGGCTGACTTTGTGTGCTGATTTCACCCTGAGTCAGCACCCCAGATCTGCCCGCTAAGCTGAGCTAGTGTCTTGGGCAGAACTGCTCATTGATGTGAGATAGTGCCTCCAGTAGAACTGAGCGCTCCACCCAGCCTGCGTAACAGCAGGAGAACTGCGGCTGCACTGAGCTGGCATCTCCAGTGGAACTGAGCACTCTGCCCAGGCTGCGTCACAGCCAGAGAACTGCAGCTGCACTGAGCTGGTGCCTCTGGTGGAACTGAGTGCTCTGCCCAGCCTGCATCACAGCAGGAGAACTGCTGCTGCGCTGAGCTGGTACCTCGGGCAGAATTGCTTGCTGCATTGAGCCAGCGTCTCCACGGCACTGTGCACTGAGCTGTACCCGGGACTCTGGGGCTGAACTGTCTGCCGAGTCCAGTTTGGGTCACAAGGCACCAGGCGACCCAAATCCTGTCCAGAGTCCCCTCTCCCACAGTAACTCCCACCAGCCACCACACCAATCACCTCCACCGGAAGGCTCTGAGCTGCAAACCTCATCCACTGCAGCTGGTATCGTTGGTGCCGCTGGTACCACAGCTGCTGCTCCTATCCAAGAAAATCCGCGCTCCTCCCATGTGCAGGGACATGCATGTCATCTGCACCCTGGTCCCTCTGAACCGTGGAACACTCCTGCTGCCATGGTGTCGGGACCTTGGTGTTCCTGGCTCAGAAATCTGTGCAATTCCCTGAATTGTTCACTGGAGCTTCCAAACACAGTCCACACTGCTCGCTGCCATCTTGGATTCCTCCAGCTGAATCTACTCAACTATTAAAAATAAGGAATGCTTGAAATTTGTGGACAAATGGATGGAACTAGAAATGAGTGAGTTAACCCAGAAGCAGAAAGACTCAAATGGTATATACTCACTTATAATTAGACTAGAACCTAAACAAAGATTTCTCAATAGTTAATAACAATTGTGAAGATACACCTCAAAAAATGTTCATTAACTTTAATAATTAGAAAATTTATATTAAAATAATTTTGACACATCATTTCACCACAGTCAGAATATCTAAGGTCAAAAAAACAACTGAGAACAAATGCTGGTAGGCTTGTAGAGAAAGAGTAATCCTCATATACTGTTAGTGAGAATGGAATGCAAATTGATGCAGCCACTCTGTAAATCACTATGGCGATTTCTCAAAAAAAGAAAGAAAATCTACCATATGTGCCAGCTATGCCACTCCATGACATATACCCAAAGATACTGACATCCTATTCCACAGATACTTGCTTAGCAGTGTTCACTGTGGCTCTAGTCACAAGACTAGTCAAAATAACATCAATCTAAATGTGCTTCAACAAATGATAATAAAAATGTGTCCTTCCTCTATCCAAAGAACTACAGGACACTACTGACTGTTGGAAAAGGAAAAATTAGCTTCTCCTAGAGATGAGACTTCTTATGGATTTTCCAGTGCAAAATGGTAAGCTTTGAAATCATCTATATACAATCAACAAAAATGGACCCAGTATGCTGTATTTATATGCATGTGCATGCATAGATATGTTTATGTAAAATTAATAATCAAATAAAAGAATGCATCAAAGTTTGAGTAAGGGAGCATGGGAGGAGAAGAAAGAAGAGACCTTGCAGGGACTGAGTGAAGTGAATGGAAGGAGGAGATTGACATAATTCTATTTTAATTAAAACTGTATAAAAAGAGATTAAAGGAAGTGCTTAGTAAATATCAACACTGTAAAACTGGCCATGTGCAGAGAGAGATACTATTTCTACACTTCCTATATTCTACATGCATCTTCCAAGATGTCAAGATACTTTGCACTGTAGAGGAAGTTCAGCTTCTTAGAAACTTCTTTTTGCTGTCTTTTCATTTCTCTTCTGAAAAATCTTTGCATGTTTGTAATAGGCAGATGATAGATGTCTGTAAACAGAACTAGAAACAATAATACAAGTTTGGGGGTTGATGGTGTCTCACTATAAGAATGACATTTCTAATTAAAGGTTTTCTACAAAGAACTGAACTCTCTCAACAAGGAAAGGATGCCTGGAAATGCTCAGCCAGAAACCATATATCTTGAAATGAGAACTGCATTTCTGTCCTGTCTCCACACTTGAGTGGAGAGAGGGATTTGACTTTCTCATGTACTCTGGTGCCTCACATTTGACTATGTCTCCTGGAGGGGGAGACCTAGTGGCACTCAGAGGAAGGACAGCAGGTCACCGAGAAGAGACTTGATACGCTATGAGCATATACAGAGGGAGGTAATCCCTCTGAGGAACAGTCATAGGGGAGGGGAATAAGGGGAAAATGGAAGGGAGGGGAGAATGGGAGGATACAAGGGATGGGATAACCATAGAGATGTAACAAGAATAAATTAATTTTTAAAAAAGTGTGAAAAAAAGTGTAAAAGAAAAAAAGAGAACTGGATTTCTACACTGAGCGAAAGATTGGAATAACTAACAGAAAGGTCCCAGCCCATTTCTAAAATGTGGCAATTGATTGATCAGCTGAAAAAAATATGCTATGAACTTGGAAGTTACACCTTCTTAAATTTGTCTAGCTATTTTCCAAAACATGTCTAAAGAATGTGGTATTGCTCATTCTCTAAGGCAGAGTACAAAACCTATTCAACCTTGATTTCTCCTCTCTAGGATATAATTTAAATAAAGAGCCAGAGGTAAGGGTGTGATGGTGAAAAAGCACATAGTAAATAACCCTTATAGCACAGCCAGCACCATCAGTTCACCAACAGCTGCACATTGAGTAGCTATTGTGTTGCAGGCATTGCAGGAGATAAAGGACATTTACACACAAAGGCCCTGGATTCAGTGTCCTTGAAA
Source organism: Acomys percivali (assembly GCA_907169655.1). NCBI lineage: Eukaryota > Metazoa > Chordata > Mammalia > Rodentia > Muridae > Acomys > Acomys percivali. The sequence goes on from OU015747.1 coordinate 65,159,457, forward strand.
TACATTTGGACAAGACATGAAAATAAATGCTTATAAATAAATGAGTTTGCAAACGGGTTACCAAGAACCAGATCCAATGTGCATGCTTGCTTAGGCAACACATCGAACATTAACACTCTTAACATAGAATCACATTAGATAGAATGACACCTTCCCACTGACAATGCTTTCACTTGCTAGCACAGTATACTTGCCCAATTCACAGATTTAAGCAAAATGCCTGACCCCTGTATGCATTTGTGTTTTTAGCATCTTGGTCTATAATATAATATCATGGTTGCATGTGATTATTTTCAAATAAATGTTATAAACAGCAAACAGTGGAGTGGTTTAGAGGATGGAAGGGTGAGTGCTATTGTCTTCTATGACTCTTCATAGAAAGGGGAAAGTTGAACTTCAGTTGGAAAAAATGGAAAGGAGGAAACAAAGCTCTACTTTAAACCCTCAAGTGCTTGCTCCTCTTCCAGGTAGGTCCCCAGTGCCCTTCAGGTGGCTCACAACCACCTACAACTCCCATTTCAGGGAATCTGATGCCCCCTTCTTTCTTCTGTTGGTACCCACACACATATGCACAGACTCACCCACACACAAAAACACATGTATACTATCCTCTTTACTTTCTACTGCCGTGATAACACTGTGACCAAAAATAACTTGGGGGAGGAAAGGGCTTATTTTGATTACATATCCCAGGTCATAGTCCACTGAGGAAAGCAAAGATGGAAGCTTAGTGTAAGAACCTGAAGGCAGAAATGGAAAGAGAAGCCATGGAGTAGTGCTACTTATTAGATTACACAGTTTGCTTGCTTATACAGCCCAGGGTCACCTGTGCAAGGATAGCACCGCCCACTAGCCTAGGTTCTCCACATCAGTCCTTAATTAAGGAGATGCCTCATACTTGCTTACAGACTAATATAATGAAGAAATTTTCTTGACTGAAATGCTCTCTTCTTAGGTGACTCTAGATTATCAAGTTGACAAAAACAAAACAACAAACTAGCACACATTTAAATAAAAATAAGCATTTTTTATTTTTTACAAAAAGAACAAGAACGGCTTTAAACAAGCTGAAAGAAGGAAAGATGTCATTTGGCCTCTGATAAACAGCATAGTAAAAGATAGCAAGAGGGAGTCATAATTAAGATATATTATAAACTGCAGTGCAGATAAAATAATGGCAGAGAGGATGTGGTGGTTTAGGTCTGTAATCTGAGTACTCAAATGGCAGAACCAGGAATATCAACACGAGGCTAGGGCCAACTGAAGCTACCCTATATCAAAAGGGAAAAGAGAAAAAGCAAGGAAAAAAATGAGGATAAGAAGATTTGATCAAATTATGAAGGACTGGGAAGCTAAGTCACTTCCTTGAGAAACCTAGTGAGACATAAATACAAACTGAATTAGTGGCATCAAAACCAGGGATGTATTTATTCTTTCAATTGCTAACTTCAGACAAATCTTTACTAAGACATTCAGCATTTTATTAACACAATTTCTTAGTTCTTTTCTTTCCATTCCTCTCACTTTTACATTCACAAAAGTACTCTGTATCTGGGGAAATGACTCCTGGATCATATGCTATCTATTTGGATCAAGCAAATCTGTTTAAAAAAAATAATAACCTTCTGTGCACAGGCCATACACAGTAAAGGAGAAGATTGGAGATGGCTTGTCCAGGTCTTTTTAATGGCACAGGAATCACTGAAAGTTTTAAATCAGAAAGTACCAGAACAAAAGAACTCCTTTAGATCATGAATTCAAATTCAAATTATGCAGAGGGAAATTATCAAGGAAGTTCATATGATGGCAGAAGAATAAGGATTAAAACTCAGATTAAAATAGGGAACTATGGTGAATAAACAGATGCATTAAGTATTTAGAGAGATCAGTCCCAGAAAACAAAATTTGGTGGAAGTAGTAGAGGCCTCATGCTCTGATGATTCATTCAGTCCAAGCTCACTGACTCCCAGTTCTGCTTTGGATACTGTCACAGGTGCTAGTAAGTAAGGTAGATCTGATGTCTGCATCGCAGAATGTATATATGATTAGAAGGTGAGAAAGACAGACACAGTAATAAATGTACAATATAACTTCTGTTTCTAATAGATGATCTAAAGAGAATATAAATAGCAGAAGGAAAAATAAAGAGAAAGCATTGGTTTAAGCAAGATGATTTGGTCTAGAAAGATTGGTTGGGGTTTATGAGTACTGGTTGCTCTTCCAGAAGACTGGGGTTCAGTCCCAACACCTACATGGTATCTCACAACTGTCTGTAACTGTAGTCCCAATGGATCTAATGACATTTTTATTTTGACTTCTAGGGGCACAGATGTGGTACACTTATTTTGACACTTAAAAAAAAACTATTTTACTGAATTATTATACCTCTACATCTCTTCCAACCCTTATTCCACCCTAATCCCTTCCAATACCCCAACACCAAGTAGGAAAGGAAAACGGTTAGAGGGGAAAGGGGTATTGGTTTCTTTTCAGAGTACTACCTGTTGATTACAAACAGAGTTCCTTGGGTCAAGTCCAATATTTGTCTTGTCCGGATAAGTCCAACTTCTCCTTGTCTCTTTTCTCTTGAACACTTGACAAACCAGCAATAGCAGCAGCAGGAGTTAGAATCACAGAAGGAACAGTCATCCCTCCTCTCTTGGGGTTCTGGTATTTTATACCCTCTCTAGAGTCCCCAAAATTAAACTATCTTTAGCAGGCAGAGTCACGCCTCATCCAGATCAAGCATGATGCAAATAGTCTGCTGTTGTGGACAACATGAAGCAGCCCCATGTCCCACACCTGGGATTAAAACAAAAACATGTTTACTTAACATAACTGAGGTTTTTTAAGACAACAAACTTCTCACTATACACTTGGAGGCAAGATATCCATGCACATAAAATAAAGTAACTTTAAAAAATACTATCACAAATAAAAAATGAATTTAGATAAGTTGACCTGAGAAGATCTATGAAAGAACACACACGCTTAGAACTGCATGGTGAAAAGCAACCACATAATGACTAAGGAGGCACAGGATGGCCAAGAAGGATCAGTAGATAAAGAGGTGCCAAGACAAGGACAAAGCTGGAAAAGAAGAAATGTAGCTGACCTGAAGAAATGATTATATTATAAAGAGACACTTTTGCTATCAAGCTATCAGAGCAACATACTCTAAGATACTGACATTTTTCCCAGGAGTCTCAGGATAAGAAAAGAAAACTCTAGGCAAGAGGGGCAGTACTCTCCTGGCACTCTTTAGTAAAGAGATTTTCAACCTTACAGAGAGTGATAGGCCAATGGTGGGAAGGACTGCTTCTGAACTGGGAATGAATGGATGGACATATTGCTGCCCTCGATTTAAACTTAAACTTTAATATCACTTCTGGACCTGAAAGATGCACTGGTGTCAGCACTTGCTCCCTTTGTCATTCTCCCTAGTGTGACCACATTGAATAAATCTCCTTTTTTTCTTTGTACTATTTATTTGTTTCAATTGGCTTCTCAAGGATCAGTGACTTAACTTAGATTCTCAGGATACAGGCTGTGACTCCAAGTTCAATGGCAGAAAGAGAGAAAGACTTGCTTGGCTGGAGATGACCAATGGAGGACAAAGAAAAAAAGAATGACCCAATTTGATCAAAAGCCAAAGACAAGGGCCAAGTTTTATTGAGTCACATAAGCCCCAGAAAAGAGCTAGGCCTGACTTCTGACTGCCATTGAGATTCACTGGGGAGTTTTAAGTAGGAAGAGACATGATCTCATCTTGGCTGTGTTATAGTTTGAATGTGTCTCCCAACAATTCATGTGCTGGAAGCTTCATCCTCAAAGTCACATCTCACCGTATTTGAATAGGGGCCCTTTTAGAGATAATTAGGATTGGATTATATTGTGATGGTGGGACGCTATGATGGAATTAGTGACATTATCAGGAAGATAATGGAGCCACACCACAAAGTTGCTCTCTTGTCCAGTGATACTTCCTGACATATTGTGGTCACACCAAGAAGCCCTCCGGATACCACGTGTCATGCTCTGATGTTATTTAGCCTGTAGCACTGAGAGTCAGATGAACTTATCATCTTTTTAAAGTGCCCAATCTGTGGCATTCAGTTATGATGCAGAAATGGAGAGACAGCCTTATATAGTGCACTCTTCAATCAGTGTGGAATATGGACAGCAAAGAAGAAAGAGTAAAAAGAGAGATTTGAGATTATTATCAAGGTGGTCTAGCTGAGAAGTGATGGTGGCCTAGAAGTGATGTTGCAGAAGGCATTATATAAGGTAGTAAAAAAAATGCAAGATTTTGTGCCAATGGCATTGTCATGAAGAGAAAAACAGAGGTAAACTTAAAAATGTTTTAATATTTAAACTTTACTATATCTTCTACTGGGGAGATGAATAAACTATTATATTGTTTTTACTAACCTCGATAGAGCAAAAGACTACAAGCTTTGCCTTCTAGAGCCACAGAAACAGGAAAACACACAAGGTTTAACCTAAGAGATTTTTTTTGACTAAAAGTTTGAACCCAAGTAGAAAAGTGTTGACAACAGCTATTTCTAATAGGGGAAAGGCCTTAAAGGTTGCCCCAAAGAAGAAAAGATGGGAAAGAAACATGAAAAATAAATCAAAATGAAATTTTAAGAGAAAAATTATTTCACAGAGGAACTCTTGAGAACTTCACAGAGGGAAAATGAGTTATTCTGGTCTCTAGCTTTGACAAAAAAATTTTTTTCAGAAAAAAAAAAAAGAAGAATGTTGATCCCCTCATCCTCCATATTCTTTTTTTTATTATTATTAATTTATTCTTGTTACATCTCTATGGTTATCCCATCCCTTATATCCTCCCATTCTCCCCTCCCTCCCATTTTCCCCTTATTCCCCTCCCCTATGACTGTTCCTGAGAGGGATTACCTCCCCCTGTATATGCTCATAGGGTATCAAGTGTCTTCTCAGTGACCTGCTGTCCTTCCTCTGGTTATTATGAATAAGGCTGCTATGAACATGAAGCCTTCACTTACCAGGAAACTGGGACAGAGGGGAGGACATCCTATTGGGACTCTAGATGAGAGAACCATGTGAGAATAGCAATGTAGAAGGATCCAGTGGGTCCTAGAAACCTACAAGTAGAACATTATGATAGGCAGATTTGGGCCAAGGGGTCCCGCTCAAACTAAGGACTAGCCTCCATATTCTTTTTTTTTTTTAATTAATTTATTCTTGTTACATCTCTATGGTTATCCCATCCCTTGTATCCTCCCATTATCCCCTCCCTCCCATTTTCCCCTTATTCCCCTCCCCTACGACTGTTCCTCAGAGGGATTACATCCCTCTGTATATGCTCATAGGGTATCAAGTCTCTTCTCAGTCACCTGCTGTCCTTCCTCTGAGTGCCACTAGGTCTCCCCCGCCAGGGGACATAGTCAAATGTGAGGCACCAGAGTACTTAAGAAAGTCAAATCCCTCTCTCCACTCATGTGTGGAGACTGTCCTGTCCATAGGCTAGATCAGGGTAGGGGTTTAAATTTTACCGCCTGTATTGTCCTTGGCTAGGGCCTTAGTTTGAGTGGGACCCCATGACCCAAATCTGCCTATCATCTATGCTCCCAATACAAGGGCACCCACATTTGTAAAAGATCTGCTAAAAAAACTTAAACCACACATCGATCACCACACAATAATAGTGGGAGACTTCAACACCCCACTCTCACTGAAGGATAAGTCATTTAAACAGAAACTAAGCCGAGAAATAACATCATTAACCAATGCCATGGGTCAAATGGATCTAACAGATATCTATAGAACCTTTCACCCAAACAAGAAAGAATATACCTTCTTCTCTGCACCCCATGGAACCTTCTCCAAAATTGATCACATCACATCGTAGGTCACAAAGCAGGCCTCAACAGATACAAGAGGATTGAAATAATACCTTGTATCCTATCAGATCACCATGCTCTTAGGCTGCAATTCAAGAACAACAGAAACAACAAAAAGCCTACACGTACGTGGAAAGCCTCCATATTCTTTATTCTGTTGAGTTTTGGTGATTTTTCAGAACAGAACAAAATGTGAAGATAGGCATTTCTCCATCTTGCTCCAGAGCATCTACATGTACAGAGTTTATTGAGGAGATTTTGGCAGATGTAGAAAAGAAAAAGGCACCCAAATCTCTATCTTTCTGGAGACAAGAGTTTATCCTAAAAATACTAATATAAAAAGATGCCTGTAAAATGCTATTAATTGCATAATTGTGTAATTTAGATAAAAATCTGCAATAGCCTAGATGAGCAGCAATAGGGGATTTAGTACACCACCAGATATAAATTTTGTGCTAGATGAAAACATACACTGTGGAATTCCATGGAAGGTCTCTGTGGACTGAGGGCCTTTTCCAGTAGTATGGGCCTAAACTGCAGCCAGCCTTGGTAAAGGGATGACCTTGATCATTTGGTATTTCAGACCTCACATTCCAATTTTGAGGACCAAAGGACCAAAATAAGAATCATAAAAGTCAGAAAGCAAAAGCTCTGTGGATTCCAGGCTTCTGGACTTGTGACATTAGCAGCTGGTACCTTAAGTCTGAAGATGCATCTATGCCACTAGCCACAGTGCATTGTGATGTCAACTCAGATGGCTTACAGAGTTCCTTCCTCCTTCATTCTTTGACTGGATAAGACACGGATCCTTATTTTGTTCCTTGAAATGCCTAAAAAGTCTACGCCACCTCAGTCTTTGGCATGGTAAAAGATGTGGTCAAAGGAGTTGGCTCACTGGATGCTTGCACTTCTTGCTCATAAAGGAGAGAGTTAGGGGGAGAAGAAACCGAACATAGACAGCAATATTGTTCAGTGGCTTCAGAGCTGTGACACCAGACTCACATCTCATTTCAGTCACGTAAGGATGATTTTTCACAATTAATAGAAAAAGTGAAGAAATACACAACAGAAATTTTAATTGTGGGTGCTAACCCTGAAGGTAATAAATGCTCCAAGTAGAGAAGCTAAGCTGATGGCTTCACAGATTGAAGAGAGAAGGAAAGTGCCGAATGTTTATATTTTAATGATTTTTGTTCTTAATTAGTGATTTCCAAGATTTACAGCAAACTTAGCTTGGCCCCTCACATATTATAACATTTTAATTAGTATCCAGACTATTTTTCTCAGTAAGTTAGAGAACATATTCAGGGCTTATTTTCCTCTGAGAAACAAACAGCTTGGTAGTGCTATGACAAGCTCACTTTAGCACTTTCTGAGTGAGGTACGCTATAAACACAGCTCACAGGTTTGGTTTCAACATCTACCTGAAAACTAAGCAAGGACCTTCGACTCTGGAGACATTAGGACTACACTCAGAAATTCTTAAGAGAGAATTTTTGTTTAATGAATTAAGTACAGTACAAAATTATTTTTTAAATGTCATTTGCAGAATTGTTTGATAACATTCACCCTTGCTTTAGAGGCTGAGGAAAACAGTCTCGGTTTAGTTTTCCTGTTTCCTCTGCCATGCTATGGTTTAGGCTATTGCAAGTGGCATTTTCTCTACCCATGATGGCTAGGCTCTGACCTGAAGACTACCAGGGCCAGTATATCAGAGTTTCTCACTCAAGGAATTGATGGAGCAACACACCCCATTGCTTAACACCACCTAGTGTTTTAAGGGACATTTCCATCAAAATAATAGAGACACTCTTACCTTTCCTTGGTTAGATTTTAGCTAGGACATACTATGCAAAGTACATCAGCAGCCTCATTCTTACTACCAAGTCCTCCAAGAAGTGGTTTCTGGAATACCTGCTGTGATAGGGAAGGAAAAATATGTCACCCAGAGCCTGACTTCACTTCCCCTACATGTCACAGTTGCGCCTTTATGTCTCTTCCCTTGCCTCCCTGGAACCAAACAGCATGGCTATAACCCTTTTCCCCGAGGTCTATAGGAAGAAATTTCCAACATTGCCTTGTGGGTATATACTCTCCTTGGAGCCCCTACCACACGATCTACTGATGACCTTAGGGCCTAAATTCACTTCACAGTTCATGCCATGCTACTATCTATCTGTGTGTGCATACTGTTTACAGCTCTTTGCACATTAAGACCTTGTCTCATGCATGTGCCTGAGAGGTAGAGGACTTAACTGGTTCAATAATCAGCCTTCAAAGGTCATGTGGCACCTGCAGAATCGTTATAGTTAAAAACATGAAAGCAACTTCTCTATGTGGTTTGACTTCACATTGCTTAACTCTCAGAGAAAACACAGCATAGGCTGACTTGGCCATCAAGTACTTCCTCATGTGAGCTTCCTTTCTCCATCTTGAGAGAGATTAATTTGTGACCAAGATTTATTAGCTGAAAGAAGGCAGAGTTGATGAGATTCTCCTGATACACTGCATAGAACACACATCAAGTAAGGGGGAAAAAGATGAAAAATTGAAATGATAAAGTTGCCTTGCTGGCTTGTTGCTGGGGTAATTGAAATGACTTGTGTGCTGCTGAGCTATGATGGGTAGAAATAAAATATGTACAAATTTATCGAGATCATACTTCTGAAGAAAGGGCCACAAAATATATTTTCTCTCTATTTATGGGTTGAGGAAATCTCCCAATTCTTTTCTGACAGTGATACTGAAGCAAAATGAAAATAAAACCCATTCAGAATCAGCTCTAAAAGAGAAGCCATTTCTAAGTCATCCATAGAAATAGATCCGTAGTTCGCATACATAATAAAAAATATGAGCATAATGTTAAAAACAGCGCTTTGTCTGCTAGGCAGTATCACAACTCCCCATAATTTCTCTTTAACAGAACTCAACAAAGTAACAAAATGTCTTCTCATTAAAAACATTCACCCAACCTCCTCTATGATGAAACTGTAATTATCAGTGAAATAACTGAAAATAAATGCACATGCATAAGAATTTTAAAGGCCTGAAAAGTAAGAACTATAGATCAGTAGCTGCACTGTAGCAGGATCTGTAGCTCTCCTACCTGTTCTGGGCCCATAGCACAGCTACATATGCAGGTGTTAGGAAGGACACGGCTGTATTGGCCAAGTACACCTCATCCTGTACTGCTGAGGATTAACTAGTGGCTTCAGTTGATGTGGCTGTGACCATAAACCTTTGTTTACTTTTGAAAATTTGGTAACCTAGCACTCGGAGAGCTGTGGCAGTTCTGCAGAGTTTAGGCATGGCTTGGTCTGGAAGGCATGTGCCTGAACCAGGGAAATTTCCACCATGACCTCTCCTGGTCCCCTCGGCCACCAAAGGTATTCAAGTTAGAAGACTGACCTCTTTAGAGCTGCCATGACATCGCAGATTGTTCTATATAAGGCAGCTCAGTTCTCTTTCTCTGGGTTGTTCAATTATCTCATGCACGAACGACCGTCACAGGACAGAAAATCACAGTCTTCCTCTCCCTTTTACTGACTGATATCCCCAGGCTACAGAAATGGTTGTTTAATTAAGTATAATTCCTGGAAGAGAGAAGAAATAAGACAAAGAAAGGAGGTTGAAAGAGACCAGTGAAGACAAATATGCAAAAGCTGGGGAGATAAATAAATGCCTACAATCCCAGTACCATTAGTTGGAGGAAGGAAGATCATTAATTCAAGACAAGCCTTGGCTACATAAAGAGTTCAAGTACAGCTGAGCTACATAACTTCCTGTATAATCCAAAATAATGGTAAATAACAACAACAACAACAATAATAATAATAATAATAATGCAATAAAATATTTTAAATAAAAGAAGGGTTAGAATGATGGCTCAGCAGACAAGAGCACCTTAGTTCAGTTCCCAAAAATTGCACTGTAGCTCACAACCACCTGTAACTTCAATACCCTGTTCTAGAATCTATGGTCACCAGACATACACATGGCATATACTCACACAGATACAAACATACACATAAAATAAAATAAAAATGTAAAGATGTCATAGAAAAAAGAAATGTACACTAGGCATAGTGGTATACAGCTGTGATCCCAGAACTTAGGAGATGGTAGAAGAAAAAACAGGAGTTCCAGGCCAGCCTGAGCTACATGAGAGCCTTTCTCAAAAAATAAAATAAGCAAACAAACAGAAAGTGCAGTTGAATGCAATGGGCCCCAAGGTTGTATTTTGAGATGTCAAACTCTGGAGGAAATATTGGAAAAAGCTGTTTCATTTGTTTGTGGTTTGTTCTTGTTGGAGGTGGTGATGGGACTGCTTCTGCTGGTGCAGTTGGATGTGTTGGTGTGGGTGTGGGTGTGGGTGCCTGTAGTGGATGTAAATATGTTTTGTGTGGGATGTGGAACTGCCTCCTGTGAGTGTGTGTGATGTTTGTTCACCAGAAAGGGAACTGCCACAGGTGGGAGCATCATCTTTGCCAGTTGAAAAACATCCTGTACGGACTACGGAAGGGTGATAAATAGCCCCGAATTAAAGAGATCACTTTTGCATCGCTTCACATAGCTTGGCTGCTCAACACTCCACTTTTAGAGATGCTGCTAGATAACGCTCCAGACAACTCTTTGATGTTCATCTTGCAGCAGTTTTTGTCTCTTTTGCTGGTTTGCTGGTTGATCAATGGGTCGACTGTCAGTACACAGGTATCACACTTGGGCTGCGAGCACTTGGTCCCACTGAGCTGTCTCCTCAGCCTTCACCCTGTATGCGTTCAATGATGTCAATTATATCTCAATGGAGTTCTTTACGATACATTCAATTCAGTAGCTATTAGACATTTAATATTTTTAAGTTAGCTATTATGAGTCATTACCTCACTGAAGAGATTTATTAACTCATTACATTCTAAGGCTGAAAGGGTTTCTGTTTCTATTATTATTGCATTTTTCTAGTTTTACACTATAAACTTTTGCATAGATATGACATATGCAAAGAAAAATACTGTAAGGGACTTCCACAAGGCAGCCTGGAATGAGATGCTTCACTTGAAAAGACAAAATTACTTCTCCTGAGGACTATATTTTAGATATGAAGTTTTTACAGAACGGAAACCACGAAACTACATTAAGGGTCCTAAAAATAGCATCAAAAGTTTTTAGTTATTCAAAACCAGTCTTGACTTATTCATAGTAAACTAAGAAATTTTTTGAAATGAAAACTACATAATTTAGTGACAAAGGAGCTTTCTGTTGGTGTGAATGTGAGTGTTTCATATTTAAATATTAGAAAGATGAAAGTCTAGACCTCATAGTTCAAATCCAGTAATAAACTTTAAAATTCCATATGAATTTCAGAAGATATCACACAGTTGTCCTAAACAGCTTTAAAAAAATCCATTGTCACCACTAGATTTCCCATGGTGTATGTGCATGCCTGCCCATGTGAGCCTGTGCATGTGTGTGCAAGGGTACATGTGTGTGTATGTGTGTTCATGTGGGAAGGTGCACCTGCAGATGAGAAGTGGCCAACAAGTGTCTTCCCTGTACCCTCATTTATTGACAAAGTGTTTCTCACAGACCTAAAGCTCAGCTCCTATGACTTTGTTTTCTTTTTTGTTTTGTTTTGTTTTGTTTTGTATTGTTTTGAGACAGGATTTCTCTGTGTAGCCTTGGCCATCCTAGAACTTAGAGATCTGCCTGCCCTTGCCTCCCAAGTACCTCGATTAAAGATGCACCACCACCACCTGGATGCCTCTGAGATTTTTATAAAATAATTGTATTCTCCATCGTTTTTCCCTTCTCGCCACCCTCTACCTACTCATTTCTACCTTTCCATAAAAACTGGATGCAAAGAGTAAAACAGGATTGTCAACATAATATTATAGTCGAGAGGAAGGTGCAATAGAGTCCTGACATCTATATCAAATAAAGCATTCTTTCACACACACTCAAGAATTGGATGCACTTATACAAATGCAGATATTGAAATGGTGTTGGGCAATGCCAAGCTGGCATGCATGCCGCCTCAAGTTGGTTGCCTTCACCATCAGGGTGGCCCTGAAAACAAATGAAAACAAGCAAGCCAGCTGAAAAGACAAAGCACCAGAAGACCAGATTCCCCTCTGTGAGCCCTGGATTCTTTGCTTTTTTTTTTTTTTTTTTCATTTGAGGGCACATAGCCTCTTAACCAGTGGGCTTTCTGGTGAATTTTCAGAAGCAGGGGCTAGATAGTGCCATTGAAGGCACGGGTGAGAGCCAGTGAGATTTGCCAAGCTCCTGCAGGGCAGGAAACCCATGTTGGAAAAGTAAACTACTACTAGGGAGGAAGTTTATTTTCCAGCATTTGTCTAGTGCTGTCCTGGCTTTCTCTGTAGCATGCCATGGCTTTGTTCATTCCTACAGTTTTCTAAAATACAAAAAGGCATTTGAAAACCGGAAAACATGCCTTTATAAAATAAAGTATCCTGGAACAGGTTTAAAACCTTCACATATATTCAGTATGTCTTTTTTTATTATTAATTTATTCTTGTTACATCCCAATGGTTATCCTATCCCTTGTATCCTCCCATTCTTCCCTCCCTCCCATTTTCCCCTTATTCCCCTCCCCTATGACTGTTCCAGATGAAAACACCAAACAAACAAGCCAAGGCAAGAAAGAGAAGGAGAAAGGGAAAAAGGATAAAAAGGAGGGTAAGGGAAGGAAGGGCACCAGAAAGAACAAATGAAACTAGGTAGGGTCTAGAACAAATAAGACTAGGAGGAAGAGAGGGGAGTAAGACTCCTTCAGTCCAGATCCACTGCTGAATTTTTAGGGCCCTCATTTGTCAGTTCTTGAAACAAATGGCCAACTTGTTTATCCTGCTGTAATATAGCAAATCAAACCTGTTTCCAAAATTCAATTATTAGTAGCACATTTTCAGTTTTCTTCTTCCTTAGATAGAATAGCCTATGTATATCTAATCACAAAACTCAGCATAAAGTCTGTCCCTGTAATCTCAGCACTCAGGGTCTGAGGTAGGAGGAGTGTAAATTCCAGGCCAGCATGGGCTACATGGTGCAATTGCCAAGCTCCTGCAGGGCAGGAAACCCATGTTGTACAATCCAAAATTGTACCTTCTTTTCTCTTGAATGCTTTGTAGGTAGATGGAGGTACTTTGTTTTGGGTGAACTAAGATGATGGCAGATGATGACTCTGGATGTTTGGATTTGGGTCCTTGGCACACTCTTGTATTAATGTGGGCAGCAGTGCTTAGGGAGGGCGGATGTGTCCTCCTGGCTCCTGACAGGGGATGGACACACACTCCAATACCGCCCCTTTCATATGCTTCATTCTTTGCTCACTGGTAGTGGTGTGATGTGTATTGACTCTGTGGAACCACTGCAGAGAGCTGTAAATGATGCATTTAATGAAAAATCCTCGCCTTGCACTCGGAGAGAAAATGTAAACAGTGTCTTGCAGTGGCTGCTGGGTAATGAGGAGGGTTGTAAGATAACGTCCAGCTGGTTCCCCAGCACAACCAGGAGCCAACTGGAAATGCCTCCAAAGTGGATGCTCAAGAAGACACAAACCAATGTTTTAATCATATTCATTTCCAATGAATTCTCCTGTCCCTGTCCTGGTCCTCCTCTCCTCTTAAGGACTGGTTGCTCTTTTGCCAGAATGTTCCAAATTCTGAATCCTAAAAAGACTGACAGAGGATTTGGGAAGATTACTTTGGGGGAGAAATCACTTTAAAAGTTTGATTTTTCTGGAGAGCTGTGTGGAAATCAACCATACTTGTTGATTGAATATCATTGAATATCAAGTCCTAAAAAAAATTGTTTTCCTCCAAACCTGCACCGTAACGTAATAACAATTCAAACAGGACATCGCTTTTTGCAGCCATACAAACTGATGACATCTCATTGAAACAGACCCCTTCCAGGGAAGAGGAGTCACATGTCAGGTCCTGGACAAGATGAAAGCAGATTATTTCTAGGGCTCCTGTTCCTGCGCTGCCATTCACATCAATAGAAGAGAGTTTCTGTCAGCTGATTGCACATTCTTCAGGGTGACCACACAGGATGCCCCGGCTTGCCAAGCATGCCTTTCTTACTGCAGGCTGACTCACAATCCACCAGCTGGTGTGTTAGAAGGTGCCCACTCACCGAGCAGCCTGGAAACCACAGAGACAGTGCACAGCTAGTGACAACCACAGGTCAGGCAGCCCATGACCCTTCCAACTTGCTTTGCTTATTGTCCTGCTGAACTTGAGATTCAAAGGCTCAGGGAAAAAAGCTTAATGACAACAGCTAGCAGGTGCATTCGTCCACCCACACATGCAACCCCAGCAGCTTGTCTTGTTTCCCCGGCTTAGCAGATGCACTAGACCACACATGGGCACATTACCCAGGACCTTGTCATGCCTAGGGACAGGAGCTCCTGTGATATTCTCAGTTTGAAATGTTCCTGTACAAACTCTAACTCACTATCAGGTTTGTTTTTGTCTTTTTATCCTCATTACTATTCGCTCTGTGAATTAAAGCTTTCTTGAGTATATATTATCACTGGACTAAAGCCTGTCAGGGGCTATTTGGGTGCTTTCTGGTTTGAGCAGATTCCAAATCCTAGATCAAGTTTTCAAGTACAGAAAAAAATTATCTTAATGACACCTAAAGATCTAGTAAATTCTGATGGGAAAAACAAAAGCCAACCATGGTGAACCTACTGTTTAAATGCAATACCTGGTGGGCAGGCTAGGTGGTGTGTGGTAAGCTTGCTTATAAGTGGTCACTCATTGTTTTCCATTTATGTCTAACTCTGACAGGTTTCCTGGATTCCAGAGTGGCATGCTGCACGCCAGTCACCTTGGAGCAGTGAACTATCAGAAGATCTAATTAAAATTGTGTTGAACTGTGCAGGCCTGCCCTGTCAAGAGTCGCACGGACATGATGCCCTATCCCTCTTTGTTGAACTATTGGTTACTGACAGATTCTGGGAGAGTGGGGCTTATTTTCTTCCCTTATATACACACTCACAAACCCACCAGAATCCAGGTGGATCAGTCCACAGTCACACCGATGGCCTTCGTTAAATTCAGCAGGTCATAGAACAAAGCCCAAAGTCAGGAATATATGGAAGCAATTGGTAAGGAAAAGGATATTGGTGAGGGTAGAAGGGAGATAAAGGGGTGTGAGAGACAGAGCAATCAGAATGCATTGCATACACGCATTAATTGTTTAAGAAAACTATTAATGCTAAAAGCAACAGAATCCTAAAATAAAAACACCATACAGTATATATGAACTTAAGAAAGTCCAACTATAGAGTTCCACAAAGGCCTACAGATGTGGTAGCACCCTAAAAGGCCTGATCATGGAAGCTCAGCAGGCTCTGGTATGCTGAACAATGGAATGGGAGGTCCATGCAGAATGATGGGAATTGTGCTAATTCAAACATTGAAGGATTCTTTATGCTTCTAAAGGTTGTTTTGTATTTAGATGTCTATCGTTGAATACGGGATAAGAATAACCACACACAAGTTGTATACCTACATTTTTCAAAACTGTATTTCTGCAACTATGACATGCCAATGTTTTACAGCTCCATCAGTGCACGCCCCACTGATGGGAAAGGAGCCTCCATTTTTCTTTATTTCTCTATTTGCTTTTCCATCTCACTAGTCTTCTTGGAGTTTAATAAATCATTCCTAATCACCTTGTTAAAGCTGCATGGAATAAAGAGACCTTCTTGTAGCCAGTCTCATGCTCACATACTTTCTCTTTCAGGAAAGCTTTTCTTGTGCTTATTTCTACTCACCTCTTCTTTCTCAGAAAATATAAACAGCTTGACTCCAATAGCATTGGCTCTTTGATATTTTCAAATCTGTGAAGTGGTTGCTGAATTCCAACAATTACTTGGTGTGTGTGTGTGTGTGTGTGTGTGTGTGTGTGTGTGTGTGTGTGTG
>OU015747.1:65175304-65188364 GCA_907169655.1 Acomys percivali
GTGTGTGTGTGTGTGTGTGTGTGTGTGTGTGTGTGTGTGTGTGTGTGTACATGTGCTGAGTGTAACGTGAGGTGGGTACACCTGTTGGGGTCAAAGGACTTTGCAGAATAAGGTCTCTCTCTCCATCTTTATGTCAGTTCTTGAAATCAAACTTGGGTCATGATGCTCAAATGACAGGCACCTTTACCTGCTGAGCCATCTAGTTGCTGTCCCCTCCTTTTCTTTACAAGCAAATGGAATCCCATTTGCTGCTTTCTATTTGTTTTATACAGAGATATAGTAGAAAAACATCACATATAGCATACCTTGCCCTAGTTTATTTCCAGGTGCTGTTTAAAGGCGATGTACCCAATCATACTCTAAGTCCTAAGATTTTTGTTTTTTAAAGGTAAAACCTTTTGACCCTTCCCTGTGAGACTTTACTAGTTTCCCAGGTAAGAAACGTAGTCTTTGTGGCCCATCTGCCACTGTTTTCCTAACCAGGTCCCTATGGTCACTTGTCTCTTCCTGTCTTCCAAAGCATTTGTTCTCTTGCACACACACAGTGTTTCTGTCAGGCAGGAAAAATCAAAAGCTTGCCCCCAGCCATCCCATTCTACCTTCCTCAGAGGAACTCATACAGAACCCAGTGGCAGTTCATCACCAGTTGTGGCCTGTAGCACAGTGTGTCACTGAATTGTCCTGGTGTCCCCTGGGTCAGCAGGTAACACTTTGAATAAACAGTTGCTTGAGGATTCTACTGGATTTAATCTTTTTAGGCTGGAGTCATAGGAGATGAACACTGGATAGACAAACACCCAAGCCAGCTGTTTCTCCTAAACTACAAGGGCAACAGAATGGGCTTGGAAGACATTCTCTGGTGCTTAGACAGGGATCACTAAAACCACCTTTCACACCCAGCACTTCCTGTTCTTACTTCCCATGTGCTCTTGGCTGATGGTTCAGAATGCCTGAGGATTTATTACTTTCCTTCACCTGTGCCTATCCAAAAGTGGAGTTTTCTAGCCTTAAATCCCACACCTAGACTTCCTGACCATTTCTAATAAATGCTATTTCAATTCATCCAATTTTGTAACATTTTAGGGTTTTTAATTTTCCTATTATTTTAAGATTACAAGGGATTTAAAAATATATATAATCCTGAATTTAAAATGGTTATTTTTGTGTTCCTTCTTACTAGTGATATATAATGAAGATGTTTTAATGCATGCTATAGGCTACATGATATATATTTTTCATATTTACAATGAAATAAGAAAAACTAGTTGTTTTCAGCATCTGCCCCAGGGTGATATAGATCTAAAAAGACTTCATCAGCCTTCCATGTCTATAATCTTTCTCTAGTGAGTAATGAGTGTCAACAGGTGTGCCCTTTCTTCTCATTCTGAAATTCTTCCTTCTATAGCAGCTTAAATGACTGGGCAATAGAGGTGTCTGTGGTAGCCAAAAGTTGTTAAGACTAGTAAAATATGCTTTTTGACATCTTTGGGGGAGGGTCGTTCTCTTTTAATTAAAATAAATATTATATATTATTTATTTTTGTTTTTTTTAGTGTGTGTCAGAGAGAGAGAGAGAGAGAGAGAGAGAAACTTCCAGTACAAATGTGAAGGTCAGAGGACATCTTCTGGTAGTTGGTTCTCTTTTTTTATAGATAGGTTCTGGTGATCAAACTCATGTCATTAGGTTTGGTGATATGTGCCCTATGTTAGTTATTTTTGTCACCATGGCACAAACCTAGACATTAGTTGAGCAATTGCCTCCATCAGACTGTCTTATAGGGCACATTATCTACTTAACTATTAACATGGGAAAATACAGGCCAACCCCACTTCTGGGAAGGTGATCTTGGGTATATAAGAAAGAAAGCCGAACAAGCCCTGGGAAGCAAGCCAGTAAGAAGTGTTCTTTCATGGTCTCTGCTTCAATTGCTAACTCAGGTCCCTGCCTGGGATGCCTGTCTAGATGTCCCTGAATGATGGATTGTGATATGGAAGTACAAACTAGATAAACCCATTCCTTCTCAAATCAGTTTTGGCATAATGTTTTAGATGGCTAGTTTTGGTAATCGACTTCACTACATGTGGAATTAACTAAAATCTAAGCAGATGGGTACACCTCTGGGGGATTTTACTTAATTAAATCATTTGAAACAAGAAGACCTATTTTTAATACGGAATTTTTGACATCGGAAGATAGACCTGCCGCCTAGGTCTTTGCAGTGGGAAGATACACCTTTAATCCGTGCCACACTTTATTCTGGCAGCCTATGTAAAGGACATGGACAAAGGAAGCTTGCACTCTCTCTTGCTTTCTCTTGATCTTGCTAGCAACTCCACTCTTTCATAGACATTACAGCCTACTTCTTTGCCATTCTGGCATTATACCAAAGACCAGCTGACACACCTAGCCTCATGGACTGAGCAACTACCAGATTCTTGGGCCTTCTATTGGTACACAGCCATTGTGGGACTAGCTGGGTCACAGGTCATGAGCATTCTAATATATGATGTTTACATATATTCATAAATTTGATAATCTAGGAAACTCTGACTAATACACTGCTTATCACAGAAAACTAAGACACCCTCAGTACCCAATGCTATCTTGCCAGTCCTCTTTGGTTTCCCCCTAAGATAATGCCAGTACTCTATATTCTGTATAAACTAGATGTGTGCCTGTGTAATCAGAGTAGAAAATACGAAGGAAAATGGGTTTTATTGCTCAGCTCATTCTCACTCTCTTTGCTGCTCTCATGTGGATCTGAGAACTTGGGCTTTGGGTGAAGGGTAAAGAGAGGGATGGTAGAGACTGAATCTGAATCCATCTCATCACCTCAGGCGAACAATCTGTCACTAAGCCACAACCCAGACTCTCTCACCCAGAACGTTGAATATCTATTCAGGCTTCAAAACTGCAGAAAAAAGGTTTCTAAATTACAAATGTTGGGCATTTGTATGAATTTGATCCCCCTGATAACTTGTGCATAGATGATATTTCAAAAGATAGCACCAAAAATAGAGGGGTTTTGTAAAACTGTATTAATAACAGGAAAACAACTGGTCTCCTTGAAAAATAAAACACTGAGATGTTCAACATACAGACAAGTTTTGCACACCCAGAGCTTTCAAAATTGTTATTTTTGGTTGTTGTTGTTGTTTTGCTGTTGTTGTTGTTGTTGATGATGATGATGATGATGCTGTTATTCCTGTCTTCAACTCTGAGAGAATTTGGGCTTTATCAACTTAGGTGATACTAACTAGTGAAAACAGCAGGATGACTGGGAGAAGCGCAAATAGCAGATAAATCTCAAAAAAATCTAAGCCAGGATAGCAAGACCTGCAGATCCTCCTCCTCATATGAACACTGCCTTTTCCCACTATGGGAAGCAGAGGATTTCCTACCATAAGCTTCACTATTTTGGTCAGTTACTTCTTATCCTCGTTTCTGTCAGTCTTTTCAAACAGTTCCTGGTAAGATTTCATGATTTACATTATTTCTTTCAGATCTGGATTATCTATTGCTTTTCCTTTCTAATTAAGTAAACCGGTTGGACTTGGTATAGCTTGGCCTCTTTTCTTTCTACATTAATGTATATATTTTTCTTTTATTTTTTGTTTCATTTATAATATCCATGCTCTACATTCTTAAATTCTTTTGATAGAAATGAAGATTCTTGAAAGCCTTTAGGTTCACTTTCTGCTATGTAGGTGTTCTCTCAGTTGCTTAAATAATGTGCCATCCCTATGCAGCCTATTTTTTAAAAGAAGGTATTTGCCTAACTTTTCATTTCAACACATCTCTAAACAGATTTATTCCTCAAACACAGAGGTCAGTCACTCAATACAGCCACTTGATATAATCAAGAGAAGTGGTAAACATGAACTGCCTGAAGCTGCTGCTACTGGAACAAGATACACTACCCTCTTATAGCAAGCTTTCTAAATCAGTGCCATATAGTAAAATAATTAAAATTGAGTGCATTAAGTACATAAAAGTACACTAACATAGTTTTTCATTGTCATTATAAAGTATTACAAACTCATGTGTTTCACACGATTGTCAGTGTAATACATTCTCTTCCCAAAGCTTCCTCACAGAGACATACGTGACAACACCAGAAGCTATGAGGTCACTTTCTCAACTCCATATAGTCTGCCATACACCTGGTCTGTCACTGACTAAATATCATTGTGTGGCTCATGACTAAAGATATACAAAGGACATTTATTGTCTGTCTTGTAGAGGGTATGCATCCAAGGTTAGTCAACTGGTGAGTGGTGGCATACGGACTAAGACAGCTGTGCTCCTGCCTATAGCACACACTGTTCCCACTTCACTAGCATGGGCTTCATATGAAATAGATATCCTACAGATGTGGAGAAAATTCAGTTTTACAGGGAAATATGCAGTTGATGAAGAGTCTTATTTTCTACTACAATGGTTTTCCCAGGTGACTATGGAAACAGGCAGGTAAAGAAACGATGGTATCCAGGGAATCTTGGGCCTCTGTGGTGGGAGCTACAAGCCCTTTGTTGATAGGGAATGACCAAAAATTTCCAAACAGGAGAGGGATACCAAGTCTAAAAAGAAGCCAACCCTGTCCAACAGAAAAAAGAGGACATAAGAGAGGGCTCTAAGCATAAAACAACAATAAACTAAACTGACATGCTATCAGTTGATGGAGCAAAGGGAGATTATGATTCTTTTTTTTTATTATTACTTTATTCTTGTTACATCTCAATGGTTATCCCATCCCTTGTACCTTCCCATTCTTCCCTCCCTCCCATTTTCCCCTTATTCTCCTCCCCTATGACTGTACCTGAGGGGGATTACCTCCCCCGTATATGCTCATAGGGTATCAAGTCTCTTCTTGGTAACCTGCTATCCTTCCTCTGAGTGCCACCTGGTCTCCCCCTCCAGGGACATGGTCAAATATAAGGCACCAGAGTAGGTGTGAAAGTCATACCCCACTCTCCACTCAATGAGAGAAGCATGGGAGAATCGCAAAGTAGAAGGATCCAGAGGGTCCTAGAAACCTACAAGTAGAACATTATGAGAGGCAGATTTGGGCCCAGGGGTCCCGCTCAAACTAAGTTACCAGCCAAGGACAATACAGGTGGTAAACTTTAAACCCCTACCCAGATCTAGCCAATGAGCAGAGATTATGATTCTATGAAGTCATGGGAGCTGATTCCTTAACACGGTGATGTCTATTATGTAGCCAACTTATCAGCCTCAGTAGCTCCTGTTTGTAGACAATTCACTTTCTGTCCAACTGTTCATCCTATCTCACTTAAGTACAACAACTTTGTAGTGAAACGAATCCATTTTATGGATGAAGAAACTGATGCTTAAATATTTTTTATATACTTAGTCTTTATCAACTCATGAATAGTGGCGTGTGTTTGAGTGCATGCCCTCTATTTCTCCTAAGTCATTAATTTCTCCTACAGATTTTATGCTATCAGTGTTGGGAAGCTGACATACAATTTATATAGAGGAAGGACTTGACCATGTTTGCTTTGTAGGGGAAAACCTGTTTCAGATGGCATGGTTCAAGACTACTTTAATAATGCATTAAATGGATATGAAGATATTAGTGGAATATCAAGCTATAAGGCTAGAAAAGAGGGTCACTTCAAGAAGTAATGAGGAGGTAGAATAGATGACAAGCTGTCTCTGGGACTTAAAGGGAGCATTTGAAGGGTGCTGCTGGGATTCTGATGTGCCAGTTGGCAAGCAGCTATGCTATTCTTTGAGACAGTGGGTGGAAGGAGACAAATGGTGGACTGATTGTTGTTGTTTGGGGATTTTTGTTCCACCAGGTTGGTCGTGGGCAAGGCTAGGGAGACTGGAAAGCAATGAATAGGGTTCAGGTGCATGACTTGTTTAGAGCTAAAGATTAAACATTTTAAGACATAGTGTATGTTCAAAGCCATGGACATATTAGGAGGCTGATTATGGAACATATGAAGTAATAAAGATATAAATGCAGAGTGA
This sequence comes from Acomys percivali, assembly GCA_907169655.1. Lineage (NCBI taxonomy): Eukaryota > Metazoa > Chordata > Mammalia > Rodentia > Muridae > Acomys > Acomys percivali. The sequence continues at coordinate 65,181,305 of OU015747.1, forward strand.
AGTACCAGAAAGAAAAGAAAGCAGCTCAAGGAGCCTAAAGGGCCACAATCACTTGGGAGGAAGTGTAAGAGTAATGGGAACTTAGAAAAAAAGAAGGCATGCTTACTAGGAGGATTGAATGATGATGCCAGTCTCACAAGTGTGGGCTGAAGTCAGTAGTTGTTTCTCTATAACCTAGCAAAAGAGAGGGAGTTCAGGTTATAAAAAGACTGCCACTTCCGTCATGCACACTCACTCAATCTCCCTTGAATCATTCGCTCTAGGGAAGCCAGCTGTCATGCAGTGAGATGGTCTTGCAAAACGGAAGCCAGCTGCCACCCTGGGCAGCCTGCGGAGAGGCCATGTGGTGAGCTGTAAGGGTTGCCAGCAACAGTGGAAAGAGCTTGGAAGCATAGTCGGCAGCTGAGCTTTGCAATGATGGCAGCCCCAATAACAGCTCTGCCATACTTCATAAGCTCAACCCAGAACCACCCGCCAATCTTAATGCCTGATGCACAGAAACTGGGAGACAATGAACTGTTTATTGTTTTAAGCCACAAGGATTGGGGACAATTCATATGATGTAAGAGGTAACTGGTTTGGAAATGCTGGCCCCAAGAGTAAGACAGGACTGAACTTCTGCTCATTTTACTGTCATAATTTATATCTTTTTTTAAATCATACATACACCTGCCAAGTTTGAGAGTTCATTAATTGTGCTGGTAACATACTGTCTACACACAAATTGGTAGATGTGCACTGAGCTTCAGAGGTGGAGGTGGTAAGACCACAGGCTCTCAAGTCAGCACTTAATGTCCACTGTCTCCTTTTATCACCTGTGTGAACTGCTGATCAGCATGCTTCACTTCCTCTGTGGCCATGGAATTCTTATTTGTATAAAGAGCAGCATCGTTATGACTGTTGGGAAGATTGAATGTGATCCTTTTCATTGGATCCTAGAACACTGAGCACCCATTGACTCCATTTCCATAGTGCAGTAGGTCTGTAAGAGCAGAAAGATGGAAAAAGATACACAGCATCCTAGATTCTCACACCGACTAATAAGTTACTACCCTCATCAATTATTCTCTTTATTTTTGATTCTATAACTTGTCCCTTGAGTTCCTAGTTCAAAATACTAACAATTTTGATGATTATCTCCCTTTTTGCAGTATCATATACCTTCCATCCTAAATGTCATTTGCACTTGTGTAAGATGATCAAAGCACCACGAAACTATTTGAAATGCTGAACTAAGTCCAACTTACATGTGTTATAAAACTGCATGTGAATATGGAAGGCCTGGTCTGTGCACAATACAGCGTCTCATTCCCTTGCCTGGGCTTGCCTGCTGGCTACTTTGGCTACCTCCCTGTCTGAGCTATCTTTGGGTGCACAGATGTCCTCCAGAGCATCTACCAAGCATCTGAATAGACACAGGCAGACAGGTATACACACAGTGAACAACTCTGAAGGACCCAGAAGCCTCTTAGTGGGCTCCTTCTGTTTCCACTAGGGTACATATTAACCAAGTTCTTCCTAGGCTGTTCGTATCTCTTGGGTTTGGGGCTCTTCTCATGACTAAAAACACCTTTTATTTCCTGTTTTCCACTATATGTATGTCTTATGCTCTTTGTATGCTGCAGGAGGGCTCTTTATTTTTCTTTTTTTTAATTGAAAAATAAAATCATTCCTATTACATCTCAATTGCTATCTCATCCCATGCATCCTCCTATTCCTCCCTCCCTCCCACTTTTATCCCATTCCCCTTCCCTATGACTGGGACTGAGGGGGACCTCCTCCCCCTGAATATGATGCTAGGGTATTAAGTCTCTTCTTGATAGTCAGCTATCCTTCTGAGTGCCATTGGGCCTCCTCATCAAGGGTACATGGCCAAATATGGGGCACCAGAGTTTGTGTGAAAGTCAGTCCCCAGTCTCCACTTAACTGTGGAGAATATTCTGTCCCTTGGCTATATCCTTGGTTGGTACCATAGATTGAGTAGAACCCCTGGGCCCAGATCCACTCACCATAGTGTTCTTCTTGTACGTTTCTAGGACTCTCTGGATCCTTTTATTTCCCCATCTCCTATATTTCTCTCACCTAGAGTCCCAATAGGATATACTCACCTCTATCCCACTTTCCTGGTAAGTCAAGACTTTCATGGGACATGCCCCTTGGGCTAATGTCCAGTTATAAGTGAGTATATACTATTTGAGTTTCTCTGCTTCTGGCTTAGCTCACTCATTATGATCATTTCTAGTTCAATCCATCTGTCCACAAATTTCGGAAATTCTTTGTTTTTAATAGCTGAGTAGTAGTCCATAGTGTAAATGTACCACAGTTTCTTTATCCATTCTTCAACTGAGGGACACTTAAACTGTTTTCATGTTCTGGCTATTATGAATAAGGCTGCTATGAACATGGTTGAGCATGTGTCCCTGTTGTATGCTGGAGCATCTTTTGGATATATTCCAAGGAGCAGAATAACTAGGTCTTGCTGAGAAGCTTCTGTAAGGCAAGAGACACTGTCAAGAGAACAAAGCAACAGCCTACAGACTGGGAAAAGATCTTCACCAATCCTACATCTGACAAAGGTCTAATATCCAAAATATATAAAGAACTCAAGAAATTAAACACCATCAAACCAAATAATCCAATTGAGAAATGGGGCTCAGAATTAAACAGAGAATCCTCAACAGAGGAATATCAAATGGCTGAGAAACATTTAAAGAAATGCTCAACATATTTAGTCATCAGAGAAATGCAAATCAAAACAACTCTGAGATTCCATCTTACACCCATCAGAATGGCTAAGATCAAAATTTCAAGCGACACCACATGCTGGTGAGGATGTGGAAAAAGAAGAGCACTCCTTCATTGCTGGTGTAAATGCAGACTAATGCAGCCACTTTGGAAATTTGTCTGGTGCTATCTCAGAAAACTTGGAGGGTTCTTTAAACCCTGTATAATTTACAGTCTGGACTTTTAATATGAGGCTTCTTGGGTCTTGAGGCTACTCTCACATTATCCTCGACTCTACCTGTAAATGGCACCCTTGCATCTGAAAGGGCAATTAGCACTGCCCTCCACCGAGTTCTGGTTTCCCCAGAGACAGGACATAGACTTTGTAAAGAGACCATTCCACTATCCTTGTCCATCATACCTTAGAAGGATCCTCTGGCAGAATATTTAGGGGAAATATTTACCAAGTCCCAGCTGTTGGCCAGCAGACTCTGATAAAATCAGATCATCTCTATGAGGCCCTCTGTTCGATGTGGGAAAACCACATCAGACATGCCAAGAAGTGAGGGTACACTGACAAAGGTACATGACTGAGCTGGGCGCAATGGTGCATGCCTGTAATCCCAGCACACGGGAAGGCAGAGGCAGGCTGATCTCTGAGTTTGAATCCACCCTGATCTACAAAGAGAGTCCAGGACAGCCAAGGCTACACAGAGAAGCTCTGTCTTGAAAAACCTAAACAAAAAAAGGCACGTGACTGAATATATTCAGATGCTCAGTAGGGTCAAAGGCGTTCACTGAAGAGGAGTAAGTGCAGGAGTGCAGGAGTTTAACCATCTTTATCAATAGCCCTGCTAGAGATCTAGCACTCACAAACGTCTTTTGTTCCCTGCATGGAAATTCCTGGAGTAGAGCTTAACTTCATCTTGTAGAGGGAGAGGTATATTTCAATGTCCCATAAACATCTTCTTCTTCAAAAAATTTAACTATTCCCAAAAAGAAGGTCTGACTTCATCAGTATCTACTAGAAAGAACAGTGCAAATGTTCAACCCAAACATGCTAGCTGAAGTGACAAATTTCTTCTAAAAGCCCTATCACATTTCTTCCTATCAGATCTCCAAAATAAGTCTACCTTCTCAATTGTCCCATATATAAATCACACTTTTTGTTGGAAAGAATTTTATTTGCTGAGAACGATTTGCCTCAGAAAAGTCTTTCGTATGTCAAATAACCTGTTTTGGATAGCTGTCCTGTTCTAGGAAGGGAAATTTATTGTTGATGACATGTTAACAGTTATGTCTTCCAATTTCACAAGCTTAGATTTCCTTTACTTCTTTATTTATTCTATTTCTTTCTTTTTTTCCACATTTTAGGGATAGGGTATCTTTTTTTTTTTTTTTTTTTTTAGTTTTTTATTAATTTATTCTTGTTACATCTCAATGGTTATCCCATCCCTTGTATCCTCCCATTCTTCCCTCCCTCCCATTTTCCCCTTATTCCCCTCCCCTATGACTGTTCCTGAGGGGGATTTCCTCCTCCTGTATATGCTCATAGGGTATCAAGTCTCTTCTTGGTAACCTGCTGTCCTTCCTCTGAGTGCTATTTCTTTCTATACCTGAATTATATGAAAGGCACAACCAACTACCCAGACATTAGGCCTGCCACAATCCGCAACTGCTCCCTTTCTTATACCCCATTTCCCTTGTATTTATTTTTCACTCCCAGGTGCACCACACTTGGCTGCTCTTCTCCCCTCCCAAGTCCCCAGAAAAGCAGACTCTGATTATGTTAAAAAGCCATTTCCCAGCCTCTCTGTTCCAACACAGCATAGTCCTACAGAGCTCTGACCCCACTGGATTGTAAGAACCAGACCAATCTCCAGACTAACAGCTTTCCTGATGTCTTAGACTCCCTTGGCAACAGAGGTGACAGCTGCAACTTCTTCCTGGTACATTGTTCACAGCTGGAACTGTTTTGAGCTTCTGGCCATTCTGGGAGTTATGATCAGGTTCAGATTTGCAGACAAGAAAAGTGCAAGCAAATCATAGAAGAGGTTTTCTAATGTCCATATAAAATATAGAAACAAGAATGAATTCTCAATCCCTCTGTATATACAACTTTGCCCTATTACTATAAGAAAAAACATGATGCCATTCCAAAAGCCCCCAGCTGAATGTTTCTTTTCATGTGCTCTTATATGACAACATTCCCAATCTCCTGGCCCTCTCTCCTCTGTGTGTCCCACATGCATAAATCCTGTTTTCTCCTGGAAGAACTAGAATTAGGCCATTCGTGACTCTTCATAGAGAAAATTACTCTACTTCTTGATGAGACTGGAAGATTAGCTACTTGACCATCTCTAAGATCATTTCTATTTCAAAATTCTGAGGTTTTTTTTAAAATTAACACAAAGAATTTTCAGCAGTATATTTCAATCTCCTTCCTAGGGAAAAAAGTTATTAGAATATGTGAAGGTCCATCTATATTCATAAGACTTTTCCTAATAAAGTAACTTATCCTGATTATAGAATTACTATCTGCTAGACAATTGTCATGAGTTATCTAATATAAACCTCATATGATGCCTAAAAACTATTATACCCACTTTACAGATGAGACAATGCAGGAACAAGGTTAAATAAATTATTCAAGGGAATTGGTGAATAGGAGAGCTTGAGACCACATTTACTTCCTTCATGCTTTTTGCAGCTAATAACTATGCAAATAGGAGCTATTACTTTTCCAGTGTTGTGCAGCAGTAACCCTCTAATTTAGATAATCTACAACTTTGTTTTTAATAGGTTATCAATAAGCATATTTAGAGCTGTTCCTTGCAATTATTTGTGGTATAAGAATTCAAAATAATGTCAGAATAACAAATAGGTTTTATTTTACAAAGGGCTTGCAAATTGAGTTTCCTTCATCTGCAAAACTTCCCGGCATGAAATTAGCCACCTTGCTTTATGTTTTATTTTCAGGCCGCTCTATGGTCTCTTGCTGTCCAGCATCGTTGAGTATCACACAATCACATCCACCTGATCTTGGTGTGAGGTGTTTCTTTACGTATTAAAGGCCCCTACTCAAAAATTAATTTATAGACCAGACTAATCTTAAAAATTAGTGCTTTAAAATCATACCTTATTCTGGTTTGAAATAATCTGTTATGAATAAGGAGTGATCTTCACTCATGTGTCACGCTGAAGTTAACATGGACTATATTTCAAAGTTTCCCTACAACTCTTTGATGAAGCATCAAATTAAAATTATAAGCCAGACTCATATAACAGTAATATGCAAAGACTTTCAGTGTTACTGGCAACTTACATTTTTTATATGAAGATGGAGCATTTAATATTATTGTTACTCTATTTGTTGAATTATTGATCATTTCACATGACATGTGTACTACAAATAACAATAATGAAACTAGAAAAGAAATTATGTACATATAGTCTTTAAAAAGATATGCTACTTGAAAGTGAACTATAAAAATGACAGTTTAAGCTTGATTATTTAATTTCAGCAAAACACCAGTTGGGTGGCTCCTGGAAAGCCAGTAAAGATACATTGGCATTTCCATGCTTTATTACTGTTCTCAACTCTTGTGCAGTCATCACGACACTAGTAGTATTGTCTGAGGGTGCATATGGCCTGTTTAATTAAATTATGTGTACTTATTGCACACGGTAGGACCTAATTAAAGACCACAAACCCAACTTTCACTACATTAAAACTACCATATATATTCAGCCTAACACTGGGGGTTTCATAGCAAAACAAATTTCTGTAGTTGAATCTCAGAACCACGGTTCATGTAGCTTGAAGTTTATGTGTCATAATATGTCACGACATATCCAAAATAGTAAGCGTGCTGGTCATTTTTCTGGTTTAGTTTTCTATTGCTGCTATAACAAATCAATACAAATCAGTGACTTACAATGGCACAAATATATTATCTTACAATTCTAGAGGCCACAACACATTATTCTACTGTCTTTTCATTTGGGACAGAATTAAGTGAGAGTCTCCTGTCCCTTCAAGTTTAAGGAGGCCACTCCCAACCCCATGGTTTCTAGCCTCTTCTCTACCTTCTATGCCAGCACGGGCTGATAGAGAACTGATACCTCGCACCCTGATTCTAATCTTAACTCTATCTCACTTTTTAAAGCCTTTGTACTTGTGCTGGAATCATCTGGTGGTATAGAATTATCTTCATCTTTGAATGTAACTGGTTGGTTGCTTTATTTCCCATCGCCAGGTGGTATGTGTGTGTATGTGTGTGTCTGTCTGTGTGTGTGTGTGTGTGTGTGTGTGTGTGTGTGTGTGTGTGTGTGT
>OU015747.1:65188374-65231766 GCA_907169655.1 Acomys percivali
TGTGTGTGTGTGTGTGTGTGTGTGTGTGTGTGTGTGTGTGTGTGTGTATACAGGTAAATGTGTGGCGGTCAGACAATCACCTCAGATATTGTTCCTGTCCTCCCATCTTACAATGAATAGAGTCTACCGGCACTGCACTCACCAGCCTAGCTTGTCTGGGAGCTTCTGAGGCTTCTCTGCTTTGCCTTCCATCTCCCTAGAGGAACAATGGGATTATGAATATGCTCATCCGTGTCTGCCTTTAGTGGGTTCTGAGAATCCTAACTCACAACCTCATGCTTTCATGGCACACATTTTACTCACTAGCCATTTCCCAACATAGATGTTGGCTCTGAAAATTGGGATGTAGAGATCGTAGAAAACATTTTTATGCCTACGACATAGTTTAAACAACTAAAGGGAAATCTTAAAAACACATAGCATGGGGTTCCTGCAAGCCTCAACCAGGAAGGTTGCAGCCATGATGTTTTCCAGTGGTGCAAATAGCTCTGGAAAACTACCTTCATCCTTCAGACACTTCTGCCATCGAAATCATCTTCAACCCCAGGTGTGCCCCTCTTTCCAATGCCAATTAATAAGAGACTGAGGGGAATAGTTGCAGTTTGTCTAGCAAAGTCCATTATTTGCCAGGATCAATATTTTGCAGTTCCTCATTTTCCCTGATGCCCTATGCCAGTTGTTCTTAATTCCATTCAGGAAATAATTCCCTGAAATCAATTGAATACCTGGTATTGTGCTAAGTGCTGAGGCATACAGCTTGAGAAAAATTCAAGCTCCCGTGTGGGTGTGTATGTGTGTGTGTGTGAGTTGTGCAATGCTGATATGAATATCTGTCCATTTTTTAAAGGTAAATGCACCAGCGGAGATAGGTAGAAACATCACTTTATTGAAACATCAGCAGACATGCTATGATTCTTATCTATCTCTTTTTCCCTCTCTGGTCCTGGTTCAGGTCATGGTGAAACCTTACTTTAGCAATTCTCTTTACTGAGACCCATCCCTTCAGCCTCCCACCACCAAAATGTTTTTCTCTCAAATGAAAACACAGATGTACTTGTATGACCCAGGCAGCTCAAAAGCATCATAACCAGGAGAATACCATGTGCTCTGCTTTGTCCTGACCTAAGACTCCCTGCACTCCATTTCCCCCACTAGCCTTCCTTTCTTCCTTGTAAAGTTATCAGATTCAATGTGGCTAATTGCAACCACAGGGGTCCTCAGGCCCCTCTGGTGCTTTCCCACCCTAACCCTATTCTGAGAGTCACCTTAGCATTCCTCATGTTCAAATGATGCTCTTTCCTCAGAGACAAGAGCAACAGTCATCCTTCCTGTAGACCATTCTTCTGCCCATGCAACTGACAAGACTTGTTCTCTGCTCTACGGGCTTCCACACAGTACTTTTTTCTTAATAGAAAGCATCTGATTCTGTCTTAGATCTCCTGCTTTGCTAAATTTCAAGGCTACTCTCTCAGATTATAAACTCCTTGAGAGCAGTCACCGCCTTTATTTCTGTTTGAAATATCTACTATAACTAGCACGGAACCTTGCCCACAGCAAGGATACTGTGCTCAAGTCTGTCAGACAGAATTCAGTGGATCAATTCTGTCAACTTCAAGAGGGCTGTCACAAGTGCTGTTTCTACAGCACACTCTCCTCAGAGGTGGCAGTTAGAAGTATATTTTTCCTCTGTTTTATTCACACAGGGGGTATGGACAGGAATTGACAGGCATCAACAGAGAGGAAACCGTTGTCTTTTTGGGGGAAAAATGAGTCACTAGTAAATTGGCCAACTCAAAGGATAGACTGGACAGTACCACAAAACTACAAATGGGCTCAGTAAAATTAGTCCAGAAATATCATTGAATTATACATTGCTGCTCCAAAAAGCAAAGACCTATGCATTAATAGGAATTCCTAATTCTGTACAGGATGTGTGTGTACTTGCTACCAAAACAACTGTCCAATAGTGAATATTTATGGAAAAGAAGAGCTATGAAACCACAAAAGTGATTTTAATGTGCCATTGTCATCAGTTCTACTAAATTATTTTCATTGTTAACCCAAAAATATCTTGAGTGGACAATACAGAATAATCTAGAGCACCAAATTGCATTAGGAGGGTATTAGCTGACTCAGGAGACTAATTATAATGAGGTATAGAGCTGATTATTTCTCATCTCATTCTTAAAACCATAAACCACACTACACAGTGGTAGCTGCCAATCAGGGTTCATGTGGGAAGGCGAAAATAGCCTTGAAGAAGGGTCAGTGGCTGTGGCTGTCATTAACTTACTAACCTTGGGATCTCTTAATAAAGAGCATCCCCACATGGGAAAGCAGACTCCTTCCTCAGGAAACACAGCTAGCTGTGCTGGTGGCTAAAGCTGATCTGATGCAGAAAACCACAGAAAGATTGCAGGCACACAGGTGAATGTGCGCAAATTGCATGTGTGTGAGAGTGTATGTGAAATTTATGTGAGCGTGTCTGTGTGCATGTGTTTGTATGGATGTGTATGCGTGTGTGTGTGTGTGTGTGTGTGTGTGTGTGTGTGTGTGTGTGTATGTGTGTGTGTGTGTGCTTTCACTCATTCTTCCCAGACTGATACCTTCTTGCTTAAGGGGCCAGTTTGGTGTTACTATTAACCAGATGATTTTAATTTGAGCCAGTATTTTCCATCTGTGCCCTAAATAACAATGACTAAAATAAATTTCATCAAACTCCTGTTTCACTCCTAAAATCTTATCATACAGTCATTGTATTTATTTCTGAATCTATTTGTTAAATGCAAAATAATATCATCATATGATAGTTTTTAATAAAGCTTTAAAATAAAGCTATTTTATTTTATTAAGGACCTTCTTGGTGGGATTTCTGAGTGTCTCTAACTGCTAAATTCAGCCAAGGAAAAATTATTAAGACAGGGTCCTAAATGAAGGCTGCTTTTGATTACTGGAAGAGATAACACATTGTATTCTAATTATTTCTTTACACATCTGAATGATCCTAGGGAGAACAAAGGAGGGTGCTATATTTCTTCTGCAAAAAGTACCACACATGTCTGATGAGGCCAAGGAAGGGTAAGTCAAGAGAGGCATCCAAGATGATGTCACTGGGAAAGTGACCTTGTCCTTGAAATATACACCTTGCTGGGTCTCCCACCTGAGGGAATTTCTGAATATAACTCTGTCCCTGTGTGTTTTAGATTCTTTCTCAATTAAGTATGATCAGCATTGCTGGATTCACTGGGTCACGCATCAAGAATATGGGCAATTTACAGCTAACAGAGCACTTAATAAATGGGATATTATTATTTCATTTTACAGAAGCATTAATTGGTGTGCTTCAGCCCTTCCCACCAAATTGTGTCCTACCCTGAATTGTTCCCCACATTGCCTTCAGAGACTCTTGAGGAAATATGGAAAATACTCAGGCTGATAATATTTTATGGAATCTAAACTCATGTTAATATATTCATATAAATAAATATGCCAGCATCTGAATACTTGTCGGTAGAAGGTTCCATCCAACTCCTACATATTCTCCATGTCAAAGGATAAAGCAATAGAGTTTCAGGAGGGAGGCATCATGATAAGTAAAATCCCAAGTATATTGTGTGGAGATGGATATCTTTTTGAAATAAGAGTTTAAAACCACCTAACATTTCATGATATAAAACACAGCAGGTTCTAATGCTTTAAATTGATTTAGCTATGAATTTTTATAGAAAAATATCAGAATTAATACCTTACATTTGGTGGATATTCAATAGTTGTTGGACTCAGAGATCTGAGTTAATGTGACCATTTTTAACCCTAATTCAAAATTATAAAATTTCTCCCTTTGTGTAGTATCTAAAACCTTTGCCTAACTCTAAGTATTGTAGACCATTTTAGTTCATTGAAAATAAAACTTTATTTAAGTCTAATGACTTACAATAAAAATAGAATATTATGCTTGTTACTATTTACTTAGAATGAGTCTGAAAAATCTTTAATAGATTAAATTTTATTGTGCAATATTTTATCAGACAATGTGTTAGAAGATAGAGATATTTTGACATTGAAGATAAATTCACATACAATATTATTTATGTATTTTCATCTATATTGGTCCAGGTTATCTAAAGAAGAATGATATAGATGCTGGCTAGATAGATTTAGATAGATAGATAGATAGATAGATAGATAGATAGATAGATAGATAGATAGATAGATAATAGACTAATAGAAAGACTGGTAAACCCCAATCTGCAAAGCAGCTATAGCTATGAACAACATATCTGTTTGTTTGTTTGTTTGTTATTCACTTTATGTCCTGAACTTAGTCCCTCCCTCATCTCCTCTGGGTCTCATCCTCCCAGTCTCTTCCACTTTGCCCCCTTATCTTCTTCTCAGAAAAGGGAGCCCCATCATTCTACTATTAAAAAGCTATTAAAAGCAAGGAAATCATGGAATTTGCAGGCAAATGGATAGAACTAGAAAAGATCATCCTGTGTGAGGTAACCCAGACCCAGAAAGACACCTAAGTGGTATGCACTCACTTATAAATGGATATTAGTTGTAAAGTAGAGGATAACCACACTACAATCAACATGTCTATTCTTTTTTAAATAATTTATCAATTTATTCATATTACATCTCAATTGTTATCCCATCCCTTGTATCCTCCCATTCCTCCCTCCCTCCCATTTTCCCCTTACTCCCCTCCCCTATGACTGTGTATGAGGGGGACCTCCTCCCCCTGTATATGCTCATAGGTTATCAAGTCTCTTCTTGGTAGCCTGCTGTACTTCCTCTGAGTGCCACCAGGCCTCCCCATCCAGGGGATGTGGTCAAATATGGGGCACCAGAGTTCGTGTGAAAGTCAGGCCCCACTCTCCACTCAACTGTGAAGAATGTCCTGTTGATTGGTTATTATCTGGGTATGGGTTCAAAGTTTACAACCTGTATTGTCCTAGGCTGGTGCCATAGTTTGAGAAGGACCCCTGGGATCAGATCCACCCATCATAATGTTCTTAGGTTTCTAGGACTCTCTGGATCCTTCTATTTCCCCATTCTCACATGCTTCTCTCACCTAGAGTCCCAATAGGATGTCCTCCCCTCTGTCCCACTTTCCTGGTAAGTGAAGACTTTCATGGGACATGCCCCTTGGGAAGCACATCTATTCTTCATTTGTTACTCTGTTTGTTTTCTTATAGTGTTTTGGTAAAGCATAAAACATGTTTGGTGACAAAATTTCACCAAATTTTGGTACAGAATTGTTGTCAAAGATGGCTCCCTTCACAAAATTGGGAGAAAATTTCTCTCTGTGGTTTAGGAGGCAGTATAAGCTATTTGTGACCTGATGTCAAGGGACTGCCAAGGGGCTGCATTGGGTCATTGTTCCTAGTATCTATAAATTATGTTATCTAGGCATGCTTATGGCCTTCTAGGCCTTATCTGTTTTATCTACTAAACTGTACAACATTATAACAGATTCTGACTGTAATATTTAGAAAGAATAAATAAGATGACCCAAATTTAACAAATTTGTCCAACTAATTCTCAGTATCATTAGCTGCTCAGTATTGATAACTATACTGTTACAACTATGAGTTCTGTTTCTTGTAAGATTCTGAAATCTCAGAAATATGGCACAATTGCCTTAACTAGAACATTTAGTATTGCCCTGTCCTTGGGAAGTGTAGTAGTTGTTTAAGTACACAGTTTTATTAGTTGTTTATATACAGATCATTCAGCCAGAGAGCATTGGCACAGTCAATCTTTTAATCATATACTAATTCAATCAATATAGTTTCTGTATCTAGGAGCTTAGTGATAGAAGGAAACCCAAAAAGCTTTCACTGGTGTACCATAGGGAGGTGGCAAGGCAGAGTTGGGCAGATTCTCAGCTGTTTGTCTGCTGTACCAAAGATGCAATCAGTAACTCCTCACTTATTCCGTACTTCCACACTCAGGGTAGGAGTGGGAATAAGAGAGGTCCCTTCTAAACATTTGGTTTTTGTTGGTTTGTGTGTTTGTTTTTAATTTGACCTCAGGAAGAAAGGTTTGAACTATGAAACAGGAAGGGCCTATTACACTGGTCACATGTGGATCAAAGGATTAGTCTTGGTATCCGCAGTTCTCCAGTCCCCTCCCCCACTCCTTACCGCCCACTGTTCCATTGATTGGCTGGAAGCATAGTCTCTCCTTTGCCTGGAACTCACTAAGTAGGCCGGCTCCTCAGTCAGCCCCAGGGACTCACCTGATGCACCTGCTTCTATCTAGCCTTTCTGGGCTTTCTTTTTATTCTTTGTTTTTTGTTTTGGGGGCAGTTGTTTGTTGTTTGTTTGTTTGTTTTCTCTTGTGGATTCTGGGAATCAAACTCAAACTTTTTGCTGGGGCCACAAGCTACACAGTGAGCTATTATCTCCCCAATCCTCTGAAATGTTTGACACTTAGGATGGCTTCGTATCATTCCTACTTAACCTATAGGCTGAAAACTATAATAATGATATGAGGACAAAAGAAACAGTAACATTTTTCTAAACAGTTCAAAATCAGGCTTCCTCTGTCATCTCCCTAGAACCCACCCTCTGAAAATTGTCATTGGATTATACTGAATCCTCGAGGTCAACATGTGTTAATACCCTTCTCTTTGATCCTACTTTCCTTTTTCTCCCCAGTACAGACTGCTTCTTCCAGAACCCAGAGCCTACACAAATAAGTCACTCAACTTCCTGATGAAGTTTAGATGCCACCCCCAGCCCACCCCACCCCTGAGGACACACACACACACACACACACACACACACACACACACACACACACACACAAACACAGGCGAGAGTCCTTGCTACCCTCTGTTCTCTTTCATCCCTCTCTGGGTTAGCACTTTCTAACTCCCCCAGACAATAAAGGGGTTTAAACATTTAAATGCTGTTTTAAAACCGCCTTTAAAGAATTAACCCATTTTGCCCCTCACTGGTCTAAACCACATGGTGCCAACCGGACGGACGTTAATTGCTTTCTTTTGGTGGGGTTCCAGACAGCTCCTCAGAAGGAAGGAACGCACATTCTTGGCACCAATTGGCTAATTCAATTTACTTCAACAGCATTAGCCTCTGTCAGAATATTCATGAGCACGCGAAGCAGGACCCGTGGTACAGGCAGGCGGCAGGCACTCGGGCTAGGGAAGGGGCGAGGGAGGGGAAGAAGCAGACCGCGCACAGCGCTTAGGGGACGGTGACCACGAGGAACAGGCAGCTTTTCTAACCCTCCGGGCACAGAGCTGGGGGCCGTGAGCATCAGCGGGTTTACCGCGTTTGTCATCAGCTCTCAACTCCCAGAGATCGCGCGGAAGACTTTGGAAACATCCAAAGGCAACAGAGCTGTGACACTTTTGACTTGGGGGGAAGGGGGGTGGGGCGGGGGCAAAGAGGCGAGCTGGAGCAAAGGGACTCGGCAGGACACCGGTTTACCCAGTGAGGAAGGCAGCGATGTGAGCTGGACAGCAGCCACAGAAGAGTCTCAACATCTACGGAGAGCCGCCAGCTGTACTAGGTAAAGCTGAGAGGTTGGGTCGGTCCCTGCGCTTCTGTCCCCATGCACCGGAGGTCACTCTGGAAACCACAAGAGCACTACCCGCGGTCCAGCTACACGCCGCACCTTTCCACAATTCTCTGCCACCTTGGGGGGCCTCTCTGCCTACCTGGGTTCCACTTCCTGGGACTTTTCGGGGGTGAGGTGGAGAGCAGGAAGGTATATCCTCAGCTGGGGGTCTAGTCTGGGTGCAGGGAAGCTGCTGTGCAGCGGGACAGTCGCGCAAGTGGAGGCTGCGCCTCACTGGGTACTCTGGATGTGTTCGCCGGGTGATGGTGACATGGGTAGCGCGGGGTGCCAGAGTGCTTGACCCGAGCCCTTTGCTTCCCTCTCCGTCAGCGGCATCTCCTTCATACTGCCAAGAGAGAAGGTGCCCGAGTCCCCAACAAGGTAGCTGTGCTCAGAACCAAGGCAAGGTCTGAGACTGAGGCTTTGAGGAGGTGCAGGCACCCACTGGCCTACCCATGATACTGGTTTTAGGGTACAAGGCGCCCTAGCGCCAGAGCTTGGCGTTGGGAGGAGACTGTGGTGGTGACTCTCTTCCCTGCCACCTGCCGGACATTACCAACTCCCCGGATTTTCTGTCTCCTAGTCCTGGCAGTCCCTGGGAAGCTCAGAATTGCACGCCGGTGGTTTGAGTTCTGCTTGTCCTGATTGTGATGTTTGAATAGGGCCTGGAGGTGAGGGGGCTAGTAGAGAGGGTGAGATAAGGTGAAACGTTCAGATTTGCAAAGAAAACGCCTCCGCGAAGTCCCAAACTGTCCTTAACAATAAGACAAACTGTGAGCTGGCCTCCAAGCTGTGGCAGCTGAAATTTGGAGGGCAGCTTCAAGGCAACACCAGAGCCTTTAGTTATTTCCTAGCTGAGCCTACCGACGTTTGGAGGAAGTGGGGCTGGCACAGCAGAGTTAAGTGCTGGGTAGATTCGGAGTTTACTGTGGAATCACAATGATTATTACTAATGTTGTATTTACAGGCTTGGACATCAGGAAGGATGTGGGGGGAGAGGTTGACTGCTATCATAGCATGGAAATTGAGTCTGCAGCTGCTGCCCCCCCCACACACATAATATACCAGACCTCCTTTAGTCTCTTATGTGTCTGCATCAAAGAAAACAAATGCTACAGAATTGTGGTCAGGGACCTGGCCAAAGATGGCATCTAATTGAAAGCAGCACAAACAAGAGAAAGTTGTAACTGCAATAGAAGACACCCAGCCTTGTGGCTGTTCGACTGTATCTGTATCCACTCACCTGTCTCTTCTCAAGGTGGAGGCAGAGCCATCCTGGACTTCACACTTGACCCAGCTTTCACTTCTTGTGTATTTCTACAGCCTTGTAGTTGTAACTTACAGATACAGAGCCCCTAGGGCCTTTATAGCTTGGTCCCTAGCATGGGCAATGTTCCTTCAGACATAGGAGGAAGCCTCAAGGACACCTGAGGTTGGTTGATGCCCTATTGGCTTAGCTCTCGGCCAGATCTGTTCCCCCAGTGTAGGCTTGGCTCTGCTGATGAAGCAGAAAACAAGGCGGAAGTATGGGAGAAGAGCCTGGCAGTTACTGAGTGCAGGAGGTGAGGTCAAGCCTCTGAGGTGGCCACATCCTTTCCTGCCAGAGAAGAAAGACAAATGAAGTGCAAGTGAGAGGTACATAAACTGGAAGCAAGCTCTTAGAGTTTGCAGGGCTGTGGCCACTGACTTTGGCGTGACCTTTCCTGTGCTTCGGATTTCCCCTTTGCCAATGCACTGAGCAGCCTGTCTGATGGAACTGTTCTCAGGAGATGGTCAAATTCTGTATTTTTAAAAAGTGCTTTGAACACACTGAGAAAGGGCAGTCTATAAAACACACAATGTTAATGTTATGTGAAAAGTTTGCCACCGCGCAGGTTAAGGAGGCACATTTTTAGCATGTGTGCCATGTGGCAGTGTGACATTAAAATGGAAAAGCAAAGTACAATCATAAAAATGACTTAGCATTCTTGACAGTTGGCTGCATGCTTGTAGAAAAGTTATCTTTAATTTGGAGAGAGTTGCTGGGGAACTTAATCAATGTTTGTGCTACTGAACCACCCCCTCCTACCTTTCTCCTCCTCAGTGAAATTGTATGACCCAGTTCTCACCAGAGAGGTAGTGTGACCGTTGTACGTGCTGGGTGTGGGAAAGAGAGACTGTGGATTATTAGCAGAATGTCAGCCAGGGTTCCAAGCCTGGGTTGGGAGGAAACATGCTGTAGTCTTAGCAAAGGAGTTAACTGTTCTAGAATGATCAGTGAAGCAGCATACGTTTAGGGACCCAGAGTTGGTTGTCCTGTGTTCCCTGGTTCACTGTTAGAGGACACCATCCGATGGATGGTCTATAACAGAGTCTATAAACAGTTTCCTTTTGCCACTCCTGTGAGGAGACTTTAAATCAGTGCTTCTCAAACTCTGGGTTGCAACCCCTTGGGACTCAAATGATCCTTTCATGGGGGTCACCTAAAATCATCAGAAAACACAGGATATTTACATCATGATGACAAAATTATAGTTACAGAGTATCAATAAAAATAATTGTGTGGTTGGGGGTCACCAGAAATGAAGAGCTGTGTTAAAGGATGGTAGCATTAGGAAAATTGAGAGGCCCTGCTTTAAGAGGGGGCAGTGTGCCTGCTCCTGACATTTGCCCTGGAAGAACTTCTTTTTATTTTTTTCTTTCAGACTGGAATAGTGAAGTATTTACCATCCCCAAGGATTCAGAGTCTGCTTTCAGACCCAGGTGTGATTCTCAATTTTCCTCCAGTTCAGGAGTGCCTCAGTAAACAGCTGTTGATGAATTTAAATAAATAGTTGGACCTCATCAAGCGAGCCACTGAGAAGCTCTGATGTCTTCCATTGGTGATAACGTTACTAGCTTTTGAACTAGAAAATTGGGAGTTAAAGAAATAGATTTTCAAAAATTTCTCTCACCTCGTCCACCTATCTACCAACCAATCATTTCTGGTTTTTCCCCTCACAGTAGTGAGTACTGTTTGCTTAAGCATTTTATTTACTGATTTGTGCGATTTTGGACTTTAAATGTGGTTTGGCTAGTAGCTGTCTATGGAAAGAGGAAAAATGTAAAGAGACACGGAAGGAAGAGCTGCTGTGGCGAGGTCATAAATCAGCCAAAATATATGGGGGGTGGTGAGAATAGGTCTTTTCACCCTTAAAAAAAAAAGTCCACTTTGGAAGAAAAAGCAGTCTGATTATTGGGATCCCAGCCTGAAACTCGGGCAGCTGATGCGAGCGGAGCCAAAGGGTGGTTCTTCTTAGTTTAGAGACAGCGACACAGCCTCTGCCAAAGACGCTGTAAACACAGGATAAAGGTTTCATTGTGAGGGGCTGTGACTGGAATAATTACAGCTGACTGTTCATTCTGACCTGCAGTGCTGCGATCAGGGCTGCAGAGCAACAAAAAGAAGAGCAACTAGGGACATAAGAAAGTGCCATTTACCACTTTCATTTGTTCTTCTTTTACTTCTTGGTGGCACTTGGATGGGAAAAGTATCTCAGAAGAGCGGAGAACAAAGCCCATTCTATTTTGACTAGGGACAAGATTTTTCATGTTTTAAAACCAGCATATGAAGCTATATTAAGAATGATTGTGTTCAACAGCTCTAGTATTAATTAGTAAAAATTAAGCATTACTTTCGTTGTCAACACAATCAAAATATATACAAATGTTACCAGACTCTTGTTCTTTTCCAATACTATTTTCACAGACATTTAAAGTTCAAGGAGAAATTTTCCATGCTTGATATTTACTAATTTTCTCCTTTGAAATAAATTGTACACAATGACTAATCCTTCACATTGCCTCAAAGATAATCCCTCTTCTCTCTTCTGCTCTGCCACTTAGAGACACAAGAAAGTGTATTTTGAAGGTCTAGCAGTTTAAACAACTGAGCATCTGTAGTCATTAGAGACAACGGACAGGGATATAGTGTTATTTACTAAAACATAGGAGTGTGGTCACCTCCTTATGAGAAGATAGACGTTGGGACCATAGATGGTAGGAGACCCATGGTGTTCAAGTCAAGCAAGGGAAGGCACATGTGTATCAAATTATAACCTTCCAGAATCCTCATATTGGCGTAGAATATGGATTGAAGTTGTTTCTGTGGAATTTAAAATGAACTATCTTTACATGTCCGTGTTAAGTATAATTGTTCTGGGAATAAAAAGCACTGTTACAGAGAAAGCATAATGAAGTAAGATAAGGTCAAGGAGTCTCGCGGAGAGAAATACTCAGTTTCTCTTAGATACTCATCTTGTCTCTTTGTTTAAGAAGGATGACAGTACCCTTAATAACCTTTAGATTTTCTATCCACCATGAATCAAAAGGTTCCACAAAAGCACTGCACTTTCTGGATGTAACAAAATGTAAATTGTCCAAAATATGGAATAGCTCTCAGCAGAAAAAAAAAATCTATTTCACGAAATGCACTTTCTACAGCAATTAAAAATAGAAAGTCACGTTGCCACATTAAGTTATGGCAACAACCTTTTTTAAAGAGAAATTTAGTCTTTTCACATTTAATTGCTATTCATGGCTTGCTAAGTAGTTTTCCAGAATAGTCCACCCATCTCTTGCTAACTGAGATGGTCTAGCTGAGAACAGTCCTAATTACATGTAGACTGACAGTTTTAGAAGCCCGAGAACACTCTACTTAGAGCATTACTCAAGTACAACACAAAATGAAAATGGCCAAATTCACTTCAAAGGATGTCTTAATACTTAAGAGACCATAAGTCAGAGAGTACTTGGTTTGCTGGTATATCGATACACAGTAGAAGAGTAAAGAGGTCAAAAATCTTGACTGCTTTTTAAATCACATAAAGCTTCAACGATACCAGTCATTTCTTCCAAAGACATACATACACATTGGCCAGGCAAAGTCCCCCACAAAAGCACACAAGCCAAAAGTAATCACAAGGCATGCGCATGTGCACACACACACACACAACACACACACACACACAAAAAAAAAAAAAAGAATAGAATGTAATAATATAAACTTGGAATTCCTAGAATGATGTTTTGTTTTTTTGTTTCTTGTTATGTTTGTTTTTGCAATTTTTAGAACAATTTGACAATCTGAGTTAAGAGCATATTCTGATGAATGTAGATATCTCCTAAGAAAATAGATACATCTATTATCTATTATAAAAGACATTATAGCTTTAGTTCTTAGCTCTTCCTTCCTAGAATTTTACTTGTACTATATTTTAATAAATGTATGTTGATTTAAAATTAGCAAAGTTTTTATATTTAGCATGGTGTTTGGGTACTATGCAACTACTCTACCACTGAGCTACACCCCCAGCCCTCAGTTTTTTCAGATCATTTAAAAAGATAAATTATGGTTAAGGTGTACAGCAGGACCTTATAACATACATACAACAAGTAACATCCTTACTCTAGAGAAAAAAATGAACATCCCCATTATCTCACACAGTTACCCATCTTCCTCCTGAAAGAGCAGCCACCATGCACTCATTGAGCAAAGGCCTGCTACACTATGATGCTGTAAGCTAGTGTCCCAGCTTTGAACTCCTTTATCTTGCACAATTGTATGCTTTGCTCTACATCTCACCATCGCCCCTGCTCTACCCTTGACCCTAGTGAATGATGCTTTTCTTTTTGTTTCTACATCTTTCTCCTCCCCCAGTTTTACAATTATGTAAGTGAGATCATGCAATATTATTCTTTCTGTTTCTAGTGTATTTCATTTGGCTGGATGTTCTTTAGGTTGACACACAAGTAGATAAACAGTACACCTTCAAATACATGTTCCAGTTCACCCACTCTGCCTGAGCTGCTTCTGTACATTGACTGCTGTGACTAGAGCCTCAGTGAGTATGAATGTGAAAGTACCCTTGCAAGGCGATGAACTCATTTCTCTTGGTGTTCTCTCAGAAGAAAGGGTCAGGGCCGTGTTGTTGCTCCATGTGCCTTATCTAGGAAGCTTCATGTTGTTTTGCATAATGACTATTTCTCTATACATTTCTTCCAGTGATGTACAAGGATTCCCTCTTATGCTCACCCTCATGAACATTTACTATCACTCATAGCTTTCATAAAAGCTATGGTAACAGACCTGAGGTGATGTAATGATTTTGATTTGCATTTTTCTGAGGATTAGAGATGTTGAGCACCTTTTTATGTACTTATTGGCTACTTTTATTTCCTCATTAGAAAAATGTCTACTCAAAATGTCTGCTCGTTTGTTTAAATTCAGTCCTATGTTTTCATGTTAGGTTATATAAGTTCTTCATAATCCTTGGATACTAACACCTGTTCTGATATGTAGTTTGCAAATCTTATTTCCCACCCTGTAGGCTTTCAGTAATGGTTTCTCTGACATGCAGATTTTTAGTTTGGATATGTTTCTAAAGTGTAAGTAAAATTAAATCAATGGCATGTTCAAGTTAGGTGTATTTGACACACTCTCTAATGCTCTTCATTATTTTTGAAACAAGCAAGATGTGTCCAATTGTCATAATTATCACTAATGTTCTGAGATGAATGTGGAGTAGATAAGAGAGTAGGAAAACCTCAAGTTTAAGATTCTGATTTTTTTTTAATTTTAGCTTAGCTACTGAATGTGTATATATCCATATGAACTATCTAAAATGTGCAGGACCTCTCTGTGATAAGGGACATATGATTGTTTGGCTGTTTTCCAGCTGTCAAGCAGCTACCTTTTAAGTATGGAGTCATAATCACACCAATTATTACTAAAATGGTGCATGCTCTCCTTTATATCAACTAATTAAGGGGTAATTAAGAATGTGATCACCTCCTTTCATGGAAAGGGCTACATCTGGTGGTCACACAAGCTTTTGTGATACATGGCCAATTGTCAGGCTAAACTACAAAACTGCAGCCCTGCTTGCACATCTGGAAGCACCAGAGAAACTCAAGGTTTCCCACCCACATGATGTAACTGAGGGCACTAACCTTCTGTGTACCTGCTCTAGCACCTGCCTTACAGTAAGATATGCTGCCCTAGCCTTCCAGCCTAAGTTAAACCAAGATGCCTATAGGTAAATTGCATCCTGTGTGTTAAAGGTCTGCCCTCATTTAAATGCTGGATGAACACTGTGGTCTTAGTATTTTCCAGAGAACAGTACATAGTGTAATATGTTGGCATAATTGGGATCCAGCAGTCAGGAGAAAGCCTGGATAGAATTAGCATGAAGATTCAATTATGCCTTGTTCTAGAAAGGGCTGTTTACTGGGTGGTGGTCCAAGTACCCACAGAAAGATGTGCAGTGCAGCTTCTTTATTCTCTACTTGATATATCTGAGCAAATCACATTCTCATTTACACTCTTAAGCAATAATTTAAAAGAAAGCGTATTAAATACCAGCTTGTATAATTTATTGGAAAGAAATTTTAAGTGTGCACAAGTCTAAATATTTTAGATAAATTTATTTTTTAGTCTATGAATAAAACTATTACTAAGTTCCCTAAAAGAATAGTATATTTCATATTATATCTCTGATTATTTCATTTGATTAAGTCAAAGTAGAAAATATATGTCATGTCTAAATAAAGAGCATATATATATATATATATGCATTTTTAATGGTTGATTTGCTTACCATAATTTGTTTATAAACCAACATACATAATTCCATTCAATAATTTGCTGATAAATTAGTTAAAGGAATTTCACTTTTAAAAAAACTTTATCTAGATTTGTAAATATTTTCATTTATTTAAATCTCTCATACAATATCTTTTGATTATGTTTTCTCCTCCCCAGATCTTTATATATCCTTCTTACTTTCCTACCCACTCAACTTCACATTCAGTCTTTCTCAAAACCAAAATAAAAGACAACATAAAAACAAACAACCAAAAACCAACACAACAAAAAGCCCAAACAAAATTAAATTAAACAAAAAGTCCACAAAATACTATGCTGCTTGTCTGTGTTGCCCAGCTACTCTTGTACGTGGAGCCTACCCTGGAATGTATTACACAACCTGTGACACCTCATTGGAGAAAACTGATCTTCCTTTTCTCAGCAGGCACAAATTTCTGTTAGTTTCTTGGTTAAGGCTGGGATTGTGTTTCCACCTCCCCTTTTCATGCTGGGATTTTGCCTGCCTTCAACCTGTGCAGGTCTTATGCACACTGCCACAGTCTCTGTGAGTTTATATGTGCATCAGTCCTACTGTGTCTGGAAGACACCACTTCCTTGGAGTCACCTATCACCTTTGGCTCACATAGTCTTTCTTCGTCTTCTGCAGCATAGATCCCTAGGCTCAAAGGGAAAGCTTTGGCAAGGGCACTTATTTAGAAATGAGTGCTTCAAAATCTCTCATTTTTGGAACATTGTACAATTATGAATATCTGTGTTAATTACCATCTACAGCAAGAATCTTCATGAAGGATGAGCAATGCACTTATCTATGGGTATAAATTTATGTCACTAGGGGTCATCCCATTGCTATTTTCATTTAGCAGAATGATAGGAATAACAGGTTTGCCCCTAGGCCTGTAACCTATCTAATCTTAGGTAATCAATCATGTTAATATTACTATAGGTTTCATTTTATGGATTTGGGCCATCTAATCCAAAAGTGGTTGTTTACTCTCATCAAAATTGTGCCACTATTGTACCATTATATGTCATAAGCAGGTCACTGTTGTAGATCATAGAGTTTGTAGCTGGGAGGTATTGATACTTCAGATAATATCCAGTACTACGAATTGGGCAGGAGGGCTAAAGGTTTGAGTTGGACACCAGCTCAACTTCTTCATGTTCAACTAAGATCAGTGAAGATGTATCATTTTTAAATTAGGAAGGCTATTAGCAGTCTGTTATGATTATCAACTGGAAAACAAACACCAGGCTTTGTATCCAAGGAACTCTTTGCCCTTCAAATTTTCTCTTGCCTCCTTCTGTTTAAGACCTATAGAAAGACCAAGTGAAGCATGTGGATGCCAGAGGCATCCTATTCCATGCACAAAACTCTATGTTCTCTTATATTTTTTGTCTGCTTAAATATTGTTTCAGAGCACTGTGGATTGGGTGGCTGAGTAGACAAGAGGAATTTCATTTTCACAAACTTGGAAACTAGCAATCTGAAATCAGTATGTTGGCTTGTCAGGTTCTGCTGAGGGTTGCAGACTGCTGTCTTCTTGTATTTCCCCATTATTAAAACAAACTCTTTTCAGAGTCTCTTGTATAAGAACTAACCCCATTCAGAAGAACCTCACCCTTATGATACAGGCCACCCAAGACCTTTCCTCTGAATACCATCACATAGAATGGGGTGGAATTTCAGCTTGGGAATTCTAAGGTTCACAAGCATTTGGCCAACTGCCGAAACAAAGCAGATTCTAATGCCATACACAAATATCATGTCTGCACTTTCTGCTTTGCAAACCCCTAGAGTTGATACAGCAGAGGCTTTATTTGAAAAAAAAAGATTGCAAAATAATTACTACATCATTGAAAGCAAGTACTGCAGTTAAAACTCTGAATCATGCAGACATTGGGGGTAGTAAATAAAAATGAACATCGGTGGGCATACTTTCTACAAATTGGCAAGAATTCCCAAGGATATTCATTTTACAACTAAAAGTTAAATAAGATTATTGTGTTATCATATGTTATCAAATTCTATGAACAACAAATCACATCTGGTGACCAATCACAGCTCCGATAGCATTACAGTTTTGAAGACCTAGCTCTACTTTAGCCTACACTCTCAGCTACAAGATATTAGAAACATTTATTTCAGCCTACATATGTAAGTCACACTCATTTTTTGAAACAGAAATCTTGAGTAGTTACTAAAAATTAATCCATTTGGCAGTTCAACATTTCATCTTCATGGAATATTTCAGGAAGCTGGGTGTAGCCTACTTCTTGTCATTTTTGGAGCTGGCTAACATTAGTGATCAAATTACAAAAGGTTGTTTCATGAAAGTGCTGTTACATGAAAGTGCTATGTACTTCTAAATATTCATTTAATATTCAATTAAAATGCATAAAATCAAGCAAGAGAGAAAATACAACAATAATAACAACCACCACTTAATTAGTCCATTACCTCTGGTATAAACTCTGTTGAGAGTCTTTCATACTCTACCTAAATAGTCTTCTCTGTCCAAATTACCATCAGCACCAAACTACATGTGCTGAAGCAATGGCACGAAATAAAGTGCTCAATGTGTGCAGGCTTCCAACTCAAGTCCCAACATAGTCTAGACACTCAATTGTACTGCCTCCTTCTAGTAATGCTGCTCAAAGCCCCATGATGGTCATTGTCCTACCACACTGATTTTCTGGTGGAGTAACTTTTGCACCAGAGAATAAGCTACAGCATTCATGTCTATATGTTGACCTCACCTGAGACAATCAAAACTGTCTTCAGTCATTGCCAAATACAGTCAGAATAACCATAGCTGAAAAATAGGGCTCCATGCTTGCATACTGAGGATACAGAATTTTCAGTTTGAGGATGGAGCTATCGAGTTTTCAAATCCTAAATACTTTTTGTGGTTATACTAGACACACTACAGATTTATAAAAATAACTAGAGAATCCCTTTGAGAAAAAGAGGTGTTAGCATGCCCTCATTACAACCATGTCTCTCCCCACTAGCCTCATTTCCTTGGAGGCCAAAATTGACTGGGAGATTGCAAAGACTTTCTCAGTCTACCAACAATGACTGGAAAGTGGTTCAAAAAAAAAAAAAGTGAATCACAGTTTCCGCCAAACCAATGAAAAAGTGATCTATTAGAACATTCTAGGAAGACAGCCTTGCATTTCCTGAGGACAAGATCTGCCTAAATGCTCAACTTTTCTCCATGCTAGTGATGGAACCTGCAATCCTGTGCATGCTGGTAAACATTCTACCTCTTGTTTTCAGCATATTCTCTTGGTTTTTGAACCAAGAGCATCAGTATGTTAGCTTAGGCTAGCCTTAAACTCACAATCCTTCTGCCTCTGCCTTGCAAATGCTGAGATCACAGCCACGGAACACCACACCTATCAATAAATTATGTATTTTTGGAGTGTTATACTGAAGAGCCAACCAAGGATCCCATGTGCTGTTATCACTGCCACAGCCCCAAGGTGGGATGGACTCCAGGGTCTCATGCACTCTAGTTAAGCAACACACCACTGAACTCTACTGCCAGTCCCTAGCAAGAAATAATCCTTCAATGGATCAGTGAAACCCTACTTAGCCTAGTACAGGGCTTAGATGATCTGCTTAGGCTTCTTTTTGACCATTTTTTAAATTGGTGTCAAGTCTGTACACATTACTGTATGACAATCAAAGTTATAAATTCCGTGGAGCCATAATGATGATATACTAGATGAAGACATAGGAAGGATCAAAGAGGCATGTACTAGATTTAACAAGATGAAATGTAATGCAGCCAACTCCCAGTGTGGAAAGCTGAAGGGCACATGAGGCCTACTAAGCTGCAGACACAATTTTCATACTCAAGCTATAAGATACCTACTCATCTTGCATTTCCAAAGAAGAGTCACCCTGCTCTGATTTGAGCCAATGTGCACTTGTTATGCCCTGTTCCACTCTTCACATTCTCCTTGAGTCATGGTTAAGGAAGTGGCCACTGAAAAGGGCCCTACAACATGTTTTTCAGGTAAGAAATGTTGAAGGTCTTCAAGTAGAAAACCTGATATACAGTAGACTGAAAAGGCCCAAAATAGGCATCTTCAAGTATCAGGAATCTCTACTTTAAAAAAAAAAACAATTAATTCTGCATTGCCATGCAAGCCTGAGCCAGGGTCACTGAACAGAAAATGCTTGGAAGCATATTTTATCTCAGCATAATGGTGAACTTGCTAATGGTGAATGGTTCTATGCAAGAGAGGAGAGAGGTGGCAGCAGCACCTCAGAAAGCACAAGGATCATCAGAAAGGGGGATGGGCAGGCCAGAAATTTCCAAGGCACTTTCTGGCATTCAATGTGTCTTAATATTGTTTGCTTTAGGAGTTATTAATGACCTTAAAATCTAGTTTCACAATTTTATTAAGAAAAACAAGGTCTATTACTTTCCCCAGCCTACATATTCAATTACTGATGATAAGTACAATAGAATAAGCAGGAAGGAATGCCTTACTATGTGTCACATAGAAGAAGAATCTCTCAGTGGTGCCAGCCACTGTAAACATACTTCATCAGGGAGATCTCATGTATTCTTGACAAAACCCCATGACAATTTGGAGATCGAGCTTAGTGCATAAAGCTCTGACATACATGGGCTAAACTTAACCTCCAGTCCTCACAAAAAGGTAGATGCAGTTGAGGGCATCAGCAATCCCAGAACGATGGTGGTAATATTCAAGGCAGAGACAGGAAAGTCTCCACAAACTTTCAGATTAGTTATCCTGTCATAATTAGTGGAAAGTCACAAAAGACCTCTCTTCAAACAAGGCAGAAAGCAACAGGTTGTTCTCTGACCCCTCCACATGTCTACCATGGCATACATGTATCTGCACTTACACAAAGATACACTGAAGGCATACACATACTTACGAAGAAAAGAGAACACTGTGAAGTAAGAGCAAGTCCCATCCCACTTTGGAGGCAAAGGAACTGAGTCACAGAGGGATTAGGTTGCTTTCTCAAGAACTAACAGCCAATGACTATACCTTATTATTTGAACCTGATTCTGCCTGAAACTACAGTCTCATCACCTCCTACTGCATACCATCTCATCTGTTCAGCAGGAATGCACGATTTTATCTGAATGTTGGCAATTCCCAGAGTTTGAGACATATGGCTACTTATGCAAATACTCAAAACATCTTCCAAAGCCTAAAATACATCATTTCAAAAATTTATTTGCTATTTTCTATTACAAATGGTGTTGCTCCATTCAGAGAGTTCAAACTGTCTGAAATTGATGTTAAGTAAATGAGCAAAACAATATTTTTGGTGCTTATTTGAAATATCTGTGGAAGAAAGACTGACACTGAAATTTTGGTGTAATTCTGAAAATCAGGAAAAGAGAACCCAAGCCTCCAGCTTCAAGGCAAAGGAAACAAGATTAACAGGCCTCATGACTAGAAACCCAGGAACTCTTGGCAGCCATTCTGTTGGTGTTTACTATATCATTATACATTTTCATTCTTTTGAACATGATTGTCATATTGGATCATCTTCTATTTGATGATTATCTTATTGCATCATTCAAAAACCAAACTGATTTTAAAAACTGTTTTTAGTAACCTTTTATTCTTTTCTTTCTTGTATTTATTTTTAATTTATATGCTAACTTTGCATCCCGATTGTTGTCCCCTTCCTCTTCATTTCCGGGGACCTCTCTCTCGCTCTCTTCCTCCTTTCTCACTTCCCCTTGTCCTCAGAAAAGGGCATTCCCCCACAAGCCACACCAGCACATTAACTTTCATCAAGACTGAGCTCCTTTTCATCAACTGAGGCCAGGGAAAGCAGCTCAGTTAGGGCGAAGTGATCAAAACCAAGCCACAGAGTCATGTCTTAGACAGTGCCCACTCTACTTACTATGAGACCCACATGACATCAAACTATCCAGTGGTTACATAATTGTAAGGAGCCTAGTTCCATGCCATGCACACTCTGTGACTGGTGCTTCTGATTCTGTAAACCTCCATAGTTCTAGCTTAGTTGAATCAAAAACTATTTTCTCACAGTTTGGGAAGACAGTGCACTTGGTTAAAAAGAAAACAAGAAAACAAAACAAAAGCTTGCTGTGTAACTATGAGGACCTAAGGTTTAGAATCCATATAAAAAAGCCAACAAAGTGATTCATGCCTGTAATCCTAGCACTTTCACTATGAGACATGAAAATCCCTTGGCCAGCCATGCTAGGCACTCAGTGAACTTCAAGTTCACTGAGAAACTCTGTCTCATAAAATAAGATGAAGATCAATTGTGGAGGACACCAACACTGAGTCCACCTATGTACATACCCATACATATACACACGAATAGGTACACACAAGCACATAAGCATACATAATTACTGATTCTATATTTATTTTTGCAGTTTCAACATATAAAGTAAAATAAAAATCCACTGATGTAAGTGCTTTAATTCATTCTCCTTGCAAGCTCAGGATCCAACCACATTGGAACAGAGACTGAGTTAAGAATAGCTCTACTCTGTAGATAGAATCTAGTGACTTCTTCAGCAACACTGCTTCTTGCACACCATTCCAGGTGATAATCAGCAAAAGGCTTAAAATACAGTTTGGCATTTGCCTTCTAAAGCTACTGCTCCTCTGGTACTTACAAGCATATGAATGTTTATGGAAGTTTGTAATTCTAATTTTATCACTCTTGCAGAGCATCTGGGCACTTGCAAGAGGGGCCCTGGTGTTTATCACAGAACTGAAAATGGGATCCTATTCAGCACACTTTGGAGTGACTATTTTGCTGAAAAGGGGGAGGCTTTACTGTGTTGGGGATTTGGGAAGCTGCAGGGAAACCCATTTCTTGATCTGACCATGGCCAAGGTCATCTCTGTTAATAGGACTGCTTGGTGCTGGATGCTCTTAGCCGGCAGCAACCCACGCCAACATGTGTCAGACAGCACTGCCTCGGTGAGCCTCTTACCTTTGCACATGCTCATCAGGGTACCATTTCACCAAGTCAAGCATGGCTGCAAGAACGTTTTTGTGACTTTGTGAAAATGAGTGGCGATTAGAAAGCTGATGTTTTATGCACAACTCTCCCCCTGAGTTCTGAGGTTATTCCATATAAGGAAACCTTTATAAAAAGACTATTCTCAGTACACATCATGATGGGGATTATTATAAGTCAGAATTCAATCAGACATCTCCATATTTCCTATGGAAATATCTCTACAGCTATAAAATTTGTGGAAGATGGTGTGTGAGCCCAGAAAAGCAAGCCTTGAATCCTTCACACTCTCCTCTGAATGTAGGGTTTGATTGCCTATTTGGGGGATATTGGAAGAATAGAATAGGATTAACATGAGAAAAAAACAAAGATATTTTCCTCTCTAGATTCCCCAAACCTAATACCAAAGAGGTGGTGAGAGTGTGAAAAAATGTACAGACCTGGACTGTCACTCAACCCATGTCCTTGCTGTTCCAAATTTCTTGCTTTGGTACACATCACAGCCATTACTATAACCCTCTCTACCCTCATTCACAATTCTGAAATATGGAGTTGAACTTAAACACCATCACCCTAATATCATTGAACATACTAGGTATTCAAATACCATTGGCTAAACTTTTTAAATAACTAGCTCAGGAGCAAGAGATATGTAGAAAAGAGAAAGAATGACTCCTATTATGCCATAGCCTTATGTATGTAAAAAGCAGGGATGTATGCCATTGCTACAGGTGGTGTTGTATTATAATAAGCACCCTTTAAGGTAAAAGGATCCCTAACTTCCCTTCTCCAACCTCCATTCACCAAGAATAGCCTTTAGAGGAAGACAGAGGTAACAGTGAAGTCCCTCTCACATTCAGTGTTGTGTAGAAGTATTTAAGCCAAATTGGAGGCATCAAAAATAAGTAACTACACTGAAAAGTCACAGCCATATTGAATGATAAACAATTTATGGAAAGAACTCAGGAAAAATCGTTGTTTAAAACACTAAAAAGCATAGCTCTTGACAAGTGTTTTCTTTTTATTTATGAGTGTAAGTAGAGTTTTTTAAGAAACACAAAAATACTAGAATAAATTGTATATTTAGCTTGTACATTTCTCTTTGGTATCTGGCAAAGGTGGAGATCTAGAGAGCTCTAGGGTTAATTGCACAGCTTCATTAAATAATTATTATCTACACTAATTGAGAGGACAGAAGAGGTCAGCAAGATTATGTGAAATTATAAACAATTCAAAAGGATTTATAGCTGATTAAGGAAGTGTTTTGGTGAGTTGAGTATAAGTCACCATGAGTTCCAGCAACTTTATTTTTTCTAGAGATAGAGAAGTCTTATAATTCAGGTCCAGGTGCTCAGATTTGAACGCTGTTCTTTTTGAAAAACCAAATCATTCATTCTTTGGGAAATTCACACATGTATACAGTATATTTTGAGCTTAGCCACTCCCCATCCCTCACTTTTTATTCCTCTTGGACAACTCCCCACCCCTACTACCTACCAAAAGCTTCATGTCTCTATTTTATTTTATTTTATTTTTTATTTTCAACACATAAAGAAGTGTGCTGCCCACATATACATGGTGTAGTACCATCTACAGAAGCATGGGCAGCCTTCCAGAGGCCACACACCTGAAGAAAACGGATGCTTTTCCCTGAGCATGCATCAGTGTAAATAGCTCCTCATCTAGGGGCGGGGCCTTGTGAACCTGTCTCCCATTCATGTTGGAAAGTTGACTGGCTTGGTCTTGTGTGGGCAACCACAGTGGCTGAGGTCATGAGTGCACTGGTTCTGTCATGTCCACAAGGCATTGTTTTACAGCAGCCCCTCCCATGTTCTGCTCTTTTCAGTCTCTGTTCCTTCTACATTGTTCTCTGAGCCTTGGGGGAGGGGGTGGGATAGAGATGCCACATTTCAGTTATTCTCTGAACTCTAATCAGTTATAGGTCTCTGTATTAAAACCTGTCACCCGTCGGGGTGGGGGAAAGAAGATTCTCTGAGACGGTGTGCTGGTTCCAATGAAAAAGGTCCCCATAGGTTCATGTATTTGAATACTTAGGGGCATCCAGTTGGTAGAACTGGGATAAATTAGGAGGTACAGCCTCGTTAGAAGTGTTGAGGTTTCCAAAGACTTCAGCCATTCCCAGTCTCTTTCCTCCCCCTGCCCAACTCTTGCTTGTGGATCAAGATGTGAGCTCTCAGTTTCTGCTCCAGTGCCTGCCTGCCTGCCTGCCTGCCCGCTGTCATCCTCTCCATCATCCTGTCATAGACTTTAACACTCTGAATCAGGAAGCCAATAGATACATTATTTTTTTAATTGCCCTGGCCATGGTATTTTATCACAGGACTAGAAATGAACTAAGACAGAGAGGTGAGAGCTGCACTAATCTATGGTAATAAGGATAAGTAGTTCATCACTAGGTTTACAGTACCAGACACGAGTTCCCTATTGTGGAAAAGGCATTAAATCCATTCAGAAAGCTATTGGTTACTCCTATGACCTTCATTGCACTAGTGAACCAGTGGGCGTAACATTTGCTACTGTAGTTCTCATCTGAGTAGGACTGTGGATGGCTTTTCTCTTCCAATAGCCCTCATAGCAGCAGTATGTGTGAATGTAGATCAGTACCAACTTGACCTCTCCACTGGACATGCCACCTTCTCTACCATTCCAACACCTTCCCACCCTGCACTGGCCTGATTCCATCAAAGCAGTTCTAGGTTTACCTTTTGCAAAGTCAAAAAATCCAATGCTCTCGGTTTTACTTTGCTCCTGTTTTCTATTTATTTAGTATGCCTGTGATTATTTACATGTATAGGTCTAAGAACTAGAAATAGGAGCTGTAGGAATAATTAACCAAAGAACTTCTTGCCCCAGCAGCAAATGCCGATGACACAACCCAGGTCTTATTGTCTCAGAGCTATTTACCACTATTAAAAAAAAGAAAAAAGAAAAAACAAAAAATCATTCTTTAACCATGTTTCTATTTCTAAAGCAAGTGGAAGTATGAATTATCTCAAAAGGAATTTTATGAGAAATGAATAGCTGTCGACAAAGCTATAATTAAGGAGAAGAGGAGCTGTCAATAAACTTGGGAGAAAAATTGTGGAAACAAACACAGGTTATCTTATCTCTTCTCTCCCTTTGCCTCACATGGCCCCCTCCAGAATCATCTAGAGTTCTGTCCAGTTAAGTAAAAAGGCAAACCTCTCCATGCAGCTCTGTAGATGATGAGTTTCACAGATAATACACCCTTTCCCTTCCAAGTGGGTACATAGCTGAGATTTTCTTCAAACATGTCATGTATTTTTGACCCAAGACTATCCATTTTTCTTTCTCTGAGGATCCATGAAGATTTTAGAAATACAGATATTTTTCTAGTGTCTGGAACATTAACAATGTCAATTTTAGCTTATTTGAATTCTTTCATGTTTTCTGGTTATCTATTTACAACCTCACCATGCCACTAATTAAATCCATATCATATTGCTTCTGTTTGTTAGACTATTTGGGGTCTCAACAGACATTTTAGCTGTAGACTTTGTCACTTTCTTTCCTCTTTCACTCTTAGGAACAGTTTCTCCCTTGGGCTTGCTCATGACAGGACCACCTCTTAAAAAAGCAAAGGATACATATATCTCCCACACTATCCATGTGTAAAGCCCTAGGACTTCAGCCATCAGAGTATCTTCATTTAGTTCATAGCCAGATCAAAGGTCAAAAACAGCAGCAGCTGACATTAGGCTAAAGGCTGCATAAACTCCTTAACTGCCATATCTGCATGGCTAAAGAAAACAGGCACAGAATGTCAAAGTGGGGCATTTCAACACATCTCACATGGTGGCATTTCAAGCAGTGAGGCTCTTCCACTGGTTCTTGTGTTGCATTTAGAATGAGCCAAGACTAAAGTGTCACTGAAATCCATGGAGGTTGATTGATCTACCAGGGATCATACCGCAGGAGACTAACCAGAGACTGGCTGGTTTCCTGGGACTCCGTGCCATATTCCTATATTCTCTTATTCTCTCTCTCTCTCTCTCTCTCTCTCTCTCTCTCTCTCTCTCTCTCTCTCTCTCTCTCTCTCTCTCTCTCTCTCTCCATAGAAGTCATGGAGCTAGGCTCTTTCCTTTCATCATGTGGGTTCTGGGAATCTAATTAAGGTTGTCAACTTCGCAGGAAGCACCTTTACTTGCAAAGCCATCTCTTGGGCCAGCTTTTTCAAGTGGGCTCAGGGGACCAAAGTCAGGTTGTTAGGCAGTCAGATTACCCCTGCCTCCCCAGCCCAACTTCACACTGATATTCTTTTACACCACAGTGTCCCTTCTCTATCTTCCCACTTCTTTGCTGAAAAGCCTCTATACTACCTAGTTGGCCGCTGAATTTTCATGTTGCTTAGTAACCTCTATTGCAGTCTGACTAACAATATGCAAAGAATATGTTCTTCCCACTGTATTGCTTTGTGTTGTAACATCAGTTCTTTTGTATACACTTTTATTATAAAATTCTTGCTGCTCCCTTGGCCCCCATTTTCACTCTAGCCGCACATGTAGCTTTCCAATGAGGGTCTACTGGGGACTCAGGGTCTTGCACTGATGTCTTACAATAACCATGAAGACTAAGGTGAATCCAAGTATGATGTCATCCTCACTCTAAACGAGCCATAATGGATGACTGAAGGAGAGAAGAGAGGGGGCTGGGAACAAGCAATAAGCTGATAAAATAAATGAAATTTTAAAATATTAAATAAACTTAAAAGAACTTCCAAAAACTGGCACAGAAGAGTACCATTATTATAAGCAGAGCTGACGTGTGATATTGCGTAATAAAATATCCAAACTTAGAAGGTGAGCCCAGCAGTACATTACTTCTTGTTCATTTGTCTACAATGGAATACAACTCTTCCTGAGGGCCCTTCTTCCTAGTGGTGATTCCAAAATTCAGCTGCTTCCACGTGTGGCTCCACCTCTCCTGGTTAGGAGAAAGAAAAATCTTTCTTTTCCCTAAAGTCAGGGAGGAACAAAGGCAGAAAGTACAAAAGGCTTCAGGAATGCTTTACAGTAATTTCTGAGAGGCTTTTCATTGCCAGATTCCTGCCATGTGGCTGTGTCCTCAGGCCAAGACAGGCTGAGAAATATGCCTTTCCTACTTGCCAAGTAAGAAGAGGTAGACAAATATCTTTCAGGCTCTGACACGGCTCATCAATTAGCAATTTACACCAATTATCCTTGTTTTGTGGCACTGGACACAAGAGAAGACAATACACTAAATAATAAAAGCCTAGGCTAGCTAATGCCTGCAGTGTTCTAAGAAGATGCCCTTGGCTGTGACAGGGGTATCCTAAACTTACACATGAGCCAAAACAATATTTCTCCACAGATAAGGGCCCTCACCACTGCAAACATAAACTTGCTCTGTTTTTAGAGTCACTAAAATTTTCAAGCTGAGACCCCCATGAAACTCTAGAGCAGCTACCCTGAGTATGTACATAGGGGTGGAGGGATACAAAGCCATGCCCTGATATATCCCTTGGTAGAGGGTCAGTTCCTTCACTGTTTTCTGGTCTCATTTCCTTTAGCTCAGGTAGACTTCCATATTCACTCAATTATCAGTTTAAATCAATTATCTTTACCTAGTGGTACTGGACACAAGCGGAGACAATACACTAAATAATATCTGTATTCTAGTTGAACAACAAAGGATACAATATAATCTAATCTAGAAAATGTGGAAGATAAAAAGTACAGATCTCTACAAGAGCTAGGAACACTCTCTATGGATCCAGGCACAGCCAATGCTGCTTCTGGTAAAACATTATCAGTTCCACCACTGCCAGGAGTTACCCTACTTGATGTGGGTGTCATCATCCTCCTGTGCATGAGCTCCTGGAGCACTGGTAGGGGTTCAGCTGTCTGATATTAGAGTCTGCCTGGCTGAAAACCTCAGGCCCTGTTCTTATATTCCTGAAGAGGTTACTTCATCTCTCTGCGAAAATTTAGGTATTTGAAAATTAAGATTAGTAATGCTGGCACCAAAGGAGTGACATTTGATTATCTAGAGAAAGCATTTTCTACCTTCTCCAACACATAGACTGTATACTCAAAATAAGTGGTGGTTGCAAATGTTATTAGATAAAAGTTTACTTCGACTTTATACTAAATTCATGCCCTCAAAAATAACGGAAAATTTTGAACTTTTGAAAAGTCATCATTTTAGATGGTACATTGGGGTAGAGAAAGCAGCACCTTTAGAATGCATAAGTCCTTGTGTCAGCCATATGACTTGAGACAAGTGTATTGAACTCTTGCTTTAATACAGAAGTACCTCTCATGTCACAATATTAATATCCAAGGATCATGTCATAAGATAGCATGCAGAATGCTGTAATGGAGTAGACGGGTCATGCGGACTTACAGTTGTCTCTCTTAAATGCATGTGTACTTGAAAATAATATTTGAAACCTATGAGAGTGAGGAAGCCCATATTTTAAGAGAATAATTGAAGATTTCTAGAAGCTGCTTTATACAATGGTGGTTTTGCTCTTTGACCTTTATTGCTTCTCATCCTCCTTGGAGAATAGGTTCTTCATAAAAACTCTATTCAAATGATAATCACTATGCAAAATCTCAATGTCTTTTCATTCAGGAACTTACAGTACACATCTTAATAAACCATAATGAACCGAAGACATGAAGAAGAGGATAAACAGGCCTCTCTTTCCAGCTGTCATGTCAGTTTGTGACAGCAACTGGTATTTCATTGTAAAAGATGCTAATTTGAATCTGAGCAGCACCGGTGTTGAGAGGCGTATAAAAGGAATTCTTGATTATCTATTTCAGTGACGGTTGTCCCTGGGGATACGCTCAGAAACTTCAGATCACATATGGCAAGAGTCCTGTGATAAAATATGCATCAATGGAGCCTCGTGACTTATGATAATAAAGAAACTGAAAGTTTTACCCTGCCTGATAACTATTTGTGCCTGCTGCTTCTTTCTTTTTACTATTTCTGGAAGATTTGTAAATGACATTTGTTGTACTGAGTATTATGGAGTTCTGTATCTGACCACCAGCGCATTTCTGCAGCCATTCTGTTGAATTCCTGGGGGCTTATCATGATACCATTTCAACAATAATAATTGCTCTGATAAAAATTTAAGATATAACAATTGCCTTAGATGTTATGGCTATATTAACTGTCTGACAGATTTATACATGCTCTAATTGTTATTTCAGCATAAATGTAATTATGTAGTAGTGGTAGTCAGGCTAAAGAAGGAGGAGATTAAATTCTCAGAATGATATAGTTTATACCATTTGAGCAAGAATAGAAAGCCAGGGGTGAAGTTAGGTTTGCTAACTGTTCACAGAAATGGGCTATTTGCTACTTTACAGTTATAGCCTTCCTGTCTCATGGGTATATGTCAGGGAGTGTTGAGACGATCTTTTCTCAGTGGAAGTAATAGTAGGTGATAGTTTAGGCACAGTGGGAGAGCATACTAAAGTTAACTATTCTAACTTCTTTTTGACCAAGCACTGGAGTCTCAAAACATTAGACCAGCAAATTCTGGCAACGTGAAGCATGCAACATTAAAGTCCTTAGGAGACGAAAGATTTTCAAAGTTTTACATGTTTTCCCTTCCATTCTCAGAAGCTCCCAGTCTTGGCAACTCAGTCAGTGTGGATCCGAACATGGCTTCCTCTATTTACAACTCTATTCCAGCCCTTGATGTTTCACAGGGTACTTCTTCTCCTCACTCGTGTTCTAATGGCTTTTCACACATATGAAGAAAGGCAGCCTGACCTCTACCTGGCCTCCTCCCTAGTACCTCTGCTTAGGGTCCGTGATTCCTCTAGCACCACTTCCATCCTGATTGTACCATTCCCTCCATGCATTGTTTGGATAAAAGCACAGATCTGAAACAGCAGTTTCCAACTTAGACCATCATTATCTAGAGAACAGCACTCAAAGGCTATTGGTTGATAGGTTGAATTTTTGAGAGCTCTTTTCTTATATGTCTTGGTAGGTGATAGCTAAGAAAATCCTTAATTTTAGTAAAAAGCTTTTCTTCTGGCATCATTATTTCTTGGATCTCCACAATGCCCCACAGTGTATATGAGTGACTTTGCTTTGTGCACGCAGATCTTTTTTCCTTAATCTTGAAATTAGACATTGATAATAGGTACTTGTAAGAGAACTATTGTTTATATAAAAATTACTTCTTTATGTGTGTGGGCTTGCATGTGTTATGTACATGTAGTGAAGGCAACACTAGATGCCTATTTAAATCACTCCCAGCCTGGTTGTTTGAGACAGCATCTCTCACTGAAAGAAGAGCTCACTGATCCAGCTATGTTGGCTGTCAGAAAGCTCCCAAAACCCCACCTGTCTTTGGTTAACCAGCACTGGAATTATAGGTATGTGAGAGCATGTCCAGATTTTTAATGAGTGCTGGAGATCTGAACTCAGGTCCTTATTTGAGCCATCTCCCCAGCACTCACAAAACTTTACTTCTATTGGTCCTTACATTATATCTTGAGACAGGATTTTTTTTCTATAGCCTATATATACAAAGTGATCTACATGCACACATCAAAAATGAGAAGGGTGATATCATTTTCTTTTTTAGCCCTATTTTAATTCTAAGTAACTAGCGATTCTCAGGTAGTAACGAATCCCAATTTGTTCAATTTTCAATGTTTTGTGTTTCTATTAGGATGATCCCTAAGGCAGATGGCCTACAAGTAGTTTGGCTGACAGCTCTGGCTAATGTTTTAATAGGGTGTAGCAAAAGAACCAAGAAGGGGAAACTAAGGTAGAAGGAAATTTACAGTGGTATGGATAGGCTAAATCAGGCACGGAAACAGAGTACATAACCACTAATGAAGTCTCATCATCATCCAGACGTCTATGAGCCACAAGGAAAGATCAAGAATCTGAATACTATGGCCAAGGCCTGGAAATGTTGGCTCTAGAGTAGTTCTGAATCCTGCTTTACCAGGATTTTGCCTAAGAATGTACCGAGTGCTTGTCAGATAGCACCATTTTAACACTGAATGTCAGAGAGCTAACTACCAAAATGCTTGTAGAAAAGCAGATGAAAGGAGAACCACGTCCTTATGCACAGCAGCTTTCGCATTGTTCTCTCTGCTTCCATCTTGTCTCTGTGCTGCCTAATTACACACAGCAGCCAGAATATTCTTCAAGAGAAAACACTAGATGATATCATCCTTTTGCTTGAAACCTGTTAATGTCTTCCTGCTGTAATTAGGACACAAAGCAGAAATCTTTACCTCAGAAAACAAACACTGCAGGACTGACCCTGACCACTTCCATTTTTAGCTGTTGGAATTAAAAGTCCTCTACAACATAGTACCACACACAGATAAGCAGCAGATCATTATTAAACAATAGCTCTATTTTTCTCCTTTATCAAAAACTTCTAGAGGCTGGCAGTGCAGGGCTGGTACAGCTCCAGTCATTAAGAAAAGAAATGCTCCCTGTGAGCCTTCCCATGTGGCCTTTGTCCTTACAGTTACAAAATGGCTGCCTTCTCTCCAGGCAGTGTGTCAATATTTCAGACATGAAGACAGAAAAAAAGGCAAGGAAGAAACATACTATGTGGCCGCTGGATGTTTTTTCATCATGAAAATAACTGTTTCCTAGAACATGCACCTAGGAGTCTTCCTATCATTGCCCAGGAAAAAAAATAATCAGACTCTAGCAACAAAATAAAATCTAGTATTTGGTTTTGTCCTTGGGCCTTTTCTAAACTTGGTAATTACCACACGCACACACATACACACACACACAGAGAGAGAGAGAGAGAGAGAGAGAGAGAGAGAGAGAGAGAGAGAGAGAGAGAGAGAGAGAGAGACTGAATAGAGTAGGGAACTGATGTGTTTCCTAGCCAACCTTTCCTTCTGACTCCATCTCTTTTCCTCATGTTCATCCATCTGAGCTTCTGGTTCAAAAAGACACCATTGTCCTTCTTGCCTCCTGTCCCTTCTGTCTGCCATTCCCTCCATTCAGACTTGCCATCTTTGAATCAGTTCCTATCCTGTACTTGTACTGCCTTCAGGACTCTGCACAGAATCACCTCCTAAGGGGAAACAATTCCACTTCTTGTTGCTCCTTTCTCCCTCCCTCCCTTCTCTTTATTCCTTTCTTCCTTCTCTTCCTTTCTTTCCTCATTTTATTTGGGGGCTTGCTTGTTTGTTTGGTGTGTGTGTTACTGTGGGTAAACATGTGGCCTTATTCATGTAGGCAAGCCTTTGACTGCCAAGGTGCATCCTCAGCTCCTTTTAGTCTCTGTTGTTGTTATCTTTTCTTTTAAATATCCTTTCTATATATCTGGCATATGCTACTGTTGTTATGTGTTATGTGTTATGTGTTTCTTAACAACCCCATCCTTCCCCTCTAGAGCACAGTCTCTCTCCAGGAAGCTTCGTGTCTTTCAATGCTACAACCAGCACCTTGCCAAATACCCAGCCAGGTCACATGCTAAACAAGTAGTTAACTTCCATCCTAATAAATGGATCTGTGGGTTTTCTGTTCTGTCCTGAGATGCCAACTCTCCTCTATACAACATTCCTATTTTGTTACTTGAATTTTCCAGTGACATTTCATGTTTTCTTTAATTCTTGTATTTCTCAACTAGCTTTCTTAAGTATGCTTTTTGTTTTTAATCACAAAATGTATTTCAGAAAATATAGCTAGTGGGTTAGGTATCCTTTGGACCTTTGTTTCCTCCATCATCTGTAAACTTTTGTCTTTCATTGCCTCAAATATTTGTAGAATCAACATTGTTCCACATTTTTATAATGGGTTTCTGTGTTCTAAAAACTATTATTTAGCACTGTTCCTATACTCTTTTAACTTTTAAAATCTAAGAGGGCACATTTGTTACTCTTCACAAATATTTTTAGATGCTTCCTGAAATGAGCAATTATTACCTTCAGTTTTCCTGTTCTATAGTAGACACATCTCCACATCTTTGCATGAGATCTTTTGTACTTTCTGTGCTTGTTCCTGATTCAAATGTGGAATGTAGTATAATTTTTCCAACCAATGTTTTGCATCATTCACAATACATTTTGCAGACACCATACAGAGATTCAATTGTCCTCATCCCAAAGAGTTTACATTTATCGTGTGTAAATCTTCCAAAAAGTTTTTGTTACATTCCCTTTATATGCTTTTTCTAGCTAAAAGGACAAAGATATAGAACAGTTAAAAAAAGAAGAAGGAGAAGGAGGAGAAGGAGGAAGAGGAGGAGGAGGGGAGGAAGAGGTAGAGGAGGAGGAGGAGGAAAAGGAGAAAGGAAAAA
Source organism: Acomys percivali (assembly GCA_907169655.1). NCBI lineage: Eukaryota > Metazoa > Chordata > Mammalia > Rodentia > Muridae > Acomys > Acomys percivali. Next base: position 65,221,924 of record OU015747.1, read on the forward strand.
TATGCTAAGCTAAAAAATTCTTTTCATTTCCCTTCTGGGACCTAAATGAGAACATTTTCATGACCAAGTTTCTAAGAACTCATTTTTCTTTTCACTCTGGCTTCACCAACGGAGGCTAGGAAGCATGGATTAGCTGAGTAAAGTAGAAGGGGAAATACTGCCAAATAATGCCTGTCTTCTTGCTAAGCCTGGGGCTAGGCACAATTTAGAGAAAGGCAGAAAACTGTTCCATTCTTGGAGAGTCTTTCTAAAGACAAGACAGAATTTGGAAATATTAAGGAGGAGAGTTAACCATCAGTGGAGAAAAGCAATGTTTCTTAGTGGTAACCCAAAACTGATCTGCTAACCTGGGTTAAGGAACTGGTGATTAGGCCCCATCTGTCACCCCACTATTTCTGTGTCTGCTCCTATGCAATAGAAAATGCTGAACAAATGTTCTTTTGATGTCTCTTTAACATCAGCCTGTGTTCTGTTGCTGTGCAAAGTGACACAGTAATCTCTTAATTAAAAACAAAAATAAAAGCTCACCCTTCCTGTGTGTTGTAGATCATTATTAGCCATATCCTAAAGAAAGAGCAGTTGTCACACTTCAGTATGTGCCAATGACTAGAAACCATTTCAAGTAAGCATTCTTTTTCTTTTTCACTAGAATTTCATTACACCAATGTAGGTGGGTAGCATCTAGCAAAGAGTATCTCTATTGAACATAAGTCAATATAGTGCTACTGCAATGTCTGACATTGTAGAGACGGGACATGAAACCAGAGAGCCACTTTTAAGAGTTCTCTGGGGGGGGGGGTTGAAGCCAACCTCTAGGTTCCATTTTGACAAAAAGTGCCCCGACATTTTCAATGGGTAAAAGGGAGAGACATAGCTCATTTGTTAATAATTAAGCCTATTCTTAACACCTAGTAGAGAAAGCATAAATAAGTGGATGGAATGTTTGCTCACTAAATACTTAAAGAAGGACTACAACACAAAAGAAATAATCTTGTCCAAGAAGTGCCCAGTTTCATGAGTACTAGATAAACTCCACCCTAAAAAAGCATTAGAAGAGGGACCAGAAGAGGTAGCTGAAGAGTAGAGCTAAGGTTCTCAGAGCAAGGAACCTATGCCAAGCCCATAAGGTTGATGTTCCATTGGTGGGCACCGAGTACAATCACAGAAGAAAACTAAGGAGAAATTTCCTGCTGATAGTCAATAGATCTGGACATTTTTATATTAATTCAGAATTAACTCAGACTCAAAAGGACAAACAAAGCCTGTTGGCTCTCATGTGTGAATTCTAGGTTCTGATTTTCGTATATGTGTGTGTGGATATAAGACAGAGGACCATGAGGAGAAGACAAGAATAAAATAGAGGGTAGAGAATAATGAAATGTATCATGGAGGTGGAAAGAGGACTAAGTAGGAGGAAAGGTGGGATCTGGGATGTCCCAAGCAAGAAAGAGGAAGAGGATCAACAAAAAGAATGCACAGGTGAAAATTCCAAAAACCAACCCTTCATTTGTTTGCAAATGAATAATGAAAATAAGTTAAGATAAACAATAAAAAGGAAAAATATTGAATTACCCCATGATGACGTTAACAATCCAGGGAAACAGAACCCTGCCTCCAAGAACAGCCAGGCAAAAGACCCCAAACTGGGCAAGACACACTCCTCTTGGCTTCCCACCAGAGGATGGGTAAACACAGGTGGAAGATAGAACTTCCTGATATTTTGCCCAGGCCAGACAAACTTTACAGACTGATCACTTCCTCTTGCTGTTTTAGATGTGATATATAGAAGACATATTCTTTGTTTGTTCGTTTGTTTGTTTGTTTGTTTGTTTGTTTTTTGTACAGTGGTAATTGGCAATGTAGTAACCACCGTGGTTTTTAAAATTTTTTTATTAATTTATTCTTGTTACATCTCAGTGGTTATCCCATCTCTCATATCCTCCCATTCTTCCCTCCCTCCCATTTTCCCCTTATTCCTCTCCTCTATGACTGTCCCTGAGGGGGATTTCATCCCCCTGTATATGCTCATAGGGTATTAAGTCTCTTTTTTTTTAATATTTTTTCTCTTTTTAAAAATTTAAACAATTTATTCAGATTACATCTCAACTGTTATCCCATCACTTGTATCTTCCCTTTCTCCCCTCCCTTCTTCTTTCTCCCTATTCACCTCTACTAGGCCTGTGACAGAAGAGGGCCTCCTCCCCCACCATAGGATCACAGCCCAACAAGTCTCATTTTGGTAGCCTGCTTACTCTTCCTCTAAGTGTCACCAGGCCTCCCCAGCAACAGGAAGTGTTCAAATACAGGGCACCAGAGTTAATGTCAAAGTCAGTCCCTGTTCTCCACACAACTGTGGAGAATGCGCTATCCATTGGCTAGATCTGAATAGGAGGTCTAGGTTTACTGCATGCATTGTCCTTGGTTGGTACAGTAGTTTGAGCAGACCTCCCTAGGTCCAGATCTGCTAGCCATGATGGTCTTCTTGTAGGGTTCTAGGACCATCTGGATCTTCCATTTCCCCATTCTCCAATACCTTTCTTGCTTGGAGTCCCAATAGGAAGTCCTAGAATCTATCCCAATGCCCTGCTAAATGAAGACTCTCAGAGGACATGCCTGTTGTGTTAATGTCCAATTATAAATGAGTATATACCATATGTATCTTTATGAGACTGGGTTAACTCACTCAGGATGATCATTTCTAGTTCAATACATTTTCGTTGCAAATTCAAGATTTCCTTCTTTTTAATAGCTGAGTAGTATTCCATAGTGTAAATGTACCACACTTTCTTTATCTATTCTTCAACTAAGGGACATCTAGGTTGTTTCCAGATTCTGGCTATTATGAATAAGGTTGCTATGAACATAGTTGAGAAAATGTCCTTGTTGTGTGGTGGAGCATCTTTTGGATATATTCCAAGGAGTGGAATAGCTGGGTTTTGAGGTAACCCTATTCCAAGTATTCTGAGAAAGCACCAGATTGATTTCCAATGTGTTTGTACCAATTTCCACTCTCACCATCAATGAAGAAATGTTCCCCTTTCTCTACATCCTAGCCAGCATGTGAGGTCACTTGAATTTTTGATCTTAGCCATTCTAATTAGTGTAAGATAGGAACTCAGAATTGTTTTGATTTGCATTTCTCTGATGACTAAGGATATTGAGCATTTCTTTAAGTGTTTCTAAGCCATTTGATATTCTTCTGTTGAGAATTCTGTTTGGTTCTGAATACAGTTTCTTAATTGGGTTATTTGGTTTGGTAGTGTTTAATTTCTTGAACTCTATATATATTTTGGCTATTGGCCCTTTGTCATATGTAGGGTTGGTGAATATTTTTTCCCAATCTGTAGGTTGTTTCTTTGCTCTGTTGACAGTGTCTTTTGCCTTACAGAACCTTCCCTGACTCACGAGATCCCATTTATTAATTGTTGACATTAGAGTCTGGCCTGTTGGTGTTCTGTTCAAGAAGTTGTCTCCTGTGCCAATGACTTCCAGGCACTTCCCCCATTTTTTCTTCTAACTGATTTAGTGTCTCTGGTTATATGTTGAGGTTTTTAATCCATTTGAACTTGAGTTTTGTGCATGGTGATAAATATGGGTCTACTTGCATTTTTCTACATGTAGAAATCCAGTTAGACCAGCATCATTTGTTGAAGATTCTGTCCTTTTTCCATTGAATATAATTGCCTTCTTTGCCAAAAATCAAGTGTCCATATGTGTGTTGATTTATTTCTGGGTCATCTATTTGATTTCACTGATCAACCAGACTTTTGTTATGACAGTACCATGCTGTTTTAATTACTATTGCTCTATAATATAGCTTGAGATCAGGGATAGAGATTCCTCCTGAGGATCTTTTATTGTACATGATTGTTTGAGCTATTCTGTTTTGTTCCATATTTTCATATTGAGAGAGGATCTTTTAATGTTTTAAAAAATTATATAGGTATTTTGATATGTTGCTTTTGGTAAGATGGCCATTTTTGCTTTGTTAATTCTCCCAATCCATGAAGAAGGGAGATCTTTCCAACTTCTGATGTCATCTTCAATTTCCTTCTTCAGAGATTTGAAGATTTTTTCATACAAGTCTTTCCCTTGCTTGGTTAGAGTCACACCTAGATATTTTATATTACTTGTGGCTATTGTGAAGGGTGTAGTTTTCCTAATTTCTTCCTCTGCCTGATTGCCATTTGTATATATGAAGGCTACCAACTTTTTTGAGATAATTTTGTATCCAGGCAATTTGCTGAAGTTGTTTATCAGCTGTAGAAGTTCTCTGGTGGAATTTTGGGGATCACTTATATACACTATCATATCATCAGCAAATAGGGATAATTTGACTTCCTCCTTCCCCTTTTGGATCCCCTTGATCTCCTTTTGTTGTCTTATTACTCTGGCTAGAACTTCAAGAACTATATTGTAGAGATATGGAGAAAGTGGGCAGCCTTTGGTGGTGCCTGATTTTAAAGGAATTTCCTTGAGTATCTCTCCATTTATTTTTATGCTGGCTATTGGCTTGCTGTATATAGCCTTTATTATGTTTAGGGATGTGCCTTGTATCCCTGATCTCTCCAAAACTTTAAATATGAATAGGTGTTGGATTTTGTCAAATTTTTTTTGGAATCTAAGGAGATGATTGTGTGGGTTTTTTTCTTTCAGTTTGATATATGATGGATTTTATTGATAGATTTTCCTATATTGAACCACCCTTGCATGCCTGGATGAAGGTTACTTGGTCATGGTGAATGATATCTTTGATGTGCTCTTGGATTCAGTTTGCAAGTATTTTATTGAGTTTTTTTGCATCCATGTTGATAAAAGAAATTGGTCTGAAATCCTCTTTCTTCGTTGGGTTATTGTGAGGTTTAGATATTAAAGTGATTGTGGCATCAGACAATGAGTTTAGTAATGTTATATCCATTTCTATTTTGTGGAGTAGCTTGAAGAGTATTGATATTAGCCCCTCTTTGACGGTCTGGTAGAATTCTTCACTGAAACTGTCTTGCCCTGGACTTTTTTGTGTTTGGGAGACTTTCAATGAATGCTTCTATTTCTGTAGGAGAAATAAGACTATTTAATTTGTGTATCTTATCTTGATTGAACTATGCCAAGTGGGGTCAATCCAAAAATTGTCCATTTATTTTAGATTTTCAAATTTTGTAACATATAAGCCTTTGAAGTAGGTCCTAATGATTTTTTTGTATTTCTTCAGTGTCTGTTGTTATTTCTCCCTTTTCATTTCTGATTTTGTTGATTTGGATAGTGTCTCTCTGCCTTTTAGTTAGTTTGGCTAAGGGTTTGTCTATCTTGTTGATTTTCTCATAGAACCAGCTCTTGGTTTTGTTGATTCTTTGAATTTTTCTCCTTGTTTCTAATTCATTGATTTCAGGCCTGACTTATTATTTCTAGCCATATATTCTTCTTTGATGTTTCTACTTCTTTATGTCTGTGGCCTCCAGATATGTCATTAAGTTGCCTATATGAGATGGTTCTAATTTATTTATGAATGCACATAGTGCTATAAATTTTCCTCTTAGCATTGCTTTCAATGTGTCCCAAAAATTTGGATATGTTGAACCTTCATTTTCATTGAATTTTAGGAATTCCTTAATTTCTTTCTTAATTTCCTCCCTGACCCAGTTGTCATTGAGTAGAGAGTTATTTAGTTTCCATGTGTGTGTAGATTTTGTTTTGTTTTTTCTTGTTGTCGAAGTCCAGGTTTATTCCACAGTGATCTCATAGGATAAAGTATTATTTCAATCTTCTTCTATCTGTTGAGGCTTCCTTTGTGACCTACTATATGATCAATATTGGAGAAAATTCCATGAGGTACTTAGAAGAAGGTAAATCCTTTGTGTTTGGGTGAAAATTTTTGTAGACATCTGTTAGATCCATTTGATCCATGACATCTCATCTATTGCTGTCATTGTTTCTAGTTTTAGTTTTAGTTTCATTGACCTATTCTTTGGTAAAAGTGTGGTGTTCAAGTCTCCCACTATTAACGTGTGAGGATTGATGTATGGTTTAAGCTTTGTTAGTATTTCTTTTACAAATATGGGTCCCCTTTTATTGGGGTCATATTCAGAATTGTGATGTCATCTTGGTTGAATTTTCCTTTGATGTGTATAAAGTGTCCTTCCTCATCTCTTTTGATTAATTTTGGTTGAATGTATATTTTATTGGATATTAGAATGGCTACACTAGCTTGCTTCTTGTATCTGTTTGCTTGAAATACCTTTTTCCAGGCTTTTTCCCTGAGGTAGTGTCTATTATTGTGTCTGAGATGTGTTTCTTAAATGCAGAAGAATGTTGGATCCTGTTTATGTATCCATTCAGTTAGTCTGTCTTTTTATTAGAGAATTGAAACCATTGATGTTGAGAGATATTAATGACCATAGGCTGTTAAGTCCTGTGACTCTGATGTTGGTTGCAGCAGAGTACTTGTTTGGTTATGTTTTGAAGCAGGGAAGTTATCTATTTCCTATGTTATGTTGGTTGTAGTTTGTCATTTTGTGTTGGAATTTTTCTTCTAGTAACTTCTCTTGGTCTGGATTTGTGGATAAGTACGGTTTGAATTTCTTTTTGTCATGGAATATCTTATTTTCTCCATCAATGGTTATGAACGTTTTGTTGAGCATAGCAGTCTAGACTGGCATCTATGGTCTCTTAGGGTTTGAAGGACCTCTGCTCAGGCTTATCTGGATGTTATGTGGTCCCGTCCAGCAGGACCAGTAATTACGGGGTCACGAGGGGAGCCATACCTGGAGATGGGATGAGAAAGAAAGGAGCCCAGACCAAGTAGAATTCCTATCAAGGTCTGTTTATTTAATCAAAGGCAAAAGCTTATATGGGGTGGAGGCAGGAGCTAAGCAGTAGGGGGGCCCGAGAATGCCTCCAGATACCACAGGGGAACATCCTGTGCTTCATCTCTGAACAATTCCTATCTTATCTTAGCTAACTATCTCTCGGAAGTTCCTGCGCTAACCTGCTAAATGGCATTTGCAGAGGTATGCAGAGGCTGAAAGGAGGAAGTTATGCAGAGCCTTGAATGACCCTGGGCCGGCTCTAAACAGACCAGCCCCCATAGTAAAGCACAACAGGTGTCTAACTGCTGACCTACGACAAGGTCAGCTAGTTTCTGGTGAATGGCAGAGACTTCTGGAGAAATAGGAACCTAGGCTCTGACAAGATGGTTGAACATTGGCCATGTAGCCCATCCCCAACAGTTATGGTCTCTGCTTAGAAGTCGGTTGTAATTCTGATAGGTTTGATATTATATGTTACTTGTCCTTTTCCCCTTGCCACTTTTAATATATTTTCTTTGTTCTGTACATTTTGTGCTTTAAGTATTATGTGGAGGGAGGATTTTCTTTTTTGGTCTATTCTATTTGGTGTTCTGTAAGCCTCTTGTATGTTTATATGCATCACTTTCTTTAAATTGGGGAAATTTTCTTTTACGATTTTGTTGAAAATATTTTTTGGGCCTTGGATTTGTGTGTCACTCTTTCCTCAATTCCTATTATCCTTAGCTTTTGTCTTTTCATCTTGTCCTTGACTTCTTGGATGTTTTGTGTCAGGAATTTTTCATACTTAACATTTTCTTTGATGGTTGCATTAAATTCTTCTATTGTGTCTGCTACATCTGAGATTCTTTCCTCCATCTCTTGAATTCGGTTAGTGAAGCTTACCTCTCCATTTCCTGTTTTCTTCTCTAAATTCTCTAGTTCCCAGCTTATTTCTGTCTGTGCTTTTATCATTGTTTTCATTTTCATCTTCGGATATTGGACTGTTTTATTGATTTTCGTAATATAATTGTTTGTATTTTCCTGACTTCTTCATTTTTTCTCTACAGGTTTCTGTCTTGACCTCTCTAACGTGCTCAATCTGTTTGGCTGCACCTTCCAGTATTTGTTTATGGATTTTATTCTTGTCCTTAGTTATCATCACTATTACTAAGGATTTGAGGTCATTTTCTTGTGCTTCAGTTGTGTTTGAGTTCCCAGGGTGGAATTATTTGGGATAATAGGGTTCTGGAGATGCTATATTGTTTTGGCCTTTGTTGTTTGTGTTTTTACACTGGCATTTAGTTTCCTTGCTGTCTCTGACATTGGGAGGTAGTTTCTGGTGTCCTACACTAGTCATTGAGAGTAATTCATTGGTAAGTGTCTACATGTTGAGAACCCTCTCCTGTGGTGATCAGGGAACCCTTCTCTGGATCAGGTAGGTGACTTGGTTTCAGTTCCAGGGGACTTTGATCCACATCCTGGGCTCCCCACTGGGCCAGCAGAGGCAGCAGCTCTGCAGCCCAGGGTTCAGTTCAAGGTATTGTAGGTACAGCTGGTTATCTAGCCTATAGCTGGTCTTCAGAAACCCTGCCCTTGGGCACTAGGGCTTTAGGGCCTATGTTCAGTTCTTCTCGAGTGTGGAAGCCCTCACTGGCTTGTGGTGGTTGGCTAGGCTTCCCTGATCCATCCAAGCCATGGGGCCTACATTCAGTCTCACCTGAGAGAGTAGATACAGCCCTTCTACTTGCAATGGTTGGCTAGGCTTTTGCCCTATACATTCCAGATGGTGTAGTTCTGCCCAAGAGTGTGGGAATACCCTGCTAGGTTGGGGCAGCTGGCTAGTTTTCTTCCCAATATGTTCTTGCCAAGCCTCCTTAGATCATTCAGCCTGAGAGTATTGCTATGGAACTGTAGCTGGAGAACATGTGCACAGCCTCCTCGGCCCCTGCATAGGCCCTGAGTCCCTCCTTGGACTGGTGGAATGATCTGAGGTAAGATCTTTCCCAGACCCACACTCTCTGCTCCCCCTGGTCCTGAAGACACTGAAGCTATTTCTCTGTAGCCCACAGATCAGTCAGAGAGGTAGAGAGAAAGAGTGCAGGTATGGCAAGATAGGCTGAGCTGAGCTTTGGATACCATACATTTCCGGCCCCTGGGGCTTTCTGTGGACTGGTGGTCTGAGGTCAAATCCACCCAATTTCCTGCGTTCTCCCCATGCCAGGAGAACTTCGTGCTTCACCACCCACAGTTCAGTCCCAGATACCAATCCCTGATATAGAGCATGGCTACAGCTCCTCGCAAGTGGGTATGGATCCAGACTCTGGGGACTGGACACCTGTCCTCTGGGGGCCAGTTGGATGGCCCAAGGCCAGACCCACCTATGCTCTCCACTGTGAGGACCCGTCTTAGCTAAGGCTTTCCGAGTCTTGAGGTCTGTAGCTCCCAGCCAGGTCTGTAGTCTCTGTCCTGAAGTTCAGATACCAAGCATGTTTGGTGCAAACATCTTGGATCCTCATGTAATTACTTCTTTCTTGTTGCTTTGACCAAATACCTAACAAGAAGCAACATGAAGAAGGAAAGGCTCAGTCTGGTTCACAAGGAGAGGAGATACTTTTCTTCATGGTAGAGGCGGCCCTGACAAGAACAGGGGTCCTACCATAATTGTTGCCTCATTATTTCCCACAAGTATATGTGCAGTTTCAATGTGATCTCCTTCCCTAAGGATGTGACAGTCATTGATCTTGAATAGAATCTCTTTTCCATGGCTTGTCCTGGCTTGGTGTGCTGCACGGTAGTAACTGAGTAAAGAAAAATGATGACAAATGAACTCTAGGACATTCCCCACACTCACATCTTAACAGAGCATTATGATGGAGATGCACATTAAACAAGAGGAATGTTGCCTTTCTAGGAAAGTCATAGTAATTTGGTTTTTGATCATTAGTTGTTCAAGTTTAGTTGATTTTTAGTTATGAATGATCATTTAAGCCAAATGAGACTTTGGAATTATATTTGTGTGTGTGTGTGTGTGTGTGTGTGTGTGTGTGTGTGTGTGTGTGTG
>OU015747.1:65236850-65263090 GCA_907169655.1 Acomys percivali
GTGTGTGTGTGTGTGTGTGTGTGTGTGTGTGTGTGTGTGTGTGATTTGTACTTATGAAAAGAACAATGTTTGTATTAAAAAAGTAATATATTAATTTTAAGGTCTTCCCACATAGTCAGTTTGCATTGCCTAGCCCAACACTCTAACTGTAGCCACAGTGCTGTTTATGAGATGCATCTATAACTTATTCATTCTCTAGAACTGAAATTTTCTAGGTCAAAGGGTATAAACTTTTCCTTTCCAATATTTAGTCCTCAAATAGCAAACATCAAAAACATGTCCTTTAAAAAATACTGTTATTCAATAACAGACCCATTTTTAATTGAAACCACAACCAGAATATTCTTTTAACACAACAGAATTTTAACAAACTATGAGAAACTTAGATGAGCCAAGAGACCACAGCAGTAGTTACAATGATAATAAAATCTATTTTATTGAGTGGCAAAGGAGGCCTTTTAATGAGACTCTTTGTTAACAGAGCTATGATCTCAGGTCAGATGCTCTGAATTAAAAATAAATTTTAAGAACAAAACAATACCTGGAGCTAGGAGATAGCTGAGTTGGTAATGTGCTTGCATCACAAATATGAGGACATAAATCGGATTCCTCTGTATCCATGTATAAGACCAGGCATGGTAGCACCAATTTATGATTCGAGGTAGAGAGCTAGGACTCAGTGAGAGACCCTATCTCAGTATCTTAGTTAGGGTTTTTATTGCTGTGAAGAGACACCATGACTAGAGCCACTCCTATAAAGGAAAACATTTAATTGGAGCTGGCTTACAGTTTCAGAGGAGTAGTCTATTACTGTCATGGTGGGAACTTAGGGGTATGCAAGCAGATATGATTCTGAAAAAGGACCTGTGTGTTCTACATCTAGATTGGGAGGCAGCAGAAAGTGACTGTGACACACTTCCTCCAATAAAGCCACACCTACTCCATCATGACCACACCTCCTAACAGTGCTACTCCCTGTGAGTCTATGAGGCCATTTTCTTTCAAACCTCCACAATCGGCAAACAAGATGACAGCCTTTTGAGGAAGAGACCTCTGGTCTCTGTGCACACATGCCCATGTAATCACATGCACACCTGTACCCACAAAGCCTTTAAAATGAGAGACAACTTGTGTTTTCATGAAAAGGGGTCTGATATGGGGTTAGAAACCTGCAGCTGACCTGCTGTATCATGTGCTTCAAGCTCATCAGACACCTTTGTACTGTCACGGAGAGACCAAGGCCAGGGCTGGAATTTCTTCATTAGTGCTGGTCGACTTGTTTTTGCTTTCTGTTTCCAAGTAGAGGGAAAACACTGATGATAATAATATGGTGTGTGTCCTGGACTGCACCTTGTTATGGGTTTTGTATGGTGGGTTGCTGCTACAATCTTCCTCGGTGTTGTTATTCATATTATCAGAACATATTATTTACTGACTGGAGGAGGCTGAACTCAGGAAAAGAAGGTCACAACTGTTTTGTGATCCATTTGCATGCATGGATATAAATATATGCATTGCCTTAGAAACAGAAGGCACATTTGCTAGAACAGAAGACAAAAGGGGGAGGAGTTCTTTTCCTTCTAAAAGAAAACCCATGCCCTGTGTGTCATTATACAATAATGACTGGCAGCTGCCCAGAGGGTTGAGGCTCAAGAAAGACTAATAACAGATTGGGAAAAAAAAAAAAAAAAAAAAGCAGCTCATTAGGAGTTAGAAAGCAATGACTTTTCATAACCTCTGGCTAAATTTATGATAAATATGATTATTGGCTTACATTTTCTGATGGGCCTCCCTTCTATTGCTACAGAAATACAGACTACTGCAATTCAGCTATAATGGCTGATGTGAGTAGAGGCTTGCTACCTGCAAAGAGCATGGCTATACAGAAGGATGACTGAGACAGTGTATTTCAGTCCTAGAGATTCCACCTATAGCTTAAAGGTCACGTTCTTTAAAATCCCAGGGAAAGTAAAATTGCACCTGGAGAAATAACCACTAGAAAATCTTGAGGCTGGAGGTCACACTGAGGAAGGAGTCTGCAGCAGGCCTGATACTTTCAATTTCACTCAGTAAAACTCTATGTGTGTTTCTCTCTCTCTCTCTCTCTCTCTCTCTCTCTCTCTCTCTCTCTCTCTCTGTGTGTGTGTGTGTATGTGTGTGTGAACACTTGTGTGCATTTATGAGTAAGTAAAGACAGTAAAGACAATTGGCAAATATTATTTTACTCATAATTTTGCACTACTGGGCACTATTCTATAAAGTTTCATTAGTCTTTCTTATGTGTTTGAAATTTCTCAGAATCTCTCTTCCCAGATTCATTGTTATTTAGATTTCCTGTGAGGAATATCTAGAGCCATTCAAATGTTCAACTTGGTTCTAATTGTAAAATATTTTATTGATAACAGGAAGACACTTTAGAATAAAATTAACAAGCATTTCTCAATATGTAAGTGTTCAGAAGTAGCCTGAATCTGCCACAGTAAGAATTTCTAGTTTAGACTGGAAATTAAACATTGTGACCCATTGCATGGTTCTGCAGGAACCACAAATATTAGAATGGCTTTTGTACTTTTTTCTTTCTTTACTTCTTTTTTATTGTTTGAGAAATTCATGTATACATATAATGTATTTTAATCGATTCCACCCCCAGCTCCTTCCCTTACAATGCATTCTCTGTGCCTGACCAACCACCACCACTTTCTCCTCTTAGCGCCATGCACTCTGTTTGTAAGCAGTTAAGAAAAAAAATCAAAATAATAAAAATATCTTGTTAAAGCTTAAAAGAATGCTAGGAAATTCACACTTCAGCACTCACAACATCTTACTGGAACATGGGCTGTTCATTTCTTTACAGATGGCCTCTGGTTCTAGGATTGTAAGGCAACTGCTACTGGGTAACTGTGACTAAGACTGAGCATTCACTCACCCTTAGGCATTTACTATCTGACCCTATCAAGAAAAGGTAGCACATGAAATTCCCCAACATTTGACCCTGGAGGGCCCCAGCTCAGTGAAAGTTCCATGACAAAGGCTGACCTTTTATCTCCTTCATCAGAACTCTGTTTATCTAAGTCTTCTGTTCTGGGATTTATTTTGTTGTCATGTGTCACTTAAATTGTTTCCAAAATAAGTGACTTGTTGACTTTCATTACTTATGAAATTCATATCCCTGACCCTCACAAAATTTTTAAATATAAATCTCCTAACTACCATTAAATGAAATTGTTCTACCAGACTGCAGAAGTAAGTTCTAATCATGCTCTCTCCTCACTTCGCAGGCAATGAATCTCTCCCCAGTGACTTCTGAGGGACTACAGCTCTACCTCTAACTCCTAGAGCATCTGATGGCTAGACATGTTCTGTGTGGCAGCCTCTACCAATGTCCACACTGACTTTGACTACTCTAGTTGTTATCCCTAAGTCATGAGTCACATCTTATTTCTTTATAGTGTATATGATGAGATAAAGTCTTGAATGGAGGATTGGTGATTCTGGGGAAAAAACACACCTGGCAACAGCTAGTAGCACTAACCTGTAGGGTTCATTTCATCCATTCCCAAATAAACCCCTGCTTCTTTACCTTGGCACATGGACCAAGAGAGCCCCTGGTTTACATTAGCCTAAATGATCCAAGGCCCATTTCATGTCTCTCTCTACATCCAGGGAGCTTATCCTCTCTAGACATCCACGTTCCTCATAGGAAACCATGTTGGCCAATGCTAGAGATGAATTTAGCACCAAGGCTCAGACGAAATCCAAGTCTATCAGTGCAGTTTTTCCAAATGCTGGATTATCTCTCACACTGTCAGTCTTTTCTGTAAGCTGAAGTGATTTTAAAAGAATCAGATTCACTCTTCCCTCTGAGTCCGATCTTCACTTGTGATTTGATTAGAATTAACCCAAATTTTTTAGTAACAGAGGAGTCAGTTTTCAAATTCAGAGTGTAGGAGTTGGGCAGTCGGTGATGCCAGGATCAGTCCTGCCAGCAACCTCAGCTATACTCCAACCTCCAGGATGGGTGATACCCTGATGCAAAGCCTCAGCATTGAGTTGCTTCCTTGTCAACATTCCTTGAGAGGAGTAGGTGGGAATTTATTTTATATGTATGTCTACCATCAAAAAGTAAGAATAAAATGATGGTCTAGCCCAATCTAGGAAAATTCTTAGGCATATTTAAAAGTTAAATTTTCAATTTAAGAAAAAAAAAAGATTTGAGGACTAGTCATTTGAAGTAAACTATAACTCAAATTACTGGAACTTATAAATAAACTTATAAAATGTGCATATGGAACACATTTTTAAAACTTTCAAAGTAGTGTAAATTACATTAATTATACTATTTTTGTTTTAAAAAAAAGTAAGAGTTTGACATAAATTTATCTACTCTTTAAAAGAAATCTATGCAGAAATTCCTGCTTAAAACCTTTTAAAGTGATTTTTGTTTTATGTATGTGCATGTATGTACACCTCATACATGCAAATGCCTGAGGAGGACAATGGAGGTCATCAGATTCACTGGAACTGGAGTCTAGGCAGCTGTTAGCCACACTAATGGGTGCTGGGAACTGAAGCTGGATCCTCTGGAGGAGTAGCAAATCCCCTTAACCACTGAGCCATCCCTCCAACCCAATTAAATCATCTCTAAATAATTTCAAAACCTTTCAATTCTGGTGGGCTTGAATCCTTTGACTTCTGGTTACCTGTTAAAGACCTGCTTATGCCTCTATCTCTAAGGTTGTGTCTACAACAAGCAAGTTCAAGCAGAAGGCAAGCCATCCCCTTTCAGTGGTGGCTGCTGTTTTCTTGCTTTATCCACTCTGTGCACAACCTTTTATTTTGTCACTTGCCACTTTTGTTTTCCTCATTTACGGGTTTGCAGTCATACATACAGAGGTTCTTTTAATGTGGGTTTTACTAATGCTAGCATGACTAGATTCATGGAAAATGACTGAACTTGTAGTGTAGGATAGGTACTTATTTATTTAGGTAAATATGTGTTTGTTTTTCCATTGCCTTTTAGAGACAAGGATTTCTCTGTGTAACAGAGCCTTGACTATCCTGGAACTCACTTTGTAGACCAGGCTGGCCTTGAGTGGACAGAGATCTGCCTCCAGAGTGCTAGAATTAAGGGTATGAGCCACCATGCCTGGCTGAGGTAAATACTCACGCGTTTCAGTCTCTATTCATTGGAGAGACATGAAGGAACATATCTTATCATGCAAGGTTAATCCTCTGAAGTTCCAGCTAACCCAGTCTATACTGGGCACATCCTTTGTCAAGTCTTAGCATTAGAACTAATTTTAACAGTGACTGATGATTTCCAAGATTTGCCTCAAACTACTCATAGTTCATAATAGACATAAGAGGACATTATCAATGTTTATACAGTCTCTTCACTTTTCTAAGTACTGACACATTTCATACAGGAAGTCTTCCTTTTTCCATGGGCCCTACAAAATTCCTACTGCATTTGGGAACACCTAGAAGTAACTTGTTCTCTTTTCATGGAAAGGCACATGCAGATCACCCTAGATGTTGATAGCCAAAGACCCTCAATGCTCATAGCTCCAACACAATTCCTTGTGCAGCCATGTCTTCCCTTCTCATTTTCATCAGAAAGGTGTTGCCAGCATTGGGGAGGGAAACTATTTCACCACTCCATGCTTTCATATTTGTCTCAAATATAAATAGTATAGAAACATTTCCTGCATTCTTCCTTCCTACTAGATAGATTGTGCTCATTTATTGAACAAAGAATTAACCACAGACCATGCCCTAGAAATTGTCCTCAAACTTATCCTTATTTTTAACAAACCATCATAAGGCAAAATAGCTGCTTCAGCGCTTCTAGCTTTTGCTGCACATGTTGTCCATTGTTCAACAATTAAAAGAAACAGAGTGCCAACTGTATCCCTTTGTCAATCATCCTTCTTTACATCAGACTTAGCTGTTTCAGTTTTATTTGACTAAGATCATTGATTCAATATAAAGATTTAATTATAAAAGTTTGAAATAATATCTAATAATACATTTACCACTTAAAATATATCAGTTATTATATTTACTGACACAAATACTTCATCTATAATTTCTGGGAAGATTGTATACTCATATTCATAGAGATGTTATAGAATTAGCAGATTCTCATCAAGCCCCCTTTACCTCCTTCATGCTCACTTTATTGAACCCTATATGAAGTGGGGGAGATCTGTGGTTTGCTTGTGATGGGACAGGTGTTGGAAATTTTATCTTGACTTGTTCAGGCCTCTAGTGTTCTCTCTTCTATCAATGCTGAGAGTAGACACTTGGTACCCTTGACATAGTTCTGTGGGTGAGGAACAAAAGCAAACAGGTTATCAAGAAGAGGGAGTAGATAGTGGAACCATTTAGATACTGTAAGTCAGAATTAGTAAGTTTTTTTTCTAACCCTGTCCTCTCTCTTTTAACTTAGAAGAATACAGCTCAAATAAGACCCAAAACAAACAAAAAAGGCAATGCCATTGACACAATGAAATCATCATCTGAGACTGTCATTGACTCACATAGAGAGCACACTAACAGAAGCTTTAGGTTTGGAGTCTGAATACCATATTAATACTTATTGATTCAATATATGTCTTATAAAGTTCTAGAATGTAATTATAGCTGGCAAACAATTTACAAAGAGGTAAATAACAGCCCAATAATATGTTCTCCCCATCACAAAATAAAGCAGAGTCACCAAGATTCTCTGTGGAACAACCATACTATGGAAAATCAAGTCACTCCCAGTCTCTTGCTTGAGCATCATGGGGAAGGAACTGATATATGAGTTTCATCTTATTTCTATATCTGATGTGTAAAAAACATACAACAGTATTGTTTAATTCTCTCAGAGTTATGTGTTAGTGGTAAAGCTTTACACATGTATTATTATAGGTTTATGCTTTACTTTTGGATATAAAATATCATCTCTATTTATTTCTCCTATCAGAAAAATCACACTTTTCCAGTTACCAATATTACTGTTGTTGTTACATAAGACAGATTTTTAGCATTTACTATGGAAACACAAATGAGTAGATTTCCAAGTGTTGATTATCTGAAAAGCAAGTAGACTAACATGATTTTCCTTTTAAAAAGAGGCCTCCTATTGGATATGTGATTAGTTATATCATTAAAATAAAGTATTTGTGGAAGATAGAAGGAACATGGTGAGATGAAAATAAAACATATCGATCTGAAAGCCCTGAACTTCATTTGCAAAATAAATGCTATATAGTCTTTCTATGAGTTAAAAAGAAAAGAAAACGTTAACCGGACACATTCCAAATATCTACTTGAAGAAATAACCATTCACAATGTTTTTTGTTTGTTTGTTTGTTTCTGTGCTATCCCAGAGGGCAGCGGTCCCTCAGAGTCCACAGCTCAGGGAGATAAGAACTGGGAGCAGGCATTGGATGTTATGCGAGAGAGTATTTTAGGAGATGAAAAGCACACTAAAGGATTTTCCTGTTTTATCAAGACTAGAGAGCTGTAGTAGTGATACTAGGTACAGACTTAGCTGGCATAACAACAAAAGAAAGGTAAAAGAAAAGTTTATTTCTTCTATAACAAACATCAGAGCAGCTCTGCTCCATGAAGTCATTCAGGACCGTGAGCTCCATCAATGCTGGAGGAACATGAGGCCCATCTAATTTCCAGCCCTTAGAGTTTCTATGAGCAGTGAGGAGTTCACTTGAAAATGTCTCTTCACTGGAAGAATGGAAAGAGGAAGTCTGCTCCAAATAATCCCCTTTTGGAAAAGTCTTGTAGAACTTATGGTTGGCAATGCCCATTCATTTCTCTCTATAGAGAATGAAGTTTCCATATCTTGCTGCAAAGGAGTCTGGGTAGTGTTTTTCTTTGTAAGAAGTTATATACCCAGATAATAAGGCAAAGTTACCAGGGCTACTGTGCTGCACTTGAGTTGCTAGGGATAATGACAGAGGTTTATATGCTTTTTAATAATGTCTCTGGTTATTGGGTTCTTGTTGTTGTTGTTGTTGTTGTTGTTGTTGTTGTTGTTGTTGTTGTTTTTCAGAAAAATTATCCACTTTACGTCCTCAGCCTCAGAGTCTGCCTTTGTATTGTCATCCAAAAGAACCAATCACATCCAGATCTTGATCATCATCATCACTGATTCTTTGGCTACAACTTCAAAGGATATATTCATTTTTCAAACTCAAACTCATTAAATGAGTATCTACTTACATTTTCCAAAGCTATACCTGCCTCCCTTCTCTCTTAATAGAATCTAGCTCTTATCAAATTACTATCAAGAATCTATACCTCAGTTGTTTCTTTGAATACTTTATTATTATGGATCCCCAGGTATTCCTTTTTATTTGTTTTGATACTGTGTTTCTAAATCTTGAAGAAATTATGACTTGGGTATTTTCCTTTGTTCAGTGAAAATATCTGTACATATGAGGCCACTTATTATTTACTAAGAAGATTGAGTTCATGTCTTGGCAAACAATGATGTGTTAACTTCCTACATTTGAAATGTGATTGTACATTTAGGAATAGCCTTCTCAAGCATGAAATATTAGTATCTCTTCCGAATTGATAACAAAGATGGAAAAAAATCTAGGCATTCCTTTGACATCCTTGGCTTGCTTTACAGAGTCTCAGTGGCCAGCAGAGCTCTATTTACATCAAAAGATTCCAAATTCTGAAGTAGAAGGTTTGCTCACTCTTGGTTTGTTCCACCAGGAGCAAGTTTTTGCTTGGATGTTCAAAATGAAATTTTAAATAGGAGTTTGAGGAAGTGATGCTGTTGATTTTGGCTAGGTGTAGTGTTTGTCATGGTACTCCACAGAAATGAAGCTAATGGGGCAAAGGTGTGTGTGTGTGTGTGTGTGTGTGTGTGTGTCTATGTGTGTGTGTGTTCATTGGAGAGAGATATGGAGAGAGAGAGACAGAGAGAGAGAGACAGAGAGACAGAGAGAGAGACAGAGAGAGAGAGACAGAGAGAGAGAGAAACTCTGAGCATTTTTAATGTACAAACTAGAGAACCAGGAGAGCTGAGTCCAAGCCCCTTTACTGACTGAAACCTTCCTATCCACTCTGGGTACAGGGCTAGATGGTGCTCACTCACACTGAGAGGGCAGTATTCTCTATTCAGATTCTAAGGCTCAAATGTTAATCTCGTGCAAGCATTCTCACAGACAGGTCCTGACCAGATATCTAGGAATTCCAGGACCTAGTCAGTTTGGCCTCTAAGATTAAGCATTGTAGATAATGACTGTTCTTATCCTCTTTAGTAAACACTCTGAATTAAAGAAAGTATGACAAATGTATTCGGTAGCTAATGAGGAGGGCAGTTCTCCTTTAAAGCATTCTAAAGACTGATATTTGACACTTCAGTTTAGGTGAGACTTAGGATGTATTTTAAGGAAGCAACTATGCTCAAGGAGAATTCATATGACACACTCAGGTCTACTTACCAGGAATAGAATGTATACCACAAATAGGGTCTGGGAGAGAGCATGTGGTAATTCAAAAGGGCTTGTAATGACAAGGACAGCACCTCTCTCCTACTTCAGCAGTTTTCTTTCACCATTAAAAGTGCTCTGCAATATCTACTTCAATATGAAATTAAAAGTTAGCAACAAACTTGGCAATTAGATTGTCCTCTTCTTATGTCTTAGGTTTCTAGGCTGACTGCATCCTAGAAGTGATGCATAAAAGTGATAATGACTCATATTAAGTACACAGACCACAGATAATCACTTTAGATAATTACAGAATAATAGATTTCTGCAATGCAACTGGTGGTTTTTAATTCATCAGCTGAGCCTAATAACCAAGCAATTTCTATTTAATTTTTGCTGGACAGATATAATTTTCAAATCCTACAAGTATTATTATTATTCTCCCTTAGTGTGTTCGGTTTACTAAAGCTGCTTAAGAAACTGTACTGCAAAATTGTGATGGCTTTGTTGAGTACACAGGACTTTAAGATGCGGATAAAACTATCCCTTCACAGCACTACACTGGCTTCAAGACACAGAGCAGGTACACTTAGGGACTTTTCTCCTTTTGTTACCATCACTCACACTGGTACTGCAGAAGATGAACCTATACACCATTTTAAGGACAACAGAGACAGAACTTGTGTCATAAGATATTTCCCATCCTAAGTCCCAAACATATCCAAGCTTTAATGATCATTAAGCTAAGAAAACACTAAAAGGTGTGGATTTGAGATCTGTGGGTCTTCCTCCTCTTGTCTTCTTGTCTATAGTGGTTATGGTCGGGATGTTTTAATGCAATCTACTGACTGACTCTAAGGGTTTCACTTAAAGGAAATACCAACCCTGAGAAGATGGCTGGGGAGAAGACAGGTGGCCTTTAATAATGTAGTTTAGACCTTTTCATCATTAACCATTTAAGCATATAACAAAGTTATGTGTCTTGCATCAGCCTCTGTACCAAGTGAGCAGAATACATACCAAGGTTGTTGGTGTGTAGTTGATGCAGCAAATCATCCTTTCAGGAATAGAAACACAGCCGACATGTGGATCCTTAATTCAGATCATTCATTCTGACCACTCTGTCTATTTTGAGTTATTCAGTAACTGTGGGTTAGGGTGAGTATTGAAAGTGGCTGCAGGCAGGCAAACACTCTGAAGGAGGCTTCATGAAAGTAAGGTCAATATCCTCAAAAGTATACATGGATTGATCCACAACTGGTTTTGAGGTTTCAGGACCTGATGCAATAAGGAAAGAATTCTGTTCCATTCTTGCAGAGAACAGGGTGACACCAGGGTGCACATAAATGTCAAATACCTTATCCAAACTGAGAAACAATACATATGAACAATACAGGGCATTTTGTGGCTCACAAAAATAGAAATTATGTCTGCTTTATATTTCCATAGTCAAATTTATGCAACTTTTGTTGCAAGAATTAAGGTCTTAAGATCCATAGATTAAAAAAAAAAAACAGTCAGCACAAGCACCTGTTGGTGCTAAAAGAAAAATGGATTCTGATTTTGAAAAGCAATTACTCTACAGGAAAGATACCGCCACTCCTCCCCTTAGAGTGGTGAACAATGTGTTTACTATAAATGCTAATTAGCACTTAAAATTACTAATGTAATTATTTTCAACTAAGGACATAAATCTGACAGCCCCTGAGGACAGAGGAATTTTTCACTTTAAAGCATGGGTTTCAAGCATTGTTCTTCTAACCTACTTGCTTATTTTACACTGAATCTCTGTGAAAAGAAAGAAGGAAATAGAAAAATCCCCAACTTGCCAGTCATTCAAAGAGGAGGAGGATGTTTGGAGCCATAATAAGAAGCTCTACAACACTCTGGCCCTGTGATCCTCAGCAAGGTGCTATTTTTAGTCCTAACAAGAGCAGATCATAGATTTAAAAGTGTCTGCTGTGAATGTCCTGTTTACTTTCTGATAGAGTATCTTGGAGGACTTTCTGGAAGAATCATTGGACAAGGAATAAAATGAGAAAAAAACATGTGTATATTCCATAGTATGGGAGATTTTGAAGTGGACCTGTTTATTTATGTTTCTTTCAAACTTAAATTTTTGCTATCCAATGCCAACTTGTTCTCCTGTCCAGACTACCATATCTGAATACAAAGGCATCACTCTGGCTTCCTACAGTAAATATAATTATATAGCTACAAAGATGCACAGCACATTAAAGAGTCACCTGTCATGATCTAGGGAAAGGTCTCACTGGCTCCTAGAAAAGGCAAAGGAAGCATAGAGCTTAGAAAGCATACAAAGCTGTCTGCCACACCACCAGCAAGAATACCATTCTCACAGCTTCCAGGAACCCTGCAAGTCTCTAAGAACTATAAAGAGAGTCTATAAAAGTCCCTTATTTTCAGAGGTCTGAGGGTTTTTCCTAAATATATTCCAAGTTCATCACACTCCGAATGTTGAGATAAAACTCACTCTCCCTCTCTAAAGTCATCTCATCTTATATATTCCACATCCCCGGGCATGAGAACCGCCCCCCTCCACCAGGCAAAATAAAAGAAATTCCAAAGCCATTCTTCTTTAAAATTTTATTTATTTACCCACTTTACATCTTTATTGAAGCCCTCTTGATTGCAGTGTCCTACTACCCTCCCCCACTGCATGTCTTTCCACCATTTTCTCCTCCTCAGAGAATGGGGAGGTTCCCTGAAGGTACCAACCCGGCCTGGCGCATTAAGTCACTGCCACACTATGCACATCCTTTCCCACTGAGGTCAGCCAAGGCAGCCTAGTTAGGGGAAGGGGATCAAAAGGGAGACATCAGGGTCAGAGATAGCCATCACTCCAGTTGTTGATGGATCCACATCAAGACCAAGCTGCTCATCTGCTACATATGTGCAGGGGACCCGGGAACAGACCATGCATGCCCTTTGGTTGGTGGATCAGTCTCTGCGAGCTCCCATAAGACCAGGCTAATTGACTCTGTAGGTCTTCTGGTGGTGTTTTGAGCCCCCTCTCTGTCCCTTATTCATTCCTCCAACTCTTTCATGTGACTCTCTGAGCTCTAATGTTTGGCTGTAGGTCTCTGCATCTGTTTCCATTAGCTGGTAGGTGGAACTTCTCAGAGAAATTACCCTAGACTTCTGTCTATAAACATAGATGAGTATAATTAATAATGTAAGGGATTGGTTCTCTCCCATGGAATGGATCTCAAGTAGGGCCAGTCTTTGGTTGGCAACTGAAGCCATTCTTGATCTCTCCTTTATCTCTACTTCCCAGCCTGGTCACAGTTCCATTGAAATACATACCAGATGACTTCTTATTTTGTCTTTGCTAAAAACTCCTAGTCCCTATCTTTTCTTTAATTTTTAGTTATTATTTAACAATTACATGCACACATAATGTGTCATATCAGAGCAAACTCCTGTATTCCCCAGAACCAGGCCCCTCAATACACATGTTAACTTCTCCTGTTCACTTCTCACCTTCATATCCTTTTCTTTTGTCCTTTTCTCTATTTTTGCTTTTTAATAACCCACTGGGTCCAGTTATTGCTGCCTGCATATCATGGGCAACCAAACTATAGCCACAGCTCTGAAGAACAATAAGTCTCCTACACCACAGCCACCAATTGCTAAGAGCTCCTCAGGCAGATGTAAAATCTCACCAGTCCCTCCCTAGCATTCTGGAATCAGTGAGAACCTTGTGCAGGAAATGACAGCTGTTGTTTGTGCATAAGTTTGACAGCCACGTCATGTCCAGGAGACAACACTTCGCTGCAGTTCTCATGCTCTTGTGCTTAAATCTTTTTCATCCTTCTTCACAATGCTCCCCAGGTCTTTTGGGGGTTTCTATGCATGTCCCATTTAAGACTGATCTCCCACTGGCCACTTTCATTCAGCATTTTGTCCAGGTATGAGTCTACGCTAACTGCTGCTCACTGCAAAAGGAAGTTTCTCTGACCATGGATGAGAGTAGCACTGATCTGTAGTGTAATCATAAGTGTATTTATTTGGCAGTTTGACATCAGATCTGTTTAGGAAAACTACATTACTAGGCTTCCTGCTAAAGTCTCTCCCTCGACTTCATATTTCAGACACAGTGAGTTGTAGACCATCACCTCCCTGCTGTTGCAATGACAGACACCACCGTATGCTTCCTGTAACCTTTCAAAAGTCTCTTATGCTGCTCTCAATATTCTATCAAGCTTGAGACCATTTTGTTCATTAAGCCTGTGCTTCAGAGAACTTGGTATACTTAGAGTGATGAAAATTAAACTCAAAAACAAAAATAATTTCAGTGGAAAAGTGTTTGGTAAAGGAAATTGAGTAAATGTTAGGGGAAAATTAGAACTTTTTAGAAGTTTAATTTTAGATACACTGGTATAGATACAGGCATAATTCTAAAGGACAGAGTGGTTTCCAGCTCTCTGCTGGCTTATTAATGGTCAAAACATATCTCTACTGCTCGGAGCATAGTAGGTTCCTTTCTGTAATGAATATAAGCACTGTACCCATGGCAGATAGGTAAGTAAATGTATAAATAGGCCACGCTTGATCAATAGTGAGTGACCACAGACACATTTGTCAATCTTTCTCTATTACAGCATTATCCCTGAAACTTTCTAGAATAACTGCTTCATTGGAAGCTCCTAGTATGCACTATGTCACATGTTATGTTGTGGTTCTTAGGGTACTATGACCTGAACCTAGAATATCACACACTCAGAGACTAGACCAGCCCTTGACCACCGAGCTATATACACAGCCTTCTTTCTCCTTTTATTTTAAAGGGTGTATTAAGTTGCTTGGGTTGTGCTTGAACTCACTTTGTAGCACATACAGGGTCTGAACTTGGGATCCTACTGTCTCAACCCTCGAAATAGCTGGGATTACAAGCCTGTATTTCCAGGCCTGGCTTACAACTTCAGTTCAACCAGAAACGTTATATTCTTTTAAAAGATCTGGTGTGTAAGGTAAGAAACTTCAGTTATCTTTAAATATCTGAAAGCTCACTGAGAGTAAAAATCTAACCAACAACAGCAACAAAAGGTGCTACATTTAGAATCTGACCATTCAAGCTGATGCTATCTCAGTACACTAAGAGACGTTCTGCCCATTCCTATGCCTGATCTCCAGAATCTAAGAGAGAGACAGGGAGGAGGATGAGATTTTTCATAAAAGTTCCTGCGCTTGTCCATGGTGGGTTCAGTCTCAGGGGGACATCATATGCAAGGCAAATAAGAAGCTAAGATACTTCTGCAGTAGAGAAAGGGCTAAGTCTGCTTCAGAAAGTAATGAAATGATTTGATGTACCCAGGCCTGTGCATGGACCTGATAGGTCTCAGAAATGAGTCTTCCTAACTGCAGAAAGCTTGTCACTGGGCCATTTCTTCTCTTTTCAGAGTTTACTCTTGAAAATTAACTAATAGGTGGGATTACAAATTACCAAGTGAAGAAGTACTAAACAACACCACACCAATACTTTACTTTGAGAAAAACACAAAGCAAACAAGGACATATAAAAATAACAATCCACTAAAGGTCAGTGTACATCCTAACAATATGCCTTTTAAAAAGTAGTGTTTGTTTCTTTTTATGTATACGGGTGTTTGGCCTGCATGTATATCTGTGTACTATGGATGTGCTTGGTATCTGCAGTGACAAAAGAGGGTGCCAGATCTCCTGAAACTAGAGTTACAAATGGCTATGAGCCACCATGTGTATGTTACAAATCTAACCTATATCCTCTGCATGAGCAGCCAGGGCTCTTAGTCACTCAGCCATTCTCCAGTCATACATTAATGTGTCTTTACTATTAGATAAAATCCAACTTTCTCTAGTTAGTCAGTAAATATTCCATAGGAGTTTCCCTAAGAGTAGTGAAGGTAATGGTTGACTCTGGTTAAACCCTCCATGTGCCAGGTCCAGTGGGAAGTGGTATAAAATCATTTTCTTCATTATTTAATCAACTCTATGAGAAACCATCTCCACACCCTCATAATTATGGTTTTGAAACACTGAGGAACTTGCTTTCATATCTAATTTCTGAAACTTACTTTAAGTCATCATAATGTACTAATGCTGCTCCTAGTAGACAAGATATAAAGTTTTAGCTGTATATGATGTATTTTCATGTTTTATTTTATTTTAAAATAATCTTTTATTTGTCCATCATATCCATTTGATAGACATTACATTGGTTTAATAGTACCTGAATAATTTACTGTCCAGTATAAATCAAAATGTCTAATTTCTGACTTCCAAGAATTTCTATTTTTCCTAGTGTGATGAAAACAAGAGTAATCATTTGTGTTGTTGAGTTTGAGAAGGAGACAGCCAGTCTTCCTTTGACTAGAGTTAGGAAACTACTTTGAGGTAGCATCCAAGAGATAGGTGACAGAATCAGAAAGTGATTTGATTGTCAAGTCAGTGGGTGAAGGACTCCTGGGAAAGCAGCATGCAAACAACAATTACAGGTTTTTACAAGCACATTAGTACATATAAAATTATCAAAATTGTTAAGTAAAAATATACAGGAAAAACCCAAAGGCAATTTATTCACCTATTTTAAACATTGAAACAATATTTTTAAAGTTTTAAAAGGGATTCTTTTTCATGGGTCTTTGCTGTTGTTATTTTGAAGACACACATTTTTATTTTCTGTTGGTTTTTAAAAGTATTTTCTGTGTAAAATTATTAACTAGTGTTCATCTCATCGTCAATCAAAGATCTACCTAACCATAACAACTGGTAGGCATCATTAACTGACAGATTTCATAGCCGAATCAAAATCATTTCAGTCTGAGATGGGACCTTTCAGGGCAGCTCCCAGGCCTGTGTGAGGTAAACAGATGATGCTGACAACCCTCTTCCTGAAAACTTGGAAAGAGTCTTCATGCTGATATCTGAGGATGAATATATCAAAGAACACAAGGGCTGCTCTACATTCTTCTTTTAAGTGCCAGCAGCCTTTTCTCTTCCCGTCTTCTTCTAGTCTCCCATCTTTCCTCTCATTTCTTCCTAGCTCACCATCTCTTCTCTCACTTCCTTCTCTTTGCTATTGAAGTTTTGTAACTTTTCCCCTTTCTGTTCCTCTTAGGCTTGGACTTTATTTTCTGTGTAGAGCTCATTCTTCTTGGTTTTCCTTAGTTCTTCTTCCACACGACTGTGAACAGGATGAATCCGGGGCATACTGGGGATGGAACCCAGGGTCCCATGAAGTCTAAGAACATGCTATACTACCAAGTCACATCACCAGCCCCATGAAACTGGTTTTGAATCAGTCTCTGCAGTGATGAACAAAAGGCATATATGCGAGCATCTTTCAAAGGCATTTCTGTCCACTGCTACTATAAGCATGCCTTCTTTGGTATCAACTACTGAATTCAAGATGTAAGAGCAAATTCTTGAATTTTAGGCATCTCTGAATAAAAGCTATTACTGATGAATAACACTGGTTTGGGGGATGTTATAGGAGTGCTTCCAGAAAGGTTTAACTGAAAGGAAGACTCATCTTGAATGTGCAAGTACCATCCTATGGGTTTGGGTTCTGGGACATAGCAAGTCTGGTCTAATCATAGGGCATCAGGAATGATCGCCAGTTGGGTGGGTTTAAAGGGATTTTTATCTGAAAATGATTTCAAAACAGATGATGGTGTATGTCAGTATCCTGCTGCAGTTGGGTCTGGAATCCAATATAGAGGTCATCCCACAACAGGCTATTCTTCACTAAGTACCTAAAGACCTCAACAGAGCTACAGAATTCTTCATAGGAATACTCCAGACAAGGCTTTTCCTTTGGAAAACATAAATCTATAAAATCTACCAGATAATTGTACCCTCCAGGAAGGGAGCTGAAGTTTTCAGGTGTTTCAATCATCCTGACCACCAGGTTGTAATGAGTGAAGGAAGATTTCATTTGACAGCAGAATTCAAGGTCCACAGGTATGGTCCAAAATCACAGGAATTCTTGTAAATTGTTGTCCCTTCTGGAGGCTCTACATTGCCCTTGTTGCCCTTTGGGTACTTCAACATCTGGCTTGGTAGTTCCAATTCATGGCATCCATGTCACCATGTCACAGTTTTTCTTGATAAGATTGTTGAGCTGATTTGGGTCATTTTTTATGTACTTGTCAGATGGGTGAGAGTCCACGAAGGATCCAACAAATCAATATAGACATGAGGCTGCAGGTCCCTCACTAGCTGAGCTTTGTAACTCAGCAGCTTTCCCCATTATGCTTAATGAACTGGGAATTCCATTCTTCAGTAAGTTTTCTACTACTGAAAGTTATTGGAAAGCCTAATATTCCTCCAGCAAAATCACTCATCATTAGAGGAACTTTCTTAAGCAGCCTTTACCCATTGGGTTGATGCAGTTCACTGTGTTGAATATTTTATGACACATGATAATGCATGTGTCCTCAGGATGAATGCCACACATCAAGATCATGAACAGATTTCACATTCCAAATGGAACCATGTTGATATTAGTTAACTGGACACTACTCTGATCCAGATTCCAGTACACAGGATTTGCTGGGTTGCCAACATAAATGGGAAGGTCTGATCATCTCTGGGTACGCTGCTTCAGTGTGGGTTAAATCAGGTGGTCTGAGTGCATGTGACTTATGTAAATGAGAACTGCTTTGCACAGCTTCTCCAGCCAGTCAGATGGAGACTCATGTAGCAACCACCATCCTCAGGCAAAAGCAGGGCCAAATAACCAAGGGTTAAACATCATCTGCTTGTCTCCCAACCTGATGTCCATGTAAGCATCCATGAGATATGTTATCTGTACTTCCCCAAAAGCTAACTCTTCAGAAGACCTGGCGTCAGAGTCCCATGAGTTAGGAAGGTTCAGTTCTACAAGGAAAGGCCCATTGTTTCCATCTATTTTGACAACCAACTTGTCCCAACAGATGCTTCCTGGGGGGTTGTTTCATGGTGCTCACATCTAATTTCTAGTTGTGCTTTGTGCATTTAATGGACCTTCCATCTAAATCTTCGATATCTTTTATGAACGGGCCCCTTGGTGTTTGCTGGGGTTCTTGCGTGCCTTTAGGTGGTCCTTCTCCTTGTACAAGATGTGCTCTATGCCAGTAGTTTTGTTTGTTAAAAATGGGACAGTAGAGTCTTACCATTCTGCTTCCTGTCCATTATCTGTCAACTCCTCTGTTTGTCAAAGAAATTACAGATGTTCTTCTACTTTTGTGCATCTTCAGTTCACACCAGGAAGGCAAGGATGCTGTTAGACTGCCTTTACTCCTTTCTGAGTAGGAGGGGCCACAGGGTCAGAGTAGCTGGTCAGGGAACATCAAAAGGCCCAGGCCCAGATCTTCTTTTAAATGGTTCTTATAATGAGCAGGGATGGACCCAAATTACAGCAGGGAAGTCAAAGTTCCTCTGGAGACCCAGAAGCTGAGCAGACTGATGTGAAGGTTGCTTATTTCTATGTGACTGTCACCTACACTGTTCATTTTCCAGATCCACCCATTAGACACAAGCAAGGGGGTTATAAACCAAATTCTATACCAGGCACGAGCTAGGATGTGTGTATTTGTAGGTGGATGTGCATGAGTATCTGTCTGCACACCTCCTTGTGTGAGTATGTGTGCATGAATGTGCATGTGTCAAATTGTATTATTTCCTGTATGTCAATAGCCAGTATCTATTAAATAGCAAAGAAGAAGTCATTATTTACTGTCATCAGGGTTATTTAAGATTGTTCTGTCATCTCTTATTAATGACATAGTATAGGAGCAAAAGGGTAAGAAATTAGCTGTATATTGTGGATTGAAATCCTAGCACCTGGGAGGCTGAGAGGGGACCTATTGCTATGAGCTCAAGGCCACCATTGTAGCCTCGTGTTGGCTACAATTATGAGGTCCAGGACATCTTTGGCTACAAAGGGTAAGTTCTATTTTAAAAGTAACAACAACAACAAAAGTAAATATTCAGTGATATATTCTATTATAGAATAAACCACACTTCAAATATAAAGCTTAAAAATAAAAGCTACAATCATAGTAAGTACAAAGGCCTATGCCCTCAGGAATGCAATAAAATGAAAAGACAAAAACAAATTATAAAAAGAAAGTGACTATGTTTTGTAACACAAAGGGATGAGGCTATAAAAATATTAGGGTAAGAAAACAAAGAAAACTTATCAACCAATATAAAAAAAAAAGGAGAGCCATTTAAAGGCACTATATGAAATGCAAAAACAAACTATATGAGAAGTTATAAGCTCATTTAGTAATCAAAAGAGTATCATTTTTAGGAATAAATTCTTCTATTAAAATAGTAACCACTTTATATATACTATTTTTTAAAGGATATTTTTGGACAATTGGTTATAGGACAGCAAATTTCTTAACCTTCTCTAGTAATCTAATGATAGAGATGACGCTCTTAGATACTTCATTTCTTGTGGCTTGGTTTGCAATGTGTGGGTCTCACAGTCATCAGCTGAAACTTTATCCCTAGTATGAACATATTTAGGGTTAAACGTTTTGGATTAGAAAAGTGTGATAGTTCCATTTCTACTGCACTATTAAAATACACCCACCGAAATGTAGTTGAAGTAGAAGCTTATTTAACCTTACAGTTAGTTCCAGGTCACAGTCCATTCTCGGGAAGTCAAACTAAAACCATGGACAAAAGCAGAGAGAAATGAGTGTGTGCATGCTTACTGCCTGGTTTATGGTAACTCCAATTCTACAGTCTTATGCAATTCCAAATCCCCCTACCTGGGGAACAGTACAGTAATTAATGCCAATGGCCTGTTGGTGTGGCCCAACTACAAGCATGAGACTCTGCTGCTTTGGAGCCTGGCTTTAATTTCTTACCTCACTTAAATTAATTAAAGCAACTTCCTATAGTCATGGTCACAGGGCAACCCAGAGTATCACAATAAGACTCTTTTCCCAGTTGATTCTCTTTTGTATCAAGCTGACAATCCCAGCACTCAGGGAGGCAGAGGCAAGAGGATCTCTGTGAGTTTGAGGCCAGCCTGGTCTACAGTGAACATCCAGGACAGTCAAGGCTACACAGAGAAACCTTGTCTCTAAAAAAAAAAAAAGAAAGTTGACAATGAAGAAGGTGATTATCTTAGGCACTCAGATATCTCAGCAACAGGATGAAACCCCTGAGAAGGAGTCTTGCTGTAAAATAGTCTGGATGCCCTGCTGCTGGACAGCACCCCCTTCACCTCCTCCTGACCCCACCACCCCACCTCCCCATCCCACCCCCACTACTACACACACAAAGCGCCTCTAGAAATAAGTGCAAAATAAGTGTGTATTGTTTCTAATTCACCCAGGGCATTTTGTTATAGCACAACAACAACAACACAACTAAAACTAAACTAATGTTTACTCAGTAATTCCTGTAGTACATAGCTATCCTGAAGGAGCAACTTGAGATTTGGACAGTAATATTACTTGAAATGTTACATTTAATATCGAAGGGAAAAAATTGGAACTATTCTAACTTGCACAAAAGAAAACTGGTTAAATTAATTTTGTTAATGCTTTTTCCAGAATTCTGAGCTAACTTCTAAAATGTTGCCTGGGCATTCACTTATTTAAAGACAAGTCCATGTAAAGATATAGATATCAAAACCTGGGTGACAGGGTAGAATAATTACATGCAATACAAATGTGATGCTTAATCACTACCATCAGCTTCCTGGGATTAGAAGCACCTATGCCATTAATGAGGCATATGTATGGGTGTACACTTAGGGGGGCTTCCAGAGAGGTTTAACTTTGGAAGGTATACCTTTCTTAACAGCTGCTGGTGACATTCCAAAGGCAGGAGTAACAGATCAAATGAAAGGGGGAGAGAAAAAAAAGCAAGAGAAATAGCATCCATTCTCTCCGCTTCCTAATTATAGATGCAGTGTTCTCAAACTGCTGCCTTGTCTTTCTCACCATAAAGGATTGTGATCTCTTCAAACTGGAGCCCACACTAAGCCTTCCTTAAGTTGTGTTTGCCAAACATTTTGTTGAACAACAAGAAAAGCAACTAATACAATTTCTAACTATGCATTGATATGCAAAATACATAAAAATGTTGGCAGTAGATATTTCTGTGTGCTATACATCATCACATATTTTTCTACTGTTTAAAGCTATGAGAAACTTATATGATATTTATGCACTTAAAATGTTACAAATAGAGGAAGGCCTGCATTAATGATATTCTGCTGCTGGGTGATGTGAAATTATCTCAGTTCTTGCCAGCAAGAAGGCCCAGTGTCAGTAATCTCTTTTCAAACTCAATTTTTAGAAATAAGCCAACTCCCATGACATGATTGACGTTCATTAGAGTAGCTGATGCCAATGGTCCATTGGTGTGGCCCTGACTACAACCATTCACCCCTGCTGTTCTGGAGCCTGGCTTGCTTGCCCAGGCAGACTGTCAGTCCTGCCAAAAGAAGTAGAAGTGGGAGAAGGGTAGCTTGAAGGAGATTATTGCCAGGGCTTGTGCTTATAATCTCACCAGTGTGTCCTTCATTTTAATGATGAAACTGTCGCTGACATCCAGAGCTTGTTCTCAACTGGCCTCAGACCATTAACTGCAGGAGCTCATGGGAACATGTTTTCCCCTGCTGGGTGTGAGTCGGATCACCCAACTGAATCAATAACTGGCTTGCCCTCCATAGACAGGTTGCAATTCATTCCATTAATTCTGCTGAATTTTTTGAAGATGACGTTCTTTCCTATTAAGAACCCCAAGGGCCACTCTGAGAAATCCACAGTTCTTATAAATGCCCCATACTCCACTACCTAAATGTGTAGGTTAAATCTATGTTTAAAACAACCAATCCTACTTTATTAAAAAAAAAAAACAGCAAAATAAGTGATTTCCTGAATCAAATATCTTTACACAATATGTTCCAGACTAGCTTTTATAATGGGAAAACATAGTTTAGTTGTTCTCTGTTCATAAAGAAACTAAACGCCAGCAAAAAACAGAGATTTTGCAAGGTGCTGTTCTACAAGTATAAAGAGAGCTACTTCTATAGCGTCTGCCTCTAGGGCAACTCTCAGGAGAAGCAAATTGTTTACAGGAGGAAACAAAGACAAGACAAGTGAATTGCACAGGGGACATGGTTTATGAGATGAGCCTTGAAGGATGTATAATAGCCTCACATGCCCAAGATCTTCACAACAGAAACAGAACAAAACATCTGTGGGACTATCACCTCTAAGCTTAATGTTAATTTTAATTGACTTAATTCTTTTTATTTTTACTTTCCTTTGTCTCTCATGAATCTTTTTCTCTACATTTTTTTATTTTTAGCAATTTTTATCATATTTCTTTTTACATATACATTTATATTATTACACATAAATAAAATAAACTACATACAACAAAAAGAACCATGAAATAAATGGAAATTATATAAATGTTACATTCATAGTGTTTTGGCTACTTGTATTTGGCAACCTTGAAGAAAAATCTTTCCTATCTTGGTGAGTGTAAAATTCTGAATGAAAATCAAAACCTGTCATATCTCATACCTATCAACTTAAAATATTTATCTAGACCTAAAACTATCTTAACCCATAAACAACTAAGCTTAATTATAAGACTAAACTATTTGATCTTCAACCCCATCAGGCATTTGAGAAAGAATAAAACTCAAATGCCTGAGTAAACCAGAAGTACATGTGAGCAGCTTCCAAAATGAAAAAATGACAGAGACAGCCTGAACAGTCACCCAAAATCTCTATGATGTTGGAGCATCCTCTTCACCCTTTGGACTTAATATATCTGAAAGATATATTTGTGAGGTCAGAACTATTGAGGACTTGCTTACCCTGTCTTGGCAGAGTTTGCCTGTCGACTCTGCCTGCATCCAAGCTCACCAGTTTTTCAGTCAGAATTCTATCTGTGGCAGAAATGAGGACCTTTTGCCCAGTGGCTGGTTTGCCACGTTTGAAGCCATCTTTATAAGGAGGTTCTTTGACGTTCATCATCTTTTTTGAGGTTGGCTGGGTATTGCCAGGAGTTAAACTGTTTTGTTGTCAAAGAATCTTTAAAGTAATAAAATCATCTTTAAATGCCATATTCTATAGGTCTCAGAGGCCTTTGAAGACTTTATCTATTTTACCTTAATTAACTATAGAATCTTATCTATCTGTTAAACCTAGTATGTATATTATTGTAATAAAAATAGACTAGTAATTGATATAACCATGATTTGATCAACTAACAATTAGCTTAGATTACGTAATTATCCTAAACAGCCTGCAATACCACTTTCAAGGTATTCGAAGTGAACATTGTATTATAAGTGAGTTGTATGGGATGGGTAGCTTTTTGTTTGCTCTCTTGGGCTACAGATACTTATTTTCATGGGAGTTGGTTATAAGTTATTATTGGTCTTATATTCAGAGAGAAAACAAGGTTGGATTCAGGGCTATCTCTCTTTTCCTTTATCTTTCTTTCATAGGTATGAAGATAGGAGTTGAAAAGAAAGAAGGAGGGATATAGAAATATATAAGGATGATTGAACAAAACAAAAAGTAGATTATTGAATCTATTCAACTTATGGCCTTAATTGTTATCCACAAATAAGGTTATTTTTAACTCTTTGGTATAGAATTTTGTATACTGATGAAAAATAACTTTAATTCTGATACATTGGTATAGAATTCAAATTTTAGATTATTCTTTGCACACATTACATATATTTCAACTTAATTCTTAATAAATATTAAGGTTATAAGTAGGTTTCCATATTAATGAGTTCTACATTAAATAAGACTAAGTGAGTCATCTATATCAATACAAAACTAATTTCAAAAATTAAACTGATCTCAAAAATTAAACATCTCCATGTTCTTTCAGTTCAGCTGATCTGCACTTTTGGGATTTCTGTGAGAATTAGAACAATTCCTCAGAGATAATTATTTCTTAGAAATCTGACTAAAGATTTCAAACCTTTGTTCATCCGGTACCGAAAAACACTCAAGGAAACACTAAGCAGTTTCAGGACAAGTGTGAGAATATGAAATGAAATATGAATGTGCAGTAACAATTTCTGACAGAAATGCTTTCCAATAGTTTTTCAGATTATTTATTGAAATCAGTGTAATTACAATTAGAGAATTCTGATAGCAATGTAATAGTGTCCAGACCAAGAACAGAAGCTTGGAGCAGAGTCCCTATTCCTCTATTCACTAGACAAGAGATGACCAAAAAAAAAAAAAAAATCATCTTCTGAAATTGAGTTTTCCTATCTGTGAACTTATAGACTTAAGGCCACTGTATTCTTTACTTCACAGTATTATGAAATTTTATGGTAAGTTTTGCAACTGTTAAAGTCGGGAGAGATAATCTCAGTCGATTTCTAAGTTTGTGCTAGGATACTCCATGCATGGTCCTTCACCGCACAATGCAAGAAGGGCAGAAGCACATGGAGGGCCTACTATAGATGGCTTGGGCAAAGGGGCTTGTCCAACCTTCTACCTTACAATATGATGCTGTCTTCTACAAACATGCTTGGACTAAACATGTGCAGCCCATCTCTTTCCCAACTCTACTTCCATCCGAAAAGGTCTACACTGTCTACTCTACAAATTGAGCTTCAGCTCGCAGGTGTATAAATATCTGCCCAGTTGGGGTTGTACCTCAGTGTCAGAGTACTTTACTAGCTTTCTCAATCCCCTGGGTTCAGTTCTCAAATAAAATAGCCAATGGCACAAAATCACACTTCTATAACTCAATACTTTGGAGCTAAAAGCCAGAGGAGAATCAAAAGATAGGGGCCATCCAATACTACATAATAAAGGTAAAAAAGGAAGGAGGGAGGGAGGGAGAGAGGAAGGGAGGCAGGAGAAGGAGAAGGAGAAAGAAAGAAACAAACAAAAAACATGGAAATGTCCATTGGTACGGAAGAATTAAAAAATCACTATATTGTTCCAATTACCTCATTTTGCAAAGTGAAACTGAAAAAAAAAAAGCTAAATAACATCTAACTTTAAGGAAGTATAACATGACAAACCAGATAATTAAGCCCAAGTCTTCTATTTCTAAGCTGAAAGCTTTTTCTACTACAGCCTATGGTAAAGATAAAGAAATGTCTCGCACTGTCACAGAAGTTGTCGCATCAAGGCATGTATGTCGAAAATAGGGCATCACATGCACAGCACAAACATGCTAGTTAGCAGCATACAAGTGTGGACAGCTCACTCATGTGTGGGCTTGCTCCGTAAAGGTGAAGCTGCAGGTATGTGCCAGGTGCTGTTTAAGCACTGGCTTCCACACTCCAAAAATTCACTTAGAAACAAAGAAGTTATGGCATTGAGGCTGCAACTGGAAGGAAGCAGCCACCTTTGAATGGAAGTGAGAAGTTCTCTACAGCTTATTTGGTTATCACAAATGCAAAAACGACCCTTCCAATTCTGTAGTTAACACTAGCTAATCTGTGCATTAGACCAGTTCTTACTCCTCTGAAAACCTCACACTGTTCTGTGGAACATACTCCTTCTTTCCTTCCCTTCAAGAAATTGCACAGATATTTCAGGAATCTCCTGTCTGTCCTTTCTAGTCAGGCTCCTCCCCCGGCACCTCTTTGTGGTAACAAGTAAGTATGTTCTTGTTCTTCCCATCTTACAAACCAATCAAAATCTCTCTTGCTCTCACGGATCAGTTGCTTTCCAGTTTCTTACCTTCAAAGTAAAGGTTTTTCTTTATATTTTGTGTGTGTGTGTGTGTGTGTGTGTGTGTGTGTGTGTGTGTGTGTGT
>OU015747.1:65263100-65289751 GCA_907169655.1 Acomys percivali
TGTGTGTGTGTGTGTGTGTGTGTGTGTGTGTGTGTGTGTGTGTGTGTGTGTGTGTTTTGCCCATATGTATGTTGTGCACTACATGTCTGCCTGGTGCCAAAGGAGTTCAGAAGAAAGTGTTAGAGCCTTGGTAACTGGACTTAGGGATGCTTGGGAGCAACCACGTGGGTGGCTGGAACCCAAACTCAGTTCCTCTGCAAAAGGAATAGTGCTCTTGACTGCTGAGTCATCTCTCCAGACTGTTAAGTAAATATTATATCAGACTCACTGGCAGTCACCAAACCCATCCTACTCCACCCAAAATCAGAGGTAAGCTCTAGTGTCTCTCTCCTATAGGATATGGGAAAGGATCCTACGCCCTTGACACTGAAACAGTGCTGACTATATGTGCAGCACGGTATTTATTTGTTGAGTAAATAAGTCATCTAAAACTATGATTTCTAATATACTTCTAAAAGATGGGTTACCACATATTATAAACTTTACTTGATACCAAACTGAATCACTTTGAAGAAATTTGAAAAAATTTCTGATAACCTAAGATGCTACTGTTAACCTATAAATGTAATTTATCCTTACCAATGCTACAACAGGACTTTTTGTATAAAATGGCAAAATAACCCTAAAACATTTTAAAAATAAGTATTTTAAAATAAAGAAGATATTCTGAGAAAGATGAATAGTGTGACTAAATCTGTGCTAGCAGATATAAAATGTGTATACAAAATATATAGAAGATATACAAAACAATAACAACTAAACAGTGTGAACCTGCCATCAGATGAGAGATCAGAAACAAAACAGAGTCTGGCTTGATGGTGCATGCCTTTAATCCCAGAACTCAGGAGGCAGAGGCAGGCCGATCACTCTGAGTTCGAGGCCAGCCTGGTCTACAAAACAAGTCTAGGACAACCAAGGCTACACAGAGAAATCCTGTCACAAAAAAAAAAACAAAAAAAGAAACAAACAAACAAACAAACAAAACAGATCTCATGGTCCTAATAATTTTATATGAAGACAGAACAGCCAATTAGGGAAGGAAAGAACACTCTTAAACAGAAGCTATTTCGGCAGTGTCCTGGAGACTTGTCAAAGTCACAAATAACACTCCCTAAAACCTTCTACTAATCCCACATGTATTACTGAGAGGAAACAAAGCAAATGAAAAGCAGTTTTCTAGTCTTGGAGGCAGGCTTTTTGGATTTATCAGCAAACTTAGAATCACAAACAACAACACTGGCAGGTGTCAGAATTAATGACTTCGAAGTGGAGAAATGGATATGGTAAAACAGTATAAACATACAAACAGGAACTCCATGTCCACAAGATTAAAAGCCACACAGAAAGCTAGCCTACAGTGTATCATGCACATGGCAAAGGTTAAAAAAGAATTGTGTCCACCCATCAGAGATAAGAACATTTCCATCTATAAGCAAGCAAAAATCAAGTATAAACTGTCAATAAACACATGAAAATAGAAAACTCATAAGTGATTAAAAGAATAGATGTCAGAGTATTGAGGTCTCTCTACCCAGTAGACAGATAAACCAAAAAGACTGGCAATACACCAGGCTGGCAGGAGGATGGAGAACAGACTTTGGAAACACTGTCTGGGAGAGCTAACTGGTATGACTGCTACAAGTCAGTTTGCACCTAATGTAAAGTGTCTATGAAGGGAATTACTAGACAACTGATCCATATGAGGTACTCTTTGCAGTCACTTAGAACTGAAAAACAAGATGTCTGCCACTCGATTATCATATGTATTACCATTGATCCATTCAAGAAAATATTAAAGAGATTTAATTCTGGGACTCTCCCTACATTTTTGAAATGAACTACAAGGGATTAAGTAGACGAAATCAGGTTATAAAACTACAACAGTACATCAGCATTTGTTGGCCCAGCTCTCCTCTTTCAGCTACATTGTTCCTGACAGTACCCTCTTTCATTCCCCTGGCTTCCTGCCAGGCCTTCCTCCCGCAGATTGTTCACACAGCAGCCCTGAGGATAGGCCTGCAGTGCCAGTATCTGGCTCCCTCCTTACTCTGTACTTAAAGACTATCAGTCTGCCACTGCCTAGTTCTCTACTCTTTGCCCAATCTTGCCTTGCTTATGCCCCAAACTTTGCTCCTGCCCTCTGGCTTCTATCCTACTTGCTCTAGCACCCTAGCATAGTAGCAATCTTTGCCTTCTACTGCTCGCCTTGCCCACTGCAACATTTATCCCTGTGCTTATTACTTTCTGCCCGGAGCCCTCGTGATGTCACCAGTCTTCCCTGTCCACACTGTCTCCTCTGTGCCTTTTTCAGTCCATATGAATACCATTTCCTCAGGATGGTCTTCCCTGGCTGCCCACTGCAGACCATCTCCCTTTTTATATGCCTTCCTGGCTGTTTTCATCATCACTATCATCCATCTCTCTGTGTCCAGGTTGAGGACAAGCTTTTTTTTGTATTTCTCTTTTCACTATGCCCCTTCCGTTATGTTACAGACTGGCTTATGTTGCACAGGCATACGGTGAGGAAGGGAGGGAAGCCAGGGGGAGCGGAGTGAGGGTCTGTCTGTGCCTGTTAGCTGATGTCCAGAAGCAAGGAAGAGATGATGATCTTTTGCTGCTATTATTTGATGTTCAGAAGTAGATGAACAGCCATAAAAAATGTAATAATCATAAGAATATACATGGTCATAGAAGCACCTGGATGTTGTTCCAGAAAGAAGGAGAAGGCATCACCAATGTTAGGGTCAAGTTTACACTGAACTCTGAACTCTGATGTCAGGATCCCAGACACACCCTGACTCAGGTCCCTAATTTCAAAAATGACATCAGTGACAACACGTGCTCTGTGTCATTGGCATACAGTGAAGCAAAAATTCCAGTTGAGCTGTTGATTTGAGATTTCAATTGCTTATACCCTCTTGCCATGGCTGTCTTTCTTGGAAAAATTGTACTCTAAACTAAAAACGTAAGATTTTTCTTTTCTTGTGTTTTCCATTTCATACCATAATTGCTACCAAACCTATCTATAGGCTTCCTACTCCCATTGTTATCAAGCAATTCCCAGCCCCATATATTTAAATTCTGAAGCTATATTTCCAGCAATTACTGTTTATATGTCCGTGGAATGAAGAATCAGGCTTTTGTGTCGAGTGCATGTACTTCTCCCAGTGACGCTATCTGATCTTATTGGAAGATTAAGGGACTTTTGAGAAAAGAAAACTATGAAAGTTCAAGGTGGCTTTAAAAATAATAATAATAATGAGAAATCCATTATACATTTTGGAGTCAATGTATATTTTCTGAATTCTGTGTAGCTGTATGCAGACTGGCACCTTTAGATAGTGTATAGTTAAATATTTATAATCATTATATTTACCCAACATCTTAGTAATACATGTCTAAGTCTTACTACAAATATTATCTCCATATTGTTTTCACATGTTCTTATAACCGTTTTCCTGAATAGCTTTACAAAAATAAAATTTTAAATATTATACAGAGAGCCTTTTGATACAGTTGAAAAACTGGCCTGTAAGAACACTTATGTTCAAAATATAACTGAAACAGCATAATAGTAGTTGGCAGACCTTCAGTAGTAGGTCATTTAGCATTTCTGGAATTGAAATTCATGACCTATAGAACAAACCAAAAAGAAAAAAGCAAATAAGCAAGTGAAATAAAGCCACTGGCTCTACTTCCCTTCTCAATGACCCTATAATTTGTATGGGGATCTGTTTGTATTTCAGATCATTTACCAGATTCCACTTGTGACTTGGCATCGAAGCCTTTCATCATTGCATATTTACTTTTCTGTCTTCCATACAGTCCTAATGCTATCGCTAGAGTGTGATTTGCCGCCTTCTGACTCTCACTAAACCCAGGTAGAAGTTTCATCCACAAAGTTACATGCTTTTGGTGTAAAGAGAGAAACAAGCTTATGACAGTGTCCAGTGTTCATAGTTTAAGAAAAGCTACTTGGGTGATTCCCATGACTAACATTGGCTTTGTACGATGAAGGATAGAGACCAGACAGGAAAACTGAGAAATGTGTGCTGTCTCTTGTCATGTGATGTTCTATGGTTCCTTGAGACACTGCTAGGAAGAAGCCAGCACCAGATGAGTCTCCAACAGCCATGATCTAATGTCAGCCCCTTTGCTTCGCAGTATAGTCTACCTAAAGTATTTTATTACAGTAACAAAAATAGACTAATATACTCAGTAAAAATCTTTGAAATTCAGATGATAGCAAGATATAGCAAGTGTAACGAGAGTGATGACTGTGAGTGGGGAGTCTTGCCAGTATCCACTACAATGGGCTCCACTGTCACTCTCAAAGCATCGTGGCTATCCTAACCCCTTGGACTTTGAAATTTTCTGATTTAGGAATGGGGTCATTGTAAATAAAAAGAGGTCTTAGAAAGATATCATTAGGGTGAGCCTCAATCTAATTTGACTAATAGCCCTATGAACAGAGGAAGTATTGATACAAACATGCTTAGGGCACAGAGCCACATGAGAAGGCAGGGCTCACAGTGCTGTTTCTCCTGTTTGTTGACCCCTTGGCCCCAGAAACACCCAGACTGCCAGCATTCACCAAAAGCTAGCTTTGGGTGACACAGACTCCCTTGATAACCCCATGTGAACCCTGTGGTTACCTTAATCCTGGATGCCTAGCTTAGAAACTGGAGATGATAGATTTCTATAACTTAAGGCCCTCTGGGGATCTTGTGAGTATGCCAGTTTGCCATTCAGGCGTCTCCCACCACACAGGCAAGAGGCTCATCCATCTGAGACTTCTCCCTCTTCTCCTTGTGACATCCCTTGATTTTTTGAAGTTTGTTCTCCTGCCACTCTCCTTTTGTGCTACAACCACACTATCACAGATGCATGACACCAAGGAAACTAAAGAAACTCTCAGGCGGATCGCTGACCATGACACCCACTTGCAATGTCACTCAGAAAAATTCTATCAAGTTTTCAAAGCCTGTTTTCTTCATCTATAAAATGAAGATAATATAGAAGGCTCTTGGAAGAGTGCCTGGGAATTGGTAAACATTGAATGCGCGTGAGCTCTTATATCAACTTTTAGCTCTGTGTTGTCATTTTTATCTGCACTATACTGTAGTCTTCCTTGATGCCTTCCACACACACCCTGGGGACCCATCCCAAGTCCTGACTTTGGTTTCTTTGGTCTCCTAATTTCTCACAACCCTTTCTCCACACCACTTGAGCCATGAGTACTCTTATCTCATTCTAGGCTTATTAAGTCCAAAATGTGTCCCACCTCCAACTTCTGAAATAAAAACGGAAACCACAAACTCAAATCACAGTTTCTTTTCTCATATGTGCTTGGCATTTTTAAAACATAAAATCAACTCTCTTCTGACTAAAAATAGTTTCCACTCAAGTACTTTCAGTAATAAAATTCTATCCCTTCCAGTAGCTTCCAGTCCACACCTGCCATCCTCAGTATTCACTGGTCCCTGTTTTTCTTCAGTTTGCTCTTACACACAGCCCCCTGCCCCCATGCCTACACTCAATGAGGTAAACAATTCCAGAGAGAATTATAAAGCCATTAAACTGTTTCAGTGAACTGAA
The DNA here is from genome assembly GCA_907169655.1 of Acomys percivali. Lineage (NCBI taxonomy): Eukaryota > Metazoa > Chordata > Mammalia > Rodentia > Muridae > Acomys > Acomys percivali. Next base: position 65,268,699 of record OU015747.1, read on the forward strand.
CATATTTTTAATACTTCTTTCCCTTCTGTTAGCTTTCTACACAGCCATGAGATTGTTCCTTTTAAGCACATTAGTAGGCATGCTCTCATAACCACTGGGTGTGAGAGCAGCTGTCTCTGGCCGCTGCTCCCCAACCCAATCCCTGGCGGTAGTTATCAGTGTCAATAATGAATGTCTGTTTCAAGAAGAAAATGAGCACCCTCCAAGTATAGCCTCTGTTCTCAGCGTCCTTTTTGGTTTCCTAAGAAGATCAGAATACCCTTGAAACTAAGTATTCTATGAGAAAATGTCCATTAAAGCAAATAGTTAAGCTTTTTAATGAAAGTATGTGTTCATCCCATAGCAGTAGAAACCACTTTTACTGAAGCTGTCTGCCAGCCCTGCAGTGAAATCTGATTTTCTCCCCAGGCCTGGATCCTACTCTCCCCTTCCCTTCATTCCTCCCTCCACATCCCACCCCCCCATCTCTGTCCCTGTCTCTCCCGCCCCCTCATTGTGTTCACATATGCACACTTTATAGAGGAATATCATTGATAAATTCGGAACAGGCACCCTTGGAAAAACAAGGCTCACATTTACCTTGTAGTCACTTCCTAAGAGTATAGAAGAGGAGTCTCCATTTTGGAGGAGCTACCAAAATTGTCTTTTCTTTTTCTGGCAGTGAGGCATTAGCGTATTTGGAAAAAATTAGGATTCTTGGGAGATAGAAGTAGAGGCTGTTGGGTGGAGAAGTTGCACATGATCAACATGTATTGGACAGATGCATGAGAATTTCCAAGAATGACAAAAATGCTATTTAAAAATGAAAGAAAACAATAAAAAACAAAAATCATAGTCTAAGCCAGATGCTATAAAAGTTATTTTCCAAACCCCCTTCTAGATTTTTCTCCTTGGAATTGATACTTTAATTGCTAAACCATAAACCTGTTCGATAGAAACCTCTAAAGACACTTTCAGTTCATCTTCCCTCTCGCGGAACAGCACCTTGTATCTGCCCAGAGAATTTAAACCATTCTCTCACACACTCTTTACATGGAGGCCTTCTCACAGCTCACTGGTTTTCTCCAGCTCATCAGTGACTTCTATTCAGCAGCTCCCCCATGGGGCTCCACATGCTGTGCCCCAGTGTGACAGTGACAGCTTTATTCTTAGCCTTCATAATCTCCCCATGCTGTCCATATGCTGCAGCTGAAGTTTCAGCAAACCTGGAAGGTACCTTCACATGAAGCAGGCAGGAACTTCAGCCCACAAACCCAGTCGGGCAAGCAACCTGCTCTGTTTTCACAAGGTCCATTCTGAAGAGGCAGCCAGCAGTTAATCCACAACAAACAGGGGCTCCACTTTGCTAAGGCAGCAACCTAACTTTCTGGGGGAGAGGATCTTTTGCTCAGGATGTTTGCTACCTGATGACAGTGTATTCGAGACAGACCTATGGCACTACTATCTCTGTATTAGTCTCTACGCTCTTTGTATTCCTAAGAAGCAAGAGCTATTTGACTATTTATCTCCTCACTGTTTAAAAGCTGCCTGTTCTTCTGGAGGAAGAAGGGATGTTGGTGTCCTGGGCCCTGGTACAGGATACAAGAAGCAGGTGACTTCTGGACTCAGTGTCATTGAGATTCTTCGGAAACAAGCATTTTCCTAAGGCTTCTTCAAGTCCATCCTCGTGTCGGCTTGCCTGTCTTCACATGCTCCCCATCCCACATTCCACCCAGACTCCAAAATGTATTCTGCCTCATGGAAGAGCACAGCCTTCTCCATCTCATACCATTCCTTCTAGGCAGGTCACTGGTGCCTTCCGGTCTGACTTACCTGCTCGGGAGGTAAGAAACACAGGACTTCCCCTCTTCTATTGATTTGTTTGTTGTCTGTATTCCATGTGAATCCCAAGTGCCATAAGTAGAGAAACATTCTTGTGTTTACAAGGATAGATTTTGGAACTCTAATCTTGGCTCTGCCATTTACTATGTAACCTTAGGTGAATGCTTCATAAAAGAAGGGAAACTGACCCTCACAGAGTGTTTAAGAGAGTAGTAATATGAGCCAACGACCTATATATAGTAAGTGCTATTAGTGTATATTATCAAAACATCTAGTACTTAGCATATTGTTTAAACCATATGGCGGCACAGCATCTAATTCTTGAATGTTAGGAGTGAATAAGAGAGTAGTACAAGTCTAAATGTATTCAATAAATACTATAATAATATAGTGTCTCCCATCTGTGATCCATTTACCCTACTAGGTAAAGAACAGTACAGCAAGAGCAAAGCCACTTGCTTAGATCCTAAAGAGGGTAGGATAACAGCTTGCGCCAATGCTTCTAACTGGACCCTTGCACCTTTGCAGCCCTCTCTGACCAACACTGGTGTTGACAGGCTCAGGCGAATAGAGGGTATAAATGAATGAATGCTCAATTTTCACCACTACTACAGAAATTATACATGCTACTTATTTGATTTAATGTGCTTACAGTTTTGCCTGCTCCATAAATGATGGCTCTTGTTTTTAACCATTCCCTAAAAACTGTCATTTGACAGCAGTAATCCTTGAGCTTAAAATGGATTAATAGCAGTTGACTTCTATCCTCCTTAAAATTATTATGTATGTTTTAAGTGATATGTGCATATATACATATTTACACATACATCCCATTTTGAAGACCAGGTTTAATTTTAGTACTTAAATGGATAATCCAGTTAAATCTCTGAAAAGCCTTCCTACTGAGCCATGTATTGGTACTTCCTTTTCAATGCCTGAAAACAAAACAAAACATAAAAAAGGAAGATAATATAAAATTACTCTTATGGATGAGGTATAATGAATTTAAGATTAACAATTATATGTATAGTGCAAGGCCCTTTTGATATTTGTTTTGTGAGCTTTAAGATTCCATTGTGTCTGTTTAACCCTTTGCCTTACTTTCTGTCTGTCCTTTCCAAGGCATCTCATGATGAAAGTCAAAAAAACACTTTTCCCCAATAAACCTGTTTTGAATTAGGACTTGGGATTGAAATGGGCAAGTGGAAGTATCTCAATCTATTTATATGATAATCTTAAAACTTAGTCAACCATGAGAAATATGGAAGTAGAACTCATTTTGTTGTGACCAGCTTGTCAGAGCCTGACCCTTCTATTTACTGTTTCCTGCTACTTTATTGGTGTCTGCAGAAGGACTCACAGGGCAGTAGCACATAAATGATATGAGTTCTGCTGAGGACACCCAAGAACATCACTCCTCAAATGTGTTCAATAGCACAATATCCAAATTCTATATGCTCACCAAGTCCTCAAGCAACCTAATTTCCAACATGTGCCTCTTTATCTGCTTTCTCTGGATCTCATCCTCTAGACATAAAAGCCAGAAGGTCCATTCATGGTGGCACAGATGTAACCCAGCTACTGGGTAGGCTGAAACAAGAGGATGATGGACATGAAGCCAGCTTGTGCTACACAGCGAGTTCAAGGCTATCTTGGGCTACATAGTAAGACTCTGTGCTGGCTAGATTTTGTATCAACTTGACACATGCTAAAGTTTTCTGGTAAGAGAGTACTTCAATTGAGAAATACCTCCATGAGATTGACCTATAGGAAAATATGTAGGGCACTTTCTTGATTAATGGTGGAGGTGGATGGTCTTGTCCACTGTAGGTAGTTTCTTCTGCTGGGCAGGCAGCCCTCACTTGAATAAGAAGTCAGGCTGAACAAGCCATGGGGAGCATGTCAGTCACCAATGCTCCTCCATGGCCTAGGCTTCAGTTCCTGCCTCCAGATTCCTGCCTTCAGTTCCTGCCCTGACGTCCTTTGATAATGGACTGTGATGTGGAAGTATAAGATGAAACAAACCCTTCCCAATCAAATTGATTTTTATCATGGTGTTTTATCACAATACAAAGAGTCGGCCGCCCACCTCCAAAATAAAACCCACCAAAGTCAATCATCCAAAAGCCTAAATATAAAATTAATATCTCCCTGTCACATTTTTTGTCAATTCCATGATTCATTTTCTAGGTATCTATCACTTCCTCTCTCACCTAAAATCCCATCACGTTTTGTTCAGCTTGCTGGATCAAAATGACAGTGACCTAAACTTGCTCAAATGGGAATTCTCCCACTATTTTTTTCATTAAAGTCTGCCCATAAACTTTGCACCCTGCTCTTCTCTTATCCCATCTCTATACCAGTGCTCTTCCCAACCCAAAAAGCTCATAGTTACAATATATTAATTCATTATAATGGAAAAAGTTGCCTTTTATATGTGGGAATCGATTTATGACAATCTTAAATAAGCCTTTTTAAAATTGATGAGTCTACTGTAAATGCATACTGTGCAAGGCATACAATTAAACCAGGCAATGCTGGTTATGACTTGTGTATAATGAAATGAAAACAATATCATCATTAAACACCAAATAAAGCCATTGATTCCATGTATTATTCTGACAGTTTTAATTGAATTGCAGTTCCCCCACTTCAGTTCTTAATTACACATTTCATGCAGAATCTTTATTTTTATGCACAGAATAGGATAATTTCCTCTTCTTCCTTACCTTAGTGTCTAAAAATACAAGCCTATTGAGAACAGAAAAGTCTTTGTTGGTCTTAATTAAAGCAAAACACCTGCTTCTATCCTGGGAGCTGAATGTGTAGCTGTACTGTGAGACAATTACCAAGAACAAGGACAATAGGCTGCTTCCTGTTGCATGTCCTTCCCCTGACTTGAGGTCTCGGACCTCTCCAGATTCTATCAGAGGAGGAAAGCCGTGACATCACACTGTCTGGCAAAGAAAGCCAAAGAGGATTCCTCAGACTGCTAATGAGCTTTAACTCTGTCTAGGCTGGTGGGTCGAGACAGAACAAAGCAAAACAAACACTGATACTTTTGGGAGTATATGTGGTTAGGGAGATAATACTCCACCTGAAAATCCCCTCCTTGCTTAACTTGTCAAATACTTAATGGCAAAATGAGGCCTTTTTGCAGGTATGTGGGATATACTGAGATTCCATGAAGTACGTATAAGCAAAGGGAATAATGTCTAACTGAACCTAGGAAAGCTGCCTGTGACAACTGGACTCTCATTGGTTCAGAAGAGATTCGAGGACCAGAAACCATGTTCTTTTCTCTACCCATAACCATGGTGGCGGCTTATACGTTGCTTCTGCTGGACTCACATCATTCTATACCTCCACAATTCCATTTCTAGGATGCAATCCACAGGGCCAGATGTTCATGTCTAGAGTTATTATGATAGGGGTAATGGGCACATTATTCACCTCAGACTTATAATATAGGCAAATGTTGGTACTCCAGCTAAGACAGTATCCCAGCCACACTCTAGCTGGTGAACCAACCTTGCAACGAAGAACCAAGGATGAATTTGGATCCCTCTTCGATGTTCCAGTGGCATTAAGTATGAAGTGAATAGAAGCCAAAACATTGTTCTCATAGGCAGAAAGCATCAGATGACCAGGGCCTGAGTCATAGTCAGTAGTTAGTGCATAAGAGGAAGTGGCTGTCATTTGGACACTAAACTAGAAAAGACACACTATTCACCTCCTGAAAACACTGTCTGATCCACTGAGGAGCTAACTTCCACAGCTTGTCTCCATACCCGGGCATTGCTCTCCACTCTCTGGGAAGCTGCATTTGTGCCTCCAGGACCAGCACTGGCAGGAGCTCTGTCTTGGAGTGAGAAAAGGGACCAGCTATTCTTGTACTCACATTAGCCATGCCCCAGCTCATTGCCAGTATTGCCCTGTGCAGTGTGCTGCAAAGCATTTTAATAAGCTTAACCTGATTCAGTCTGCTCTTAATTCCCAGCCTATCTTTCAACAGAATTAAGCATGCAAAGGCCAATGTCCAAGAAATAAGAATATAGAGCAGGTGGGGGAAGGGGACACAGTTTCTTATGTTATAGACACTACTGGCTTTTACATCAGTTACCACTTCATTTATATATCAGTTACACATAACTACTGTGTGTTGGTGTATTAAAAATGTGTGGTTATTTTTGCACAAATAATACATATACTGTGTGAGACATAACTTTATATATAGGAAACAAAATATATGACATGAACTGGACAAAAAAGTGTTAAATATCAAATGTTAAGAGCTTATCTTACATACTTTATAATATTCCTGACTCAGACTCTACACTAATAGACAGCTGGCAAATCTATAAATAATATTGATTTTTTTTTTTGCTCATTGTTCCGAATGTTGCAAACTATTGCTTTATGCCACTGTAACATCTATTTCAAGTTAGTTTCCTTGGAATACCTTTTGTAACTATATTGTCCTTATTAATAAATTAAAACACAGTAAATTTGAACAATGTGGATTTTGTTCCACATAATTTCACTGAGATTAAAAAAGATTATGACAGAGATGATAAATTTTGAGCTTACAGAGGTTATCCTTCAGAAGGGTTCAGGAAATTATTCTTTCACTATTCAAAATGGAAAATCATAAAACATGGAGATTATAACAAATCCTTGGCATGAATTCACATAAAGATGTCCTGCCAACACTTTAATTAGGGAGAATAGGTTAGCTTATTAAATATCATTGAGGGACTATTGCCCAAAGAGAGGTTTGTCTAAGGAGAAGTCAATGAAATGAGGCTCAAACATAGCTTATATCACATTTCTCCTTGACGTTCTTTGAAAAGAACATTCTCCTTTACCTTTCTCTTGAAAAGAGAAAAACAGTTAAATAAGAACCTTCAAATTCATCTGATGGAAAGGCCTAGAGAATAATTGAATGGGAGGCATGGTGGTACCGAGGATCTTTCCAAAGCCAGGCACCAAAAGCAATCAAGTAAGGAGGCTCCTGACAGAGAAGGATTTGTTTGTCACTGAGCTTGTACGTGAACTTCCATGAAGGTCCATAAGACTCACTGAACCACTCGTTAACATAATAAAATGTAGATTTACCATCACAAGATATGAGAGAAAAAATGACATGTTAAGAAAAGTGAAATAGAGAGATGTCTTGGTGGTGAATTCTCAGCTGTGCCAGTGTGAAGACTTGAATTTGGATCTCCAGAGTCTACAATAAGGCCAGGCATAACAGTAAACATCCATAATACCCACACTCCAACAACAAGGCTGGAGATACAGAGAAATCACCAGAAATTTGGGAGTAAGCTAGCATGACATATGTGACAGTGAGTAAAATCCCGTAAGGTCAAAGGTAAGGACCAATACCTAAGGCTGCCATCTGATTTTCACAGATGCATCACACACACACACACACACACACACACACACACACACATATATATAGAGAGAGAGAGACAGAGACAGAGAGAGACAGAGATAAAGAGAGACAGAGACAGAGAGAGACAGGGACAGAGACAGAGAGAGACAGAGACAGAGACAGAGAGAGAGAGAGAGAGAGAGAGAGAGAGAGAGAGAGAGAGAGAGAGAACAAAAACTGGGTATAAGCTGGCAGAAACTCTCCCCATGAAATATAGTCTGTATTTTCTTTATGTCACTTTTTTTATAGGGCAAATTTTCTTGCCTGCATTACTCCATTATTATAAATTGGGCATCATACGAATAACTTGCTTGATGGAATCCTACTGATCTAAGGTTAATGCTTAACTATTACCAGGAAGTAAGGTTGCAGGTGCTGTGACCAATGGAGAGTACAAACAGCATACAATTCAGCAAATCCATCCGGAGTCCTACAATAAAGCAATTTTGGTGCTGGGGGACTTGAAGCCAGTGGAATTTATGTGAAAGAAATCTGTCCCCTGGGCTGTGGTAGTTTATGTCTCAATATTGGAAGTTCAACATTTTTTTGCATCAGAAAAGTTATTCTTGGTGGTTGCCAGAGTAAATCCATGTTATCCTGCATGCTGAAGCAGTTCAGCTGAATCTAATTAGAACATCTGCAGATTTATGCAGCTTTCTGTATATTAAAGTCTCTACTCTTGTGAAATAAATATTTTTTTCCATTCCTTCATTTTGCCCATCTCAGTGTTAATCACATTAATGTGGTATAAATTTTAACAACTGTTTTTATGATACTATAATTAATGATGCAATACATGTCTACAATAGCAAGACTTTGTAGTAGTGTCAGCGTGGGCTGAGTACCCATACCATCCTATTGGCCATCAGTTCTGGCTTGGAAAAGAGAAGCCCTTGTGTGTGTAGACATGGCTTCTCCTTGTTAGTTTCTCTGAGATCTTCAAGGTGACCCATGACTTGTGGGATTTTTAAGAAGAACTCTTTGGTCTTGCTTCCTTTTCACAGAAAACTCAGTGTATCTTATAGACAACTAAGCAAAAGAAAAGAAAAGAAAATGTCAGCTTGTTTCTGCAATTTAGACAAATTACTCAGACTCAAGGAGAAGTGGGTATTTTGCTACCTCCAACTACTTCCATAAGCAAGGCCACTATCTTCCTTGAGTAATAAAGGACACAGATATGGTACTTCAAGTCAGGGCTTGTAATGATCACCGGCCTTCCATATCAGAGTATGTATGCTAACTTTAAGGAAATGAGTGACTTCATCAGTCTCATAACAACTCAAAGAGTTACCCATTAGCCTCAAATTAAACTTAGTTTCTGTTTCTCAAGCTGAGAAGCAAACTAGTGCAGAGACGTTATGCTTGAGTCAGAAAGCCTTACAGAAGATGTGCTGTATAACTGGCCACATGGGAACCACAAGACCACGACCCACAGAATCAACTGGCTGGGACTCATGAGAATTTGCAGAGATGAGGGAACCTGTAGGGATCTGACCTGGTTCCTCTGAATATATGTCATTGTTGAGTAGCTTGGGGTTCTTGTGGAAATCCTAAGAGTGGGAGGGAGCAAGGCCTGTCCCTGAATCTTTTGCCTACGTGTGGGACTCTTTTCCTCCTATTGAGTTGCCTTTCTAGCCTTAAGGTGTGAATATGTGCCTCATCTTATTATAGTTTGCTGTGCTGTGTTTGATGTCCCTGGTAAGGCTGCTCTCTTTTGAACTTGAATGGAGGCAGAGAGGAAGTGGATATGAGAAAGAGGGGAGGTGGGGTGCTGAGAGATTGTGGGAATGTAATATATGAGAAAAGAATTTTATAAATTAAAAAGACAGTAATCAAACACTAAGAGGATTAAAATTTTCACAAGTAAAGGAAAATAACATTTACCTAGGTATATAGCATTAAATGAAACAGTAAGTGTAGCTAGCACATGTGATACCAAAATGTGAAAAATGAAGATAGAGGCATTAAAAAATTGGAGCAAGTAAAACAACCCTTTTCTTGGGTTAATAATGTAAGTCAGTTGGCAGAGTGCTGGACCAGAATCCTGGTTTGCTCCTCTGCTACAGTAAAATACTGACACAAAGTAACCTGAGAAGGAAAGGGTTTATTTGGCTAACATATCCAGAAAAAAAAGTCAATCACTGAGGAAAGTCAGGGTGGGAGCTCAAACAGGAGCAGAAGCAGAGATATGGAAGGAAGCTGCACACTGAATCGCTTTCCTACACAGCCTTGAACCCCCTGCCCAGGTAACACTGTGGATGGATATAGATCCTCCGACATTAATCATTAATCAGAAAATACCACAAAGACTTCCCCAAGGGCCAATCTGATTAAGGCAATTCCACAACTCATAATATAGAAATAAATGTGTTTTTTAAAGATACACATTTAACATTTGAAAAACAAGAAAAAAACCTTCTGCAACTAAATTAAGGAGAACACTAATTTATTTAAAAGAAAATAACTTTGGAGCTGGAAAGATGGCTCTGCAACTAGGTGCACTTACAACTCTTGCAAAAGTCCTAACTTCAGTTCCAAGCAAACACCTGGCAGCTCACCATCATGTGTGAGTCCAGTTCCAGGTATCTGATGTTTTTATCTGACATATTCTGGCCCAAGACATGTGTGTACTGCACAGTCATACATGCAGACAAAATGTCTATACACAAAAAGTAAAAAGAATGTTTTTAAAAAGCTATGGCCCACACTGAAATGATTGTTCTGAGTGAATTTTTATCTTTCCAGTAGTCAAGCCATACTTACAGTTCTCAAAGTGCTGAGCCTAAACCAACAAGGTCAGTGCCATTTTGGGAAAGTCTTAAAATGCTAATTTTTTCTTTTTTAAATATTTTATTCAGATTACATCCAGAATGCTATCCCCTCAGTAGAATCTTCTCGTTCTCCCCCTCTCTCTTTCATCCTACTTCCCTCCCTTAGACCTGTGACAGAAGGGGTCCTCCTCCCCCACCATATAACCACAGCCTATCATGTCTCAACTGGATGGCCTGCTTCCCCTTCCTCTGAGTGCCTCCAGGGCCCATTTCCAGGGCCTAAAAAGGGGACACTGTGAGGTTGAGGCTCAGCAATTTGTGTCTAACAAGCCCCCCCCCCATGAGGGCGTGGTGAATGCTCAACACTGAGAAGCACTACTTTAAGCCTCCCCTCAGCTGTGTTCACACCCTTTACCTGCTTTTCCAGGGCTATACAGGAGCTCCTGTCTTTGTCCATAAGGATGTGCAAGCAAGTACCTGGTAGACATGCTGAACAATCGAGTGTCTACTTTCTCCTTGGCATTCAATTTCTCCTTATTCATAACTAACTGATGTCTAGTGGCCAATTAGGTTATGTTAATTCAACTGGTTCCAGCTCTATCCAGAATTAACATGAAATCTCTCCTAAAATATTCAAATAAGTTTTTAAGCATACATATATACAAACAAACAAACAAACACATCTTTCTTTTCAAAAACAAGCATTTGGGCCAATTTTTATTCAAGGATGAAAGTAGATTTTTAAAAAGTATTATTCATTTTGTACACTGGTTGTATATGGACATTAAAGAAATAAAAATTATGGTTAAAAACTATAGCTTTGAGTCCAATAAGAGTGTAGAAAAAGGGAGAAGCATATCATCATTATGTGACTATATAAAGTGCTTATCATTCTCAAGTTACTCAATCACTCATTGGCCCATTTCACAAATACTCATAAAGTACCTCTGTGTCAGTCAGGGTTCCGGGTATGAAGCATGAGCTGGGAACAGGACAGAGGCATTTCTCCTGGAGCTCACACTGTAATGGAGAGAAATGCACTATAAATAACGAAAGGATCAATAAATACAATAACCATGGTTTGTGCTATGTATTCTGCAAGACATAAACAGGACAATGTGATAAAGGGGGCAAGAATGGGTTAGAAATCTGGGTGATTAGATCTCAGCTCAGTTATGAAAAGTAGAAGTAGCCATTTAGATGAAGAGATAGAGAAATTAAAGGGTTGAAGTAAACTACAACTTAGTATTTTCCAATATATGAAAGAAAGCCATAGTAAGTGGAGCAGTTAGAAAGGAAATACTGTTCAGGGAATATAACTAAAAACATCCCAATCCAGGAAACCTTTCCACAAGGTAAAGAATTATATTGTTGAATAATATATTAGCACAACATTGATAGTGAGTCCATTAATACAGTACAGTGACTAAAAGGCGTATGCCCTTTGATGCAGCTGACCAGATACAATGCATTGGATGCAAGTTTCACAAGACACGTGATAACAAGTCCTCACCTAAGAGCTGCTAAAAACACAACCCTCCCCTGCTCCAACCCATGCACACACCTTCCTAAATCACTTGGCAGTTGGCGATACTACCTATGTTAGTTGTGTGCCTTTATCCAAAGGACTCTATTACAAGAGGGAGTTTTGCAGCTTGGAATGAGGGTCTGCACTCCCATAAAAACTACAAGATGGTGCTGCCTTCCTTAGGGATTACAAATCAAAGAGCTGGCCCCTGGTCCTTGAGAAAGACAGAACAAAACAGAACGGACAAGAGGTTTATTTATCTTTAAGGATGATTCTCATGCTTTTCATACAGACAGAAAGAACTTATAAGTTTTCTGAAATAAATGTCTCAAGAAGAGGATTGAAGTTTTTCTCTTTGTTTTCAGCAGGGAAAAGTATAAGCCTGTTTTAAAAATTTGTGTTCATCCTTATAAAAATGCTTAAGTTAAAGTAATGGGCTGTAGTATAGAGTTTAGGAAAGGCTTTTATTTTACTCTTAAATAAATGGGAAAACAATGAAGGTTTTGACACAGTCTAATTTATGTCTTTAACAAGACAGTCCCCTTAACATGGTGTACAGAGAAAACCAGAACATATTTCCTGGCTATTTCCACCTCTAATGAATAACCTCAATGTAATCATAGAAAAAATGGACAAACCTAAATTTTTAAACATTTTATAGACGCAGCCAGTAATGTCAAGTTCACATAAGGCCAAGACTAAGAACTGGTTACAAATTGCAGTACACTAAAGAGTTATGTCATATAAATGCAGTGTTGGGCCCTAGATTGGATCCTGGACCAGAAACATGAGAGGAACAGCTGGTGAAATGAACGTGCTCTGGAGCTTAATGAAGAGCACTGAATCAGGCCAGTTTCCTGGTTTCCATAATTGGGCATGTCTGTGAGGCATTAAAATTAGGAGATTAGTAGGTGGCCTGTGGGAACTTTCTGAATGACTTTTTAAATTTTCATAATCTAAGATTATTTCAAAATTAATTTTTTAATTGTAAAAATGAACATTTAAAGAAACCAAGAACACTATGTTAGATCCAGACACAGAAACAACAAATACTGTATTTTCTCAGCAGTTAAAAATATGAGAGTGAAATTCATACTAGAAAGTGACTACCAGAGCAGAGGGAAAGGAATAGAGGAACATCAGACAGTGCCATTATAACATGCAGTTAAGAAACCATTCCAGAGATGTACATGCAGTTCAGTAGGGTAACCATCACACACACGCACATACACACACACAAACACACACACACACAAGAATGCATGTGTGCACACACATGTATTACTTATTTTTAAAGAAAAGAAACAGAGTGGTTTGAAGGTTCCCAACAGAAAGAAAAAACAAGTTTTTAGAAGCTAGAAATGCTAACTTTCATGATTAAACCATTACATGGGATTCATGTATTGAATTGGCACAACTTGTCCACAAAGATGTGGGCTTATCATGTGACAATTAAAAACCAGCATTTAAAGGGAAAAGATCACTTAGACTACTGAGTGAATTGTCTGGTAGAGGAAGAAGTGGAAGGTTAGTTAGAAGCTTGGTGACAGGCCACAGCTTCAAGATGGTGCAGGCAGAATGGAAAAGGTTTGGATGTGCAGGGTGTTCAGGAGAGTAAATAGAGTACTTAACTTAGATCTGTCTCATAGGAGATGTGAAGGGCAGAGGTCACCTCTAGGGGATAGCATGATTGATTATGTTGTGATGTCGCATTGTTCAGAGGAAACTAAAGATGACACACTTCTTTTTAAAATATGTTTTATTAATTTATTCATATTACATCTCAATGGTTATCCCATCCTTTGTATCCTCCCATTCCTCCCTCCCTCCCATTTTCGCCTTATTCCCCTCCCCTATGACTGTGACTGAGGGGGACCTCCTCCCCCTGTATAGGCTCATAGGGTATCAAGTCTCTTCTTGGTAGCTTGCTATGCTTCCTCTGAGTGCCACAGTGACCTGAGACTGTGACATACTTCTTAAATAACATCTTTGGTTATGAACTTGTTCACTGAAATGTTCTGAGCTGAGCTTTGGGGGAGTGTTGATCAGTGTTGTGATAGTTGATGTGAGCTTCAAGAAACATACAGCATACCTAAGGCTTATTTCTAACCAGCCTTTAGTTGTAGGTTCATTTTTACCCTCACTTCTCCCAAATCTCCTTAAACCTAGAATGGAAAACTAATAAGCCATAAGAAGGCAACCAGACCATAATTGGTTCTATTGGTTCCATCGACTTAGCCAATTGTAGAAGCCAAAACAAAACTACTACTTAAATATTTGTATTTATTTATTTTAAAGGTTACTATGCCATGTAGAGTTAAAGATTATCTAATTTTATTAAACTAAACTTCACAAAATTGCCAAGTGTATGTTAAGGATAATACTAAAAAGCATGCTACTCTATATGCTAATTAAAATTAAATCTTAAAGAATTTGTAAAAATAGGATTTGAATGGCTGTATTCTGTTTTAGTAGATAAAACTGATTCCAGAAGCCACAAGTTACTGGTAAAAGTTCCCAGTGCTAGAGTTTGGCTACATCAATGTTGTTGGCCAGGGAGGCAACTGAGGCTCCCACACAAATACAAACTATTTCCAATGCCCTTCACTGCCCATGACAACAAGACAGTAAGCCCGAGTTGATAAGCACACACTGCACTCTTTAGTTGTAGGCCATACATAGACTAATCTGGCCCTGAGATAGAAGCTTCCACCTTACAGGGTATCTTTGATAATATGAAAAGGTCCTATGCAGGCTGCTTGGTAAGAGAAGTCATTAATAGACTTCTGTAGGTGTAGGCTCTGAGGTTTACATTACCAAGTTTCCAGTCACGGTGGGCCCACTGGTACAAGAATAACATAACTGGTTCAGCAATAACCATTGGGTTTCTGATTTATTTGAGGCCTGTTCCAGACAAGAGAATTCTTGCCTGGTAGTGTGAAGTTGCTCAAAATCCCATGAAGAAATTGTAGACATGTTGTGTGCATTAAACTGACTTCTAAACATCTATACTTATGATCCCTGATTAGTGCTCCTTTCACATTTGGTCAAAGAATTTTCCCAGTGGAGAGCAGTCACTGCAGACTTATCACTGGTCAAAGGGCTAAGAATAAGTGACAGTTGTAAGTGACTTTAATGTTCAGTCACAGATGAGACATTCATTTATATATCATACCCTCCAAGTCTCTGGAAGCATCATGGAAGAGCAAGTGCAAAGAATGGAAGAGTTGGAGGGAAGGGAGGAAAGTTGAATGATGTCACCTTGGGGACAAGAACTCATACCAACTCTGAACACCTGAACAAAGTCTGCATAAGATTGGGCCAGTCAATACTACAGCTTGGATGTGAAGGGGCTAACCTGATCCTCCCTGAGGATTTAAGTTTCCTGAGGGTAGTGCCAGTGGCCCCCAAGGCCCCACTCATTCCTTCAAAGATATTGGCAATTAATAGTTAGTTTCCGGGGAAGAATGAGACATTTCCTTCAAATATATACTACCTCGTAAGTTGTCCATGTCTTAGTTGATAAACCTCATTTCCAAGGTCATATAAGCAATTATAATTAAGTTCACTGAGTCACCAAAACCACAGGAAAATTAGAACACTGGAAAGCCTTTTGGGAAGAGGAAGGGCATCATCAGGATGGTGAGGGGGACATATTCTTCACGAATAGAAGGTTGCAATGTATTCAAGGCTTGCCTGTCCTAAAGAGTGACACATAGTTCAACACAAAAGGAATTAACTAAATAAAATTAAAATTTTTGAGTCACTGCTACTCGCAGATCAAATTGGGAATCTTAGAAGTATCAGTAATTCAAGAAATATATGTATATAGGTAAGCAAGGAAACATGAAATAAGTATTGTCATATGTTGCTAACAATGGCAGAAATTACTGCAGGTTTCTGAATCCTCACAGTGTGCATAGCACCCAATTCATCAGTTTCTCTGGGAAAAAAGTAATGTCTTCTCTACCTTTCAGTTATTAAAAATTATCAAGCTATAATGAGTAAAAAGTGTTTGATTTGAACAGAAAATAGACTAGAGAAGTAGATTTATATTAATATTTATGAACATGTAGGTCACTATGTTTGTATAATTAAGAGCACACACTTGCCACATATAGCAATCACAAAGTTGTTTTTTAATAATCAATAAACCAAATAACCCAGATGAGAAATGGGGCTTGGCAGGCCTTAATGTCAACAATTAATAAATGGGACCTCATGAGGCTGAGAAGCTTCTGTAAGGCTAGAGACACTGTCAAGAGAACAAAGCAACAGCCTACAGACTGGGAAAAAATCTTCACCAACCCTACATCTGACAAAGGTCTAATATCCAAAATATATAAAGAACTCAAGAAATTAAACACCACCAAACCAAATAACCCAATTGAGAAATGGGGCTTGGAACTAAACAGAGAATTCTCAACAGGAGAATATCAAATGGCTGAGAAACACTTAAAGAAATGCTCAACCTCCTTAGTTATCAGGGAAATGCAAATCAAAACAACTCTGAGATTCCATCTTACACCCATCAGAATGGCTAAGATCAAAAACTCAAGTGACACCACATGCTGGAGAGGATGTGGGTAGAGAGGAAAACTCCTTCATTGCTGGTGGGAATGCAAACTAGTACAATCACTTTGGAAATCTATCTGGTGCTATCTCAGAAAACTGGGAATAGGGCTTCCTCAAGACCCAGCTATTCCACTCCTTGGAATATACCCAGAAGATGCACCAGCACACAACAAGAAAATTTGCTCAACCATGTTCATAGCAGCCTTATTCATAATAGCCAGATCATGGAAACAGCCTAAATGTCCCTCAGTTGAAGAATGGATAAAGAAACTGTGGTACATATACACTATGGAATACTACTCAGCTATTAAAAACAAGGAATTCCCAAAATTTGTGGACAAATGGATTGAGCTAGAAATGATCATAATGAGTGAGTTAACCCAGAAGCAGAAAGACCCAAATGGTATATACTCACTTATATCTGCATACTAGCCCAATGAGCATGTCCCACGAAAGCCTTCCCTTACCAGGAAACTGGGACAGAGGGGAGAACATCCTATTGGGACTCTAGATGAGAGAACAATGGGAGAATAGCAATGTAGAAGGATCCAGTGGGTCCTAGAAACCTACAAGTAGAACATTATGATAGGCAGATTTGGGTCATGGGGTCCCGCTCACTAAGGCCCTAGCCAAGGACAATACAGGCGGTAAAATTTAAACCCCTACCCTGATCTAGCCCATGGACAGGACAGTCTCCACACTTGAGTGGAGAGAGGAATTTGACTTTCTCATGTACTCTGGTGCCTCATATTTGACTATGTCCCCTGGAGGGGGAGACCTAGTGGCACTCAGAGGAAGGACAGCAGGTCACTGAGAAGAGACTTGATACCCTATGAGCATATACAGGGGGAGGTAATCCCTCTGAGGAACAGTCATAGGGGAGGGGAATAAGGGGAAAATGGGAGGGAGGGGAGAATGGGAGGATACAAGGGATGGGATAACCATAGAGATGTAACAAGAATAAATTAATAAAAAATAAAAATTTAAAATTTAAAAATTTAAAATAAATAAATAAAATTTAAAAAAGATCTAATAAAATAAAAATCACACAAGTATTTTCAAGATAAAAATCAATTGAACTTATATATGCAAATGTGCACTAACCAGTGACAAAATTTATGGATTTTAAAAATTATTAAGGCAATGGAAATTAAACTATATTGCTTGAGCATGGTGGCTTGTTCCTGTAATTCGAGCACCCCAGAAGTGGATTAAAAAGATATGGAGTTCAATCTTATTTGGCAACACAGGAATGCAATATCCTTGGCTACATGTGACCCTATCTCAAAACAAACACAAAAGCAGAAAGAAAGAATTAAACCACGACATTTTGCCCACAACAGTAATAAATTTTATACCTGAAAGTGTAAACAATGGAGTGTGCATTAATGTTGGGGATACAAACTGATAGGGTATTTCAGTAGCAATTTGGCAACAGAATATAGGAAAGACAAGGCTAGGCTGTGACAGAAATGCAGAGTGTTTGCTTACAGAACATGAGGTCCTACATCCTGTTTCACTTCCTGCAGTCTCTAAAAGGCCCACATCCCCTTGCACTTGTCTTCAGTTCCTACGAACCTCTACAACATAAGTGCTCAATATGCGCACAAAGATGTGTTTGAGGAAAATTATGACATTTTTGTTCATAATAAATTAATATATTTAAGCAAAGACATAATGATTCAACCAAAAGGAGACAGAGATTCAAAAATATTTAAAGTTGCAAAAGTTCCACAGAATAAAAGTAACTCAGGTGTCCTTATCAACCCACTGCTTTAAAACAATAGTTACTCTCTAATGAATACATTACGACCATTATAGTTATGCTTTACAGTGTTTCCTTATGGAGGAAAAGGCTCAGGATACACCGAGTATATTGATGCTATCATTTGGGTTATATACTCCATAGAACAAGACAGACCTATACAACAACACAGACATGGATGGGTGGGACAGGAAAGGCAGCTACCGGGTAATCAATGTTTTCCCCTTTGGACTTTCCAATTTTGCTAGTATTCAAAATGAGCTTGCAATTATGGGGGGGAAGTGTAGCAACTAAATGAAGAGACAGAAAGTAAGGTAGAGTGCTTCATTTTCTCTCTCCAAAGCCCAACTGCTAAAGTAAAATGCTTTCTTAGTGGAGGCACAGAAGTGCAAAATGTCCTTATTTTATTTCCAAATGATCCACTGGGTTAGCCATCCTGACAAGAGTTAATCTCCTGTTCAGAGGATTCGCTACTATATAGAGGCTAGATTTATGAAACCCACATTTAGCTGTCAATCTTAACACCAAGGCTTTAGAAGTAGCCTGGGTGAAAAGTACTGACCATGGCCTTGGGAAGCAGTCACTCTAGAAAGCATATTTATTTTTTGTTAAGCGAAGAATAAACAGATGTTTCATTTTCTATATATAAAAACATTGACTCATTTCTGAAAACTTAGCCTAAACTATAAGGACAGTGTTTAAAGAAATGTTTAGTTATAAGCTTGTGTAGCCATGCATTAAAATCTCCTAAAAACTGTGATCATCCAAGAGTCTTTCTAAATGGATCTTTTATTCCAGGGCTTTGACAACATGAAAGGCACACTGTATTGTTCTGACATCACACTAGGGTACAGACACAATACTATTGACATCAATACAATACACAATGATGTGGGTTTTGTATACTCTGTAGGAGATCTGAAAGGGCCCCCTTGGTAAAATCATTTTTAATAACAAATATTTTATTTTATATAAAATAATGACGTGTGAGGGAGAGAAAAATAGCTCAATGGTTAAGAAAATAAACTTTTTTAAAATTAATTTATTCTTGTTACATCTCAGTGATTTTCCCATCCCTTGTATCCTCCCATTCTTTCCTCCCTCCCATTTTCCCCTTACTCCCCTCCCCTATGACTGTGCCTGAGGAGGACTTCCTCCCCCTTTATATGCTCATAGGGTATCAAGTCTCTTCTTGGTAGCCTGCTATCCTTCCTCTGAGTGCCACCAGGTCTCCCCATCCAGGGATCATGGTCAAATATGAGGCACCGGAGTACATGTGAAAGTCATACGGTAAAATCATTAAAAAAAAAAATAATTGCAGGGAAATACTTGTAACAAGTAGGCATTTCAACTTCCTAGGAAAAAGGGGAGACTCCTTAGAAATATGCTGGTAACATTAAGCACACATACAGAAATTCCCAAAGAAAATGTAGGAAGAACATTTTCCCACATCATATTGTTCATTATGCAAAGCCCGCACATCTAAATATAATATAATAGCATATCTAAGACAGTCAATGCACTGGGACATTGATCATCATAAGCTTTAGCAAATCAAGACTTCACTTTTATGTAGACATGGTTTGCTCACTCAAGCAGCTGTGTTCCAATGCCTTCTGGTCTTGATCAAGCCAATGGGCAGCTCAGGCTTCATGTGGGTAAGAAGAGCAGGGGCTGTCTCTGACAGGCACTCTGATGCCAGCTTTTTCATCACTGCCCCCTGGCAGAACTGCTTTGCCAGACTACAGGGGACGTGCACAGTCCGGATATAACTTCATGAGCTTGGGCGGGTTGGAAAGGGAGGGGGCTCCATTTTTTCTGAGGAATAGGGGAGAATGCATGTGGGAGAGGTAGGAAGGGCAGGGATGGGAGGAAAGAAGGGGTGGGGCTATGGCCAGGATGAAAAGTGAATAAAAAAATTAATTAATTAAAAAAAAAAGAATTCTTACAAATGTATCTCAATGTTCCCATCATGAGTTCCAGAGACTGAAAAGCTAAGTATTAGCAGCTGCAGGTGTGGTTGGCATTGTGGATCCTGTGTGATGGAAGGAAGCCAGTGGGAAAGGAGACACAGATGTAAAGTGTGAGCCTCAAGGGGTCCTGGCTGCTGATTATTCAAGTGTACAAGATCTTAGAGCCTTGTTATGTACAGCTTGACTCAGGAAATGGAGGCACAATGGAAGCTACTCAACAAAATCAGTTACTCTCAGGAATGAATATTAACCCACTAAGACCCTCAACTGCACAGAGCAGATGTGCAGCTCCTAATACCAACCCACACTGTGTTCCACTATCCAACTGAAATATCCTGGTGTGTTTGTGCTGAAACTTGCTCTCTGGTGTGGGTGTATCCATACACACAACATTTACTGATACTTGTCCAAAGTTGTGGATCACTCAAATGAAGGCATTTGTGAAAATATGCCCTTCATAAAGTACTCTGTAGATGTGGATTATAAATGCAATTATTTTATTGTGAGTGGATGCAATAATTTTTAATTAGAAATATGATAAATAGTAAGGAGCATAAAATACCTATTTGTTGATGCAAAATTCAGTGGCTTTAACTATATTAACCTTGGTGGGCAGACATTATCACCATCTATCACCAGACCTATTTTATCTTCCTAAACAGAAACCTCCACACTAAATGAAAAGCCATTTCCATAGTAAGGAAATCTAAGCATAGGAAAAATATCAAGAAAAAATAACAATAACTTAACAAAAATTATGTCAAAGATATAATAAAGGAAGAGGTCTTAATAAAATATTTTGCAAACTATCTTGTAATAACTTAGGTGACTTTTTTTACTATATTCTAATATTTCTATCAAGTGCTTACATTAACATTATTTATTATTATCTATTCCATTTAGCCCATTACAGCAGGAAAACAGTCATCGTTGTATATTATAAGTCTTTAGTTTTTTATTTAAATCATTTTACAAACATGTTAGAAGAAAGTAAAGGGATAGGTAATGAAAAACTTTAATTAAACTTTCTTAAATTAATTTTGGTGCACATTATAAAATGTGAACACTGTCACATGGCCTTCAGTAATTTTTCCTATAGAAACTGGTTCATTGAAGTCCTCCCCCAAATAGAATTATGTAAACATACTACATTTACACACACACACACACACACACA
>OU015747.1:65306962-65400710 GCA_907169655.1 Acomys percivali
CTCTCTCTCTCTCTCTCTCTCTCTCTCTCTCTCTCTCTCTCTCTCTCCTTATGGCTCACTTAGCCCCTAACTCTTTACTTGCCTCAAATAAATCACCTTTACCATATATGTTGTGTGGCAACATTTCTTTATATAATATAATACCTACAAGGGATGTGCAGGACAGACACAAATCAGCATCAAGGAAGGAAGAGATATTCAGAAAGTGAGAAAGAATCTTGGGATGACTGTGTCCGTCATCCCACATCAGCTTCCATCAAAGCACATAGACCAGTTCTTCTACCTCAAGCCTCTGAGTGTAACAATGCATTTCTGGACATGAATGCACCATTATTCTTGGAGTGATAAGATCACAAAGTGTTCATCTCTAAACCAAATCTCAGCCTCGTCTTCCAGGGCCATGCCTTTCTCTACTAGCCCTCCTCCCCTAAATATGACGGAACTAAGGCTGGAAGACCCACATCTGCCCTGATGTTCTAGGGAAAGCTTTTTTCCATTTTCAGTTTTGCCTTTCTGAGACAGGTTCTCATTATATAGCTCAAATCGGCCTCCAGCACTAGAGCCTTCTGCATCTGCTTCCTGTAAGGGCCACAGTGCAATCTGCTGCTGCATCCCCTCCTCTGCCTTCTCTCTCCACCTGCCTCCTTCATGTCATCATCATCATCATCATCATCATCATCATCATCATCATCATCATCCTTTGAAGAAGTGGGAGGTGTGATGTAAGAAGAGCCATGTTTGACAACGGTTATCTCACACTCTTCTTCCCCTGTTCCTTCCCATATGCCTTTCCACACAGACCACTAAATTTAAGGCTTTGTCATCTAATTTTGTCAATCTGAGTTTAATACAAATTATCTGTATCTCATTTCCAAATTCTAGAAAATTGATTATCTGTTTCACTTACAATTAATACATTTAAATTCCTCCAACGTGACAGGGCTTTATAATTTACTTGAGTATCAACACTATAATGAAAGGATTTAGCATATAAACAGAGATAATGATCTCATTTTCTTCTAGAGATATGCCATTTTCCCATCTTTATCTTCCTCCCATTCTCTTGCAAACATGCCCTCATTTCAGCTTTGTTGTTCTGTATTCATCAAAACACCATCGCTATGATAATCCAGCAATGTGTTCAATGCAAACTGGGCTGGATGCAAAGAGGTCTTTATTTTGATGATAGGATGCAAAACACACTCAATTTACCTTCAGTAAGTGGAAGGGCAACCAAAACCAAAAGTTCTTATCTCTGAAGACATCTAATTTCAACTTAATCTGAACTAGGTTAGACATTCTGTCTTTCTCAATCGATACAATATCCATCATATTATGGAAACATATAAAATATACAATTACCATTCTTCTAAGATCTCAGCTATCTAGACTTTTGTATATACTAATTTTATTTAATGTCACAAGACACTGACTTAGTATTAGTTAACATAGCCTGTGGGGAAAAAAACATTCTTGACATTTGCTTTCAGGTGCCTTCTTAGTATCACTGGGCTGATATTGGAATCCAACCTGACATAAAGCCTCTGCATATACAATTTTAAATCACATAAAGCTTCTTTCTCCTTCATATTCCTTCTTTCCAACATTAAAAGAAATGACACAAAAGTCTGGCCCTGCACCATGCCACACACAGTTTCAGAGAGTTCCTCAACATTTTCTGCCCAATTTGTATCACAAGATTGAAGAATTGATCAACAAGTAAAGCTAACTTGTCAACAACTGAACCTGAGTTTTCGAAGTATTTCTGCTAATTCAGCAGTAATAACATCTAGCTACACATGTGAATGCAAACATACATACATGCCTATGATCTCTCATTATCCAACACCCATGGGGGACAGGCTGCAGGATTACGAAGCATACCAAATTCCACAAATGTTCATAATATACTTTACCTTACTATTGTCATATGACCAAATCTAGCCTTTGACATGCTTAAATCATCCCTAGATTAATTATACAACATAGTATGTTATAAATTTATGGAAAGTTGTTATAATCTATTGCTAAGGGAACTATGATTGCAGAATTGGTCTCTTTACTGCAAATACAATTCTTTCTTAAATGTTTTTGCACCCCAGTTGGTTAAATTCCTGGGTCTGGTGCCCACATATACACAGGCTGACTGCTCATACTCTCTAGCTCTATCTATCCCCTTCCCTCCCTGCTTCTTAATCTGCAGGGCAAAGCCGAAAATTGTGTTCCTCAGAGAAAGCTAGCATCCTGGAGCTTCCGTGTCTGACCACAATTTGCCTGACTTTCCTAATCAGGCATGGTCTTGAGACAAAAATGAGCAGGAGAACTTTCCCAACCCTCTCATTGCCCCACAGAGCCTTGTACTAGAACACAGAACAATTGGAGCCTAAGGAGACTGAGACAAATAGGAAAAAGTCATTGGCACGTAAAGGGCACTGTTCTGGATGTTTCTCAGGGTTCCTTTTGCACCTCCCTTTGGGTGGTAGTGATTCAGAGACCCCAGAGAAAATACCTCAATAGCATGCTTAGCTTGGCACTCCACGTTTTCTTCTGAGTCCCATCTAAAATGGGAATAAAGAATGCCCTTCCCCGGGTGTTGTGAAGATTAACTGAGTTAGCAACGTACATAAACCTCTCAGAACAGGGCTCAGCACACAATATGCTCTCATTAAATCATTTTGTAAGAAATACACTGTGGCATACAAGAGGGCAAAGGACATTAAATTTAGAAAAGAGTTTGAAAATGGTTTTTCAAAGCCTGAGGCAAGGAGAGGAATTATTTGTGGAAAATAGCATTCTTTATCTTCTCGAAATATAGAATTTTTTAATATGCTTAGCACACTGGCCAGAGAGCTGTTATTTGAGTTATTTGCTCTCTTGCTCTTCAACAAAACACAAGAAAGGCTTTCCCATTCTAATTTTACAGGTAGGTCTTTTCCTTCACATAGACAGTCTGACAGGAGCATAAACATCTCTCATGTGTCTGGCACTGCCCTCTCCATGGTAGGCCAGTGTCCTTTGTCCCACAAGAACTGACTTAATGACCTGCATAAAAACATATGTCTGATTCATTTTCTTCTCAGGGAAGTTGGTCATTGTTTTAGTAAACACTTGCAATCACAGCTCATCTTCCTTATAATGCTCTTGTGATATTACCTGGTGGATTCTAGAAACACCAAGTCAGCTCATGGCCACAATATCATCTAACCCTGGTGTTCTGTATGGCGACTCCAGCAGGGGCATGAAACCCCAAAGGAAAAGGACAAAGCAAAATGGTTCAGTCTGTGGCCAGTTAAGAGAGAACCCGGCTAAGACCACAGTGACTTAGGCAGCAGCATAAGTGGGGCACAGAGCAGAGCATGGTGAGAGCAGAGTAAGCAATGAGCAGGCAAGAATTAGTAAATATTGTTATTGGTGGAAGAGGAGACTGAGATGGAAAGAGAAAAGTAGACGTGGTGAGTGTATGAGAAGCCTTATATCCTCAGCAGGCATCGCTGCTCTTTAAACCTGTTTCTCATCTGTAAACAGAGCAATGGCTAATAACTGCCATGCATAGCCAGTCCTGTCCTCTTTCAACAGCGCTTCCAATGAGGAACCATAGAAATGACTGGCATCATGGTAATCCATTTTACAGTTGATAAAACTGAGGAGTGGAGATTAAGTTTGCAAGATAACCTGCCTAGAAACAGAGAAAGAATGATGATTCTCAGCTAGATAGCCCAGCTCCAGAGTCAGTAACTTCCCCAAAATGCTGACTTGCTTCTCTAAAAACGTTGGAAATAGCAACACAATTTTAACAATACTGTATATATGAAATGCTAAACAAAAAAATAGATCATACAAATGGATGTTGTAGAAATGTCAAGATATCATATAAAAGTTTCTAACGGCTCTCCATCCCTGTACTTCCATACAGCAGAGCAGTGCACAGGTCACACACCTGCGTCAGCCCATGGAGCATACTATAGACAATGTGTACCTGAATGATCTCTGAACTCCCTCCAGCACTGCGGATTTTTAAGGACAAATATTGAAAGGCTGTCCAGGTTCCTTCTAAATATGAATTAAAATTTGAAAGACATTAAAATTGAGCTCTAGTGAAGGAGGATATGGCAGCTTTATGTTCTAGGCTTACCCAAAGGCAGGCGTGGAACACCTGCTTTGTTCCCAGTGTTGTGATGGGGATGGTGGAGGAGGGTATCCCAAGGCAGAGGGATGAAGACTCAGCTGACCCTGCAAACTTGCACTGCAATAGAGAGAACAAGATGCGATCAGAAGCAGTAAGCTTGACAGCGATTCAGAGTCCAGCTGCCGCTGGGAAAGCTCGAGGACTGGAGATACTTTCCTCAAGTCTCTTTCAAGGAATTAAGGGAAGGAAGCTTGTTTCTGAGGCTCCCTTCACCAAGCAAACAGTGAGGATATGTGGAAGTCAGCTGTGGAGAGCATAGTAGGGGAATTTCTAGAGGGATAACGGGCATTTTGTCCAAATCTCTGAGTGGTGTGGGGTTATGAAAAGAATCACAAGCCTGTAAATGAAATAAACAAGCAGGAGTCTTTCTTTCTAATCCAGATCCCCTAAAAGGTAAATTATGGTGTATTAGATTGTTACAGTGCTAATCCAGATGTGGGAAGCAGGTAGAAGCAGGGAATGTTGCCCATGATCACTGCTGGACAAGAGCATTTGCGGGCCCTTCTAGTGTATATAGTTAACTGCTATTGAGGCTGGAGTGGAGGGAGGCTCAGTGGAAAACCCGCTGGGTCACATACATAAGGTCCTGAGTTCAATCTCTAACCCTGCCACCCCACAAAAGTGCTAATAATTACAATGAAGTTAGCTCACTAAGCACTTCATTAATATCTTATGATTCTGTTGCTAGGGTGTCTTAAACATGTGC
Source organism: Acomys percivali (assembly GCA_907169655.1). Classification (NCBI taxonomy): domain Eukaryota; kingdom Metazoa; phylum Chordata; class Mammalia; order Rodentia; family Muridae; genus Acomys; species Acomys percivali. The sequence goes on from OU015747.1 coordinate 65,311,855, forward strand.
CCATGTGTCGTTGGGCTGAGTACTGATTTGTGACTGTGGTGGCAAGTTTTGCAGCATCAGTCTCCTGTATCTTAGAATTAAAATGTCCTTACCATTATTCTAGCTTATCTAAATGCTGGCTTTGCAATGAGATGTGGCTTTCATGTGTCCTGCCCTTCCGGTTATTCACAATGTTTGTATACGCTGTTCACGCAGCAGCAGACCAATGTAAAGCCTCTCTCCAGTGATTTCGGTTCCCTGAAGGAACACTGTTTCTCAAATTCAGATACACTACATTAAAATATTTTTTTTTAGCTTTTGTGAAATTGGACTTATCTACTAGATCACCGGAAGAAGTACAAAGCTTTTTTATCTACAGCAAACCCAGACAGCCGCTCCTCCCTTCTTTTAACCCTCCCCAGAACAAAAGAGATACACTCCCATACTCCTGAAAAGTTATGAGCAACATATCTATCAAATTGAGAGCAGAGGGCCGCTTTGTGGAGTCGTTTTGAGACCTCCCTAATCCTTTCCTAAGTAAACACTGATGCTTCACCTGTTACTCCCAATTCAATGGACTTCATCTTATTTTTCTAGCTTAAGGGACTTGTGTTCTTTCATAGCTGAGATTTTCAAAGCAGATTTTAGGATCCTTATACTGTCCTTTGACTTGTAGGGTTGAGTCACAGTTCCTCACAACTGCAGGAGAAACACAACTATACAACTGACTTGCACTTAATGTGTCTCTATGGAAGAGCTGAGTAAGTACAGAAAGCAAGAACCAGCTCCTGCTGTCGCACCCCGACTTGTGTGTCATGTACTTCTCAGCAAACTGTCTCAATTGCTTCTTGCACTGGCCACTTTGCAGGCATAAATCTCACAGTTCCCTCTTCTTCCTTTCTTCTCCTCCCCTTCCTTCTTCTGCTTCCTTTCTGCTTCTCCTCCTGCTTTTCCTCTCTCCTTCTTCCCTCTTTTCTTCCTTCTTTCCTTCCTTCTTCCTTGGTCTTGCATTTCCTTATTCTCGCTGTTATTTCTACCCTTTTTTCTCTGTATCTCTTGGTCCCTTCAAATAAAGACAAGTGCATAATACGGGTCCACTGTACCATGCAGTCATTTATTTCAAAGGTAAACCATAATGAAGATGTCAGGAGTAAAGAACCACTTCCATCACACCATAGTCAAAGAGTTGTGGCTAGCACCTCAACAGACTGGTGTCAGGCCTACTCACTTCACAAGCAGTTTCCCACAGTGAACTCTTTGGAATGAAGTAACTGTGGTACCCACATAAAGAAACAGGAAGTCATGTTTCACTTCCTTGTGAATAGAGTATTTCCATAAAATATTTGGAATTATTCTGCAAGGAAATCCGTGTCCTTTCCCTTATTTGACTGGGTACTTTTATCAGCATTGACTAATGGATATTTATTTTAGTCTTTGTTATATAATCCATTATTATATTATTAGTTGTGTGCAACTGCCATATCCCTGGCCATTAGGGCTACTTTCATACTGACTCTTGCTAGTCTGGTATATTCCACCATTTTAAAAAGCATTTCCTCTTTTCAGTCCTCATATTACAAGATATTCTGAGATCTTGTATATTTCCTGTCCTTATCCAAACTTAACTATTTCTGTAAGGAGCTCTTGGTCCTTTTACTGGAAAATGATATAAGAGACAGATCAGACAGTTAGATGTGTTGGTTGCTATAGGAGTGCTGTTACTTCTCCATTCTCTCAGGAGGCAGGGCTGGGAAATGTGTAGGCACAGACTTGTCTTTCAGCATCCGGTGGTGGGTGGCCTGTGTGTTTCTGGATGAGAATGGACAGACCTTGAGATCATAGGTCCCAAAGTCCCATTCCTTGCTCAAGGGCAGCTTAGAACACTCAGGTTGAGGCCAGGTTCTCAATCTCTTTGGAGGAAAATGAGTTTTCAACTGGGTGATACAGTTTACCTTTTTTAGAATGAAAGTGCTGGTATCAGAAGGCAGTGAAGACTTGGGAACTCCACAAGCCCATGATGATACCTGAAGTGTTACAGTCCTTCATGCCGAAAGCATGGCAGAGAAAGCAGGCAGAAGCCCAAAACCAGCCAGAAAGCAATGAAATATAGTATCATATGGCAATAGAAAATCAGGCATTCCAAAGGCCTGTGATAAAAGCACAATTTTACAGCTGTTTGGTGAGGCTTCTGTATTAAGCATGGTAGTGGATGCAGGGGGCAGGGCGATGTTCCAAAGGCTGATCGGATGAGACTCAGGCCCAGTGGTGCTTCACTGGGGATTAGAACCAAGCTGATGTAGAGAGCTGCTAAGTCAGCTCTGCCATAGCTGCCTTGGCCACTTTATTCAGCAGTCAAGCCCCTGTAGGCTTAGATTTTTCTATACCTACATTATTTAGCGTTCTTAAACACTTCAATCTTACCCCACAGACCAGAGGAAGGGGAGGAAGAAGAGAAAGAACGTTAAAAGAAAAAAGGGACCTGTTTAGATGTAGTTCCTTGGGCCAATCCTACTCTATGTGTTCAAGATACCAGCAATCCAGTCCAATAGTCAACACCAAACAGCACACGAACCCATAGAGGTGGCATGATGCAGCAGAAACAGCAAGGCTCTGACAAATCAGCACTAGTCAGTGGAAGCAGCCAGAATCAATCAGAGTATCACAAGAAGTTCTCTGGGATATTTCTCTATGTGAAGCAAAGACCAGCAAAGACCAATAAAGAGTTCCACGGCATAGCAATGCAAAAAACATTCCCTACTGTCCATGGGGCTCTATTTATACTCATTCCAAACATTACCGCGCCCTATCATGTGTTTGATTCCAGCAAAACATCACATGACCTCTCACAAGACAGCTTCCAGCAAAACATCACATGCCCTCTCACAAAACAACTTTCAGCAAAACACCATGTGACATAACTGAGTCTTCAAAGAAACCAGAAACTTCCACTTCAAGCCCCATGGATTCAATGGCAAGTTTTCCCAAGAATAAATGGAGTCTCAGACCATCATGAAGGAGGAGTGGTGAGCAAGAAAGAATGCCGGCCAGTTATTTATAAACCTTGGGCAGTGAGGAGGGGATTGTGGGTGAATATGTTGGATTTGATAGGGTTAGGGGTGCCAGGATAATTAATCTACATACAATGCTACACTACCTCAATTTATATGCAGTAGCACAGGGTCCTATCACAAGAAGAAAACCACAGTACTTCATTACCCTATAGGTGAGGGGATAACCTCTAGGTACAATTAAAGGTCATTTGCTAGAGGCTAGGCTCTCCTCAGTATAGGGTAGGGTACTTCCAGGAATTCCCTGTGCTTGCTGACCAAGTTCCTATTCAGGAAAGGGTCAGGCCTCTAACCTTCCTTGAGGGCCATGTGACACTCCTTACAAGATCTGGTATTACCAGATCAGGTGGAGTGGAAACCACTCTGGGAAAAGGGAGTCCAACATCCTAGTCGGAGCACAAATGGCTCTCCAGAGATGTCAAATTTCAACCTTCTCCAGCAGAGTCCCAACTAGGCTGATTGATGTGTATCTATATATCTGCAGTATATTCTTTGTCTACCCTGATTCACATCTATATTGTTAGTTGGAATTCTTACCTAGCGTTCCATCTCTGTCTACCCCCATCTACATCTATATTTTTTAATATTTTATTAATTTATTCATATTACATCTCAATTGTTAGCCCATCCTTTGCATCCTCCCACTCCTCCCTCCCTCTCACTTCCCCCCTACAACTCTCTCCTATGTCGGTGACTGAGAGGGACCTCTTCCCCCTGTATATGCTCATAGGGTATCAAGTCTCTTCTTGGTGACCTGTTATCCTTCCTCTGAGTGCCACCAGGCCTCCCCATCAAGAGGACATGGTCAAAAATGGGGCACCAGAGTTTGTATGAAAGTCAGACCCCACTCTCCACTCAACAGTGGAGAATCTATATTGTTAATGGGACTTCGTTACTTAAGTTCTTAATGCTCTCTCAGTACTGTGTGGCTCCTACTAGTTTCTCTGTTACCACTCACTCTGACAGCCTGAAGCCTCTCCACAGCTTTTCATAACTGCAACCCAAATGAACAACACTTTTCAAAATACCAAATCAGTGCTCATCATTTTTAAGATCCTAAAAACTATGAGAAACTGAAGAGACATGATGACTAAACCTATATGAATCTAGAGAGACAAGAGCGTGAGGTAAAACTAAGGCAAGCCCAAAGGCACAGACTTTAGTTAATAATTGAGTGGCAGCATTGGCTCCTCAGCTATGACAAATGCACCAAAATGTTAAAAGACAAAAATAAGTGAGGGCACATGGGGAATCTGGGAAATGCCTGAAACTTTTCTGTAAATACAATTTCATTCTAAAATAACATTCATTAAATCATAAGAAGCAATGAAGGCCTAGAAGCAACCAGCATAGATAAGGCAAGAAAACAGTAGAGCTGTCATCTCTTTTTATAATAATCATTGTCATTCTGAAAATGAAAAGTGAAAAGATATTATTTGTTGCTTAATTTGAGTTTCTTTGGCAGCTAATGAGGCAGGGCTTTTTAAAAGTTCTTCTTGCCATTCGTATGCATGCCTTTTATTTGTTTTAGTTGCAAATATATTCTTCTGACTTGCTGTTGATTGACTTCAAAGGCTGTCAGGGACAGTCTTGAATTACATTGCTGTCTCTATCAGTGATTAACAGGAACCCTGCATTTAAAAAGATGAATTCTCAGTCACCCACAGATAACAGTTTAAATTTGTGTGGGTCTGGTTCTCAAATCTATTTGGAACACTGTAACTATATACAGACAGGGCTGGTGTTGAAAATTTCTTGGCAATAACACACACTTGGTATGACCTTAACAAGTTAGTTAACCACTTGTGCCTAGGTTTACATATCTTTGAAACACAGACAAAAGGTGCATTACTATTGTATCCCATATGATAACATATGTGTGTAAATTACCTAGCATAGACTCAGAAATAAAATATGTAATCCACAAATAGGAGGATGGAATATGCTATATTTTTCAAACGTGGGGTCATATGAACATTCCAATATTAATATCTTGTATTTTATATAACAAAATACCAACTTCTTTGGGATTAGATATGCCTTATTGCTTTGAATATTCAAATGTTATAATTTTTCATTTTGAAATGATAATGAGAACAAACATATGCTTAAAATGATAAATACTACAACAAAAAAAGATACTCTCTAGATATCATCATTCCCTGAAATCTGGTTGCTTTTAAATTTTCCATGTCACATAAGAAAGTGGGTTCACCCCAAAGTAAAAATAGAGGGTCCAAGCATCTTTGGCAGACCTTTCTCTATCATAAACATCAAGTCCCTAAACTAGATGGTTCATCTGAGTTTGCAATTAGTCTTTGAACTTAATGAGCTTCAAAGAAGCACATGGAATAGATTTAATATTGACTGACTATCAAATGGGCAGCTGCTTTGCAATTTCACAGGTGTTGTGATTTTTGTGGTGCACACTGCTGCTGTTCCTCTTGTTCAAGGACACAGGGATGATTGTGGCTGTCTTCCTACTTGAAAACGATGATCCCAGGAAACAGTACAGAAAATGTTATTTATGTTATTCTTAGTAAATAGAACCTTAGAAATAAATTTAGTAAGAGAGTCAGCACAACATTAGGATATTGAATTCCTGGATATTTGGCTAGATTTTCCTAGGAGCAACATCTATGGTGTCTCATTATTTCAGTACACATAAAACACACATACATTTTTTTCTTGGATGCTGGAGACAAACATCTTTATTAAGGATGTTACTGAAATTTTGGCAAACACTTTAAAACAGATTTGCAAATATAATGCTTTCCAAATTCCAGCAGCATTTTGAAAGGGTGATACAAGACAACACAACCTGAATCAACATTAGGTCAAAATCCTTACATTTTATCCAGTGCTCCAAAATACTAGTAGCATCGGGCAATGGTGGTGTATGCCTTCAGACAAATCACTTGGGCGGCAGAGACAGACACATCACTGAGTTTGAGGCCAGCCTCATCTACAGAGTAAGTTCGAGGAAGCCATGGCTACATAGAAAAACAAACAAAATCCAAAAGAACAAACAGAGACAGACAAAAATCCTAATAGCAGTGCCTTGTGTACTATAATAATAGATCATAAGCTCTCTCTCCCTTCATTTCTCTCCTCCCCCTTTCCCATCTCTCTCTCCATGTGTACCTTTACACACATGCACGCACACATACACACAATAATATATGTGTGTGTGTGTGTGTGTGTGTGTGTTCACACCACAATCTGTCTGAAATCAACCTGTGTTTTATGGGGATCAGTAAAAGGATCCAAGCTGATACAAGTCTTAGGTGTTAACTAGTCCACTCCTCCATTAGAAGCCATCTCTAAGTGCTATGGAAAACTTTGGGGCAGGAGTGATCTACTAATGGCAACCAATAGAGCAAGATTCCCATGTGTAAAATAGTGACAGGAATGTTGTGGGCATAGTCATTACTTCCTGGTTGCACTTAAGGCCTATGGATAAACTTACCACTATAGCAAACTGCTCTCTAAATATGTATCTCTACCTCCATAGATTAGTGCTGCCCTAAGGCACCATTCTTCCTTGTGCAGTGGATAGCAGTTAACACAGACACAACTGTTCAAAGTACAAAGAATAAATGCCTGTGTAGTGCTCTGCCACAAATGAGACATCTATATTATACACCCACTCATTCCTTGGGGCCATTCCCAAAGAAGATGCAAAAGGATTTAGATGCAGAGATCAGGTAGAAGTAGAGAAAAGCAGGCTCTCTTGTATACGACCTGGTCAATGCACTCTTGAAATCAGCAGCTGTGGCTGCCTGCACAAGATCAGCCAGGGACTGTTCCAGTATGGATGGGAGAGGGATTCCGAAGAGCTTATCCCTACATGAGGAGCTATGGGCAGTTGACAACAGCTAACAGGAAAGTGTTGGTTTCCTTCAGGTGTGTGGCCCCTACAAGATTGCCCATGTTCATCAAGTACATGGTTTTGAGCCCATTTTCATATGACCAGCACCCTACCTGTATGTTAAAAGTGAATAAATAAAATAAGAGGGCATGAAGTTACAGAGGAGGGAACAGAAAGAGCTAAAAGTCAAAATATTATTAAAGCAATTATGAAGCAGTCTCACTATATTCCAGACAACTTTCAATCCTCATTAAGTTAAATCTTCACAAAGTATGACTAGAGAGATAGCTTAGTAGTTAAAAGCACTGGTTGCGCTTCCCAAGGACCCAGGTTCAATTCCAAGCAACCCTCATGGTTGCTCACAATTGTCTATAACTCCAGTCACAGAGAATCTAATGACTTTTTCTGGCCTCCACATGCACCAAGCATGCATATGGTGCAGGCATACATGCAAGAAAAATACCTGTGCACATATTTTTTAATCTTCACACATAATATACATATCAATATTCTTTTTTTGAAATCAACTTGCTCAGCTGACCCATAAGTTACTATATGTTTCATAGTGTTATGCTATTATAGTACTAGTTATGGTACCATATATACAATGCTTAGAGTACCATATATACTATGCTGACTAAAATGTTATGTCATTATTGTTAATAACCACACACTGCCCTCTTCTTCCTCTCAATGTTTTCTTATTTTTAGGCTCTCACACTGTCCTGTTATGCAGACTCATGCTATGGAAAAATTCTCCTTCCCAATATAATTCATGTCAAAAGAAGAATACAATACAAGTCAGAAATGATATATGATATACCCTTGGCCTTTGCAGGAAAAGCAACAATACACAATACAGCAGGGATACATAGAAATGCACTGCCCTACAAATATATAATATCAGAAATTGGCTCATAAACAAAGATTGGAACACACAGTCAATAGTTTGTTAAAAGGGAATACAGCATCTTGGTTGAAGTATAATCCACACATTGTTAATTATTCACTGAGCATTTATGTCTGGACAGGGCTTTTAAACTGTCACTATATCAATATTAGGACATTTCCAACATCCTCCAAAAGAAGCCTTGTACACATCAGATGTGACTCTGTACTTCCACAAGCACACTCACCCACCTCAATAACTGTAAGAACCACAACCTACTCTCTTTAGTCATAGATTTATATGCTCTAAATGTCTCACATCACATAATATGTGGTCATTTGTAATTTATTTTCTTTGTATGTGTTCATGATTCACTCATTTTCTAGCACATATTATTACTTCATTTTTAATGTTTAAGTAATATTCAGCCTTATTCCACATTTTAGGTATCCATATATTAGTTGTTGAAGATTTAACTTCTTTCTGTCATTTGACTCTTCTGAATAATATTTCCATGATCATTCATGAACAAGTTTTTATGTAGACACAGGTTTTAGGTTCTCTTGAATAGGTACATACAAAGGAAATTGATGAGTGAATCTTCTGAGAAACTTCTAGAAGATAGTTCTCAAAGTAGCTGTAGCATTTCATATTCCCACCAGCAGGCTATTTCTAGCCTTGACTAAGCAAAGTGTTTCCAGGCTTTTTCTGTTCTGAATTTTGTCTAGAGATTTTCTGATGCCAGGAAAGGCCACTTTGTTAGTGACTTTTGCCCAGTCTGTCAGTCTGAAATCTGACATGCCCACTGAGCAGCGTGTGACTCACATTTTCCTTTGGGAAGAATAGGAAAAAATATGTCGGAGCCTCACATGGTGGGTAATAATGATGAATGAATGCAAGCATGTACAGTGTCCCACTCTACCTCTGGAACATTCTGGTGTGGATATGAAATGGCCCCAAAGGCACATTCACCTACAATCTTGGTCTCCAACCAGTAGAACCATTGAAAGATAGTTAGAATGTGAGGATATTGTTCTCATCAATGCACCAGAAAATGAATTCCAACCCATGGCCTATAGGTTGTCCTAGAATAACTGTGAATGTGGATCAACACATTTGTAGATGACAACATCATATTGCAATGTAAAAGTCTGATCACCTCTGTAATATAGCATTGATAAATCCATAGCTGAATAAGCTATTTGCAGGTGATGCATCATTGGAAGTAGTCTAGACTGTCTCCTTGAAAGCTCCCTGTCACTAGTTCCTTGCTTACTCACATTTTGCTTCCTGGCTACCATAAGGCCAAGAGTTAAGCTCTCACGTATATTCAGCCCCACAAATGCCAGAAAGAACAGGGCCAACAGTCTGTGTGCTGAAATCAGGAGACACAACAAACCTTTCCTCCCAGAAGTTGCTTTCTTAAGTATTTTGCCATAGTGACAGGAAAGCTAGCACCCATGAAGTCTGAATTTAATTTAAGTCATAGACTTAAAATATCTGGGGAACAACATGTCCATACTGTTCAAGTAAAGGCCATTTGAAAAGTTGTTATTCTCTGAACTGTAACTATATACATAACATTTGCATTTTATTAGATATTATAAGTAATGTGTATATGAGTTAAAATATACAGAAGGGTATGCATAGATGGTATGCAAATTATACATCACCTTATAAAAGGACGTTGGGCATCTGTGGGTTATGTTGTCCTTAATGAGTCTTGGAATGAGGTACAGAAGGTCACCAGTTCTTAGCCCAGTACCCATCACTTACTAAGTATTTGGCAGCCACTCTTAATACTCAACATATGAAAACAGTAAATTGGGGAAGGCAAGCATTCCTCTGCCACCATGAACATTTAAGAAGAACAAAACATAAATGGGGGAGGTGACTCTTTGTATGATCAGACCTCTTGCTACAGGGCTGTCTGTGAGCTTGATGGAGAGAAAGGATTCCTGTCCACAGCCACTCTGTTCTTCTTGCTGAGCAAATGTGATTTGTGAGCCGAGTGTTCATCATCCCCTTACATCAGGCTATTTATGGCCCTTAAAATTTCACTCTTGATGAGAATGCATAAAATATTATTGGCCCTATGTGCTTGCTTTGTAATACACAGAAAGTACACAGGTGTTATTAAATATTGTTAAATGGAGGGCTGAAAAGGTTCACTAAAATGCCAGAATGTTGAGACAATTTGTTAACCCCATTGATGCCATAGAAAGTAATGACAGCATGTCCCTCATTCATCCTTGCACAGAGATGATTTTTAAGGTTCAGAATAAAGAGCACAGACCAGGGCTCAAAAGCCTTATTCATATGTTGTCTCCAGCATTAATATTACCTTAAGGAATTCATTTTAGTCCCTGGATATCAGGCCATTCATAAAAATGATTTGTATACAGTGTCTAGAAAGCTTTGGTACTCTTTAATTCTATGAAAATACTCAGGGTCCAATTTATTGCCATGACTTTCTCCTCCTGGGGGAATTCTCTACACATTTTATACATGGCGTTTTGGGACGAGGTGAGATGAAACACTAAGCACAGGGAATCTCAAGGTGGCGCATATTAAATCACTTGCATTTGGCACAGATTCTCTAGCTGAAGACAGAGTTTGAGCAGGAAAGTGCATGGGTAGTAAAGAAAAGCATTCATGGTTCTTAGAAACAGGGACCAACACTATCCCAAAGGGAGCTGTTCATTCTGGCTGGCTTCCAGCACTTCTGCATTTAAGTTTACTATGTCTCTATCTCTGTCTACTCCCTTCCTGCCTATTGCGTGCTGTGCTCTAGCTCACTGTCCTTGTTACTTTTCTATGTGCCTTCCTGTCTTTTTATCTCCTTGACTCCTCTAACATTGATGGTTCCTAACGAGGATCATGAATTTCTCCCCTCGCATGATGGGTGCTTGTGTATGTGCGGATAAAAGAAAACAGAAGAGCAAATAGGGTAGAAGGAATGCCAGAAGAAAGGGCTAGCTCTGTCTCAAGCACATGCACTCTAGGCAGAGATACCCAACATGCTCAACACAGGAAGACAGATAGACAGAGGCCAACTCTAGCAACCAATCTCACCAAAAACTTCTGCACTGCTTCTAGTTTTTAAAACTCTTTTCAAGCCAGGTCATCTGATAAGTGATTGTCGATGCTGAAATACCAGTACACAGACACACACAGACAGACAGACAGACAGACAGACACACACACACACACACACACACACACACACACACACACACACGCACGCACACAGCAAAACAATTGTGTGACTGCTACACTTTCCAAATAATAAGTTACAGTGTTCAAAGGAAGGCCTGTAAATGAAAAAGATACTGGGAGAAGCATTGTGTGCATTTTAAACCCTCAGATGAAGAAGAACTCAAAACACCAGTTACAATGGGGTGCTCACAGCTCTGTTCTATATATTACATACAAAGCAAGCTTCTCCATTTTGGTAATAACATGAGTTTACTGTCTGATTTACAGTTCAGACGAAAAGTCACTTATGCAATTAAGAGTACACACTAGCCTATGCAGCATACCATTTATCAGATTTCAGAAGACACTTTCCTATCCCTGAAATACTGTAACTCTGAGGAATATAACTAAAAAGCGATCCTTAAAATTACAAAATCAGGAGAATGAGAAGTACCACATATCCTCCGACTGAAGGACAGTGACAGGAACTAGAGACTGGCCTTCCAAATGTAGTAGTACCATGACAAGAACTGGAGCCTGACAAGATGGGTTGACAGGTAAAAGCACTTGGCACCAAGCCTGACAACCTGAGCTTCATATCCTGGACCCATTCGGTAGAAGGAAGGAACAATTCCTGCAAGTTCTCTTCTCTCCACCATGCACACACTATGACACACATGTAAACTCCTGCAGATACATATTGTGCACACAGGCACAGCAAATAGATGTACAGAGAAATTTCAAATGGGAAACTGGAGCAAGATACATGAGCTGGCAAATAAAAATAGTATATCCTATTCTGCAGAACTTATTTTACAAGACAATCTATTTTTTAATTATAATAACACTCTGACACAGAGTGCTGATCATTAATGGGTTATTTGGAGTTAAACTGTCACTGTTTTAGTGAGTTTCAAGTATTTAGATAAGTTTCTCCATCCTACTTTCTGAACGCTTTCTCCCTATGGCCAAACATTGCTCCCAAGTCTTTACTCCGTTCCTGTAATTGGTCGTAGATTTTTATTGCCCTGTGGCTTCGCAAGGCACCCAGAACATAGGTAAAGTCTACAAGCCATACTGACACTGGTGTGCCCATGTGACTTTTCTATACAATACATTTGAGCCCTGTGACTCTTCCATCTGTCAGATGATTCTTTTCTTGCTGAGGTAAAGCTCTAGTCATGCTGAAAAGCATGTGGGGAAAAGGAGGGGGAAAGAGCTGTAGCTCTCTAATGCGATCACTTCAATGAGGGTTAAAGCAAGTGTATTAAACTGAAAAGTAAGATTCAAAGCAGAGCCAGGCACAGTGGCAGAAACTTGGAATCCAAAATATTCAGGAGGCTGAGACAAGATAATAATTTTTTTAAGTTCAAGATCTAGCTGGGCTACAGAGTGAGTTCAAGGCTATCCTGGGAAAATGAGTGACACCTTGTTTCAAAATAAAATCAACATGAGGGCTGCAGATAATACCTCAATGGCAGAGTGCTTACCAAGAATTGAAGAGGCCCTAGCTTCAGGCCACAGTACAAGAAAACCAATCTAAACAGAGTTAACATCATGGCCCACACCCATAATCCTAGAGATTGAGATGATGAAACAGGAGGCTGGCCAATATAAGGCTGACCTGGGCTATGAAGTAAGTTCGAATCCAACCTATGCTCGGTAGTAAGACCCAATCTCAAAAAAATAATCAAAAATATTTTTAAATCCAAATAGAATATACAAAATGTTTATAGTAAATGGGTATTTTAAATAATTCTTCTTCTAAAATCCCCATGCTTACAAATTGGCTGATCATGAGGTCAGATTTTATAAGTTCCCTGACATATATGATCCTATAAGATTCTATCCCCTCTCCTTTGTATTAATCACCTTTCTTAAATTTTACCCTGAATGCCAGTGATCTCACTGTGAAAGTTTTGGTCACCAAGGCTAACACTGGAGTTTGATACCTAGAAATCACCTTCAAAAGTTGTATTCTGATCTCCATATGCTCATTATGGCATGTTTTTAAAACATACTTTATTAATTCTATGAGAATTTCATATACTTCTCTTGGATGATATCTATCTCCACTCTCTTAACTCTTTCCAGATCCACCTCTCTCCACCCCCTATTCATCCAAGTTTATACACTCTTTTAAAACAACAACAACCAAACAACAACAACAACAACAAAACCTACATTGAGGCCAATTTCCCCAGCCCATGTAGTCTTCTGTGGCTATCCCTGCAGTGATTAATACTATCAGAGCCAAAACTTTAAGGAAAGTCTCATCTCAAAGATTAATCAATTGCCAGTAGCTCCTCTGCTGGGGCTAGGACTTTGTGCCCACCTCCCTCTCCATGATGGGTTCTATTTGTCTTGTGTAGTTCTTGCTGCTCTGCTCCTCAGGGGTCCTGTTTAGCTTGCCCTCAGCCTTGGGGCACACACTCTGCCCAGAGGACTCGGGGAACCAGACAGACAGGGGTGTAGGTCAGTGTACCTGAAGTCGCAAAACTGTAAGAAAACACAATGGCCTCTCTCTTAGAGAGAGTCCAGGTGAGTCTCTCTAGTAGCAGCAGAGAGAAGCCAGGTTCCCCTGTCTCTGTGGGAAGGGGCCCCAGCTGCTTGGGAAGTGCAAGACAGCCAGAAGCACAAGCTGAAATGAGGCAGCCAAGAAGCAAGCAACTAGACATACTTTACACCAGCCATATCTTGTTCCCAGGGTTCCCAGCTGGGGAAGATTGATGATTACTTTTCTCCTTTTGTAGTATGTATAGCACCTTCTACAACGATGGTTAGGTAGTAGAAGTCACTCGTCTCAATTTTTTTAATTCACCTTGATATCCTGTGTGGAGAAATCAGTGATAAACTGGCAGTTATGTCCTGGCTTACAATTCCATACATGAAATGGTAGGATTCCAATTATTTTCTGAATCCTTTTTACAATCTTACTTTTTTAAAAATTCTCTCTTCACATTTATTTTGTGAATTATTGATTTCATGAAGCGTATTTACACAGTACATGTGTTAAATATGCTGATGAATCAATTTTACTGAATTTAAAAAAGAACTAAATTTAGAGCATAAGTTCATCCCAGTACTGTCTGGATTTTTAAAAATTAGGTGAACCAATTAAGAAATTAATGTGGACTTTGCACATAGAAGGCACTAAATAAATTATATTGAAGATAGTGTGGGAAAGATCAGGACAATAGCTTTGGTATGCATAAAATACAGCCAGAGGATCAGGTATCACACGCAATGCCAGCTTCTCTCAAATATTCAGTACTACCCAAATTTGATCATTCCTTATTTTATAGACCTTCAAAGTCTTATAGTGTTTATCTGATATTCTGTATTTAGTGAAAATGCTTTATTAACCATTTCTGTATTTTATTTCTCATATCCAAGTACTATTCAGACACAACCCTGCTTAACTTCTGAGTTCATACACTATCAAGCACATGGCCAAGGTATCACGGCCAAAAAATAACTTAATTCCTGAAAGTATATCATCTTTATAGTAATTATAATTTTTCTGTCTTTAAAGACTTTCATTTATACAATTCCACGTTCTTCACCAAAATAACCTCAAATTACCGTTCTTGTGTGTAAAGCTTACACACTGCATTGATTCTGCATTCTTCATTCCATGACCTGCTTTGAATTGCAAATTCAGGTGTCTTTAGATGTAAGAGTAGCTAACTTGGCACTGTCAGGTCTCCTGTTCCTCTCATCTCTGGACACAACATCTCTTGTTTTTACAAAAAAATAAATATAGAAAAGCAAAGAAACCACAAAACCAAATCAACAAGCCCTGAGCCAAGTTCTGTTCATGGGGATGTGCCAGACAAAGCATCTGTCTTAGAACATCAGAGTATCCTTCCAGACGTTTTCCCTGGTATGGTTCAATTAAAACTACCCACTGTCAGGTCCCATATATCACTGTACCCACTTAGAACTTTCAGCTTTAATTAGTTCCGTACATTCAACAGGGAGAAATCTATGCAATGCTTTCAACTGCCATGAAAATCGCTTCACAAATTGTGACTGGGCTGTGCTTTCAGAGAAGTCAAATCAAACGCCATTTGGTAAAATGTGAGATGATTAGAGGGAACAGTGAAGTTAGAAACTCCATGCCAAGGAGATCAGTGAACCATTAGAAACTGAAAGGCACTTCCAGAGTGGCACTTTGATAGACTGCACTCTTTTGAAGGTGTTAATAGCCACACATCTCTGAGAAGTTCTCTCAGGTGCCTTAATACTTAGGGCTGGCCCTCTCGAATGACCTCTGAATCTCTGGGTCTACAGATCTAAGTCCAAGATGCTTGGAAAAAATGGTGCTTGTGAGACCTGCACTACTTGCTAGGGTTTTGCTGAGAATGAAAAGATGATATTCCCCTTTCATCCATTTAATGGCCGAGTAGCTTCTAAGTGGACAATTTGAATGTCTTTATAATGGTAAAGGTTGCAGAGAAATCTTATACATGCTAATGGGTGAAGAGAAGAAAAAATGAGTGGAAAAGTTAGTGTCAGTTGGGTGACAAACTGGTTTTCCCTTCTGGGGATAAGCTAAGCTCCTCCTTGTTTGGTGATCATGTGAATCCTTAAGGGGCTATGAAATCAAATAGCTCTGGAGCCAGCAGGCAAACACAAATGACCAGAATGTATTCAGTTTGCCACTTGAGTTCCTTGTAATTTCATGTCTTGAATCACAGAATTTGTCACTATCATTTCTACTGGCTGGTATCTTGTAGGAATCTAGAACCAATCCCGTCAGCAGATGTTTTGTTGTTGTTGTGTTTTGTGACTTTTGAAAAAGTTTTTTAGTTCTTTTTTTCTTTCCTTCTGTTTATTTTTTATTTTTATTAATTTATTCATATTACATCTCAATTGTTATCCCATCCGTTGTATCCTCCCGTTCCTCCCTCCCTCCCTCCCTCTTTTACTCTATTCCCCTCCCCTATGTCTGTGACTGAGGGGGCCCTCCTCCCCCTGTATATGATCATAGGGTATCAAGTCTCTTCTTGATAGCCTGTTATCCTTCCTCTGAGTACCACCGGGCCTCCCCATCAAGGGGACATGGTCAAATATGGGGCACCAGAGTTCGTGTGAAAGTCAGTCACTGCTCTCCACTCAACTGTGAAGAGTATCCTGTCCATTGGCTAGATCTGGGTAGGGGTTCGATGTTTACTACATGTATTGCCTTTGGTTGGTACCATAGTTTGAGGAGATCCCCTGGGCCCATATTTGCCTGTCATAATGTTCTTGTAGGTTTCTAGGACCCTCTGGATCCTTCTATTTCCCCATTCTCCCATACTTCTCTCACCGAGAGTCCCAGTAGGATGTCTGTGAGCAGATGTTGAAGTCACCTAAATAAAGGGGTAATGGAGAGTGGTCAGATTGTGGGATTTTAAGCAAGCTTCCATTGTTAAAATGCTGATAAGTATTCATGAGTTGCCTAAAGGAAACATGTCCAAAGGCTCAGTCCAACATCACAGATCCTGAATTTGCAGTCTATGCTGCAGAGCAGTGGTAGTCACAGTGGGGCTTGATAAACACCTGTCCATAAATTGTCCCCAGTCTGTGACAAGACAGGGAGCCAACGCCAGAATGCAAATCATCTGCATCAGCAAGTGTGTTGTCTGGCCTGCCAACCACTGCTTCTCTAGGGGGATTTTCTATTATAGAATAAGCGGGACATTTACATTCTGGGAACAAGCTCCTTATCTCATGGGTTGCATTCTGAGCAGCACAGATTTCTTAAGAATCCTTCATGGTCCATTCATGGTGTTGCCACAAACCCCAAAAGATCAGCAGTGCCCTACAATGGAGAGGAAGAGAAAGGAGACAGTAGATGGTAGTAAGGTCTATCCACACGTGGAATAAATGTAGTGTGAATGGGCAAAAAAAACAATTGGTCAACCAAGCCCATTACATTTTCTCTTTTCATATCCAGCCTTCAGTATCTCTCTGTAATCTAATGCAACTTGCAGCTGGTTAACATACACTACACATAGATGCTCTTTCTGGTAGAACTTATTTATCTGTCAATAGTCTCTCAGCAGTGCTGTCTGCCATCTGTAATCTACCAAAGAGGGTACAGCACCCATGCCAGTATCCACTACACAGATGAATAGAATGTTATATCAAAGATATGGGTACATAAAATGAATGTATGCATCAGACTACCTAGGTCCTACAAAGAAAAACAGATTTTCAGTGTTTCCAGAGACTGGCAACTACTACAAATACTTTGGTTTTTTGTCCAAGGCCAAGAAGGATGCACGTTAACTACTAGACACAGGATAGGAAACATCTAAGGGTGTAGCTTCTGAAAAAGTAGCTCAGTGGGTAAAAGAACTCAGCTTATAAGCCTGTCAACATGACATCAAAAAAGATTTTAAAGTCAGACATGGCAGTACACTTGTGTAATGCTAGAAATCCCACAGCAAGATGGACAGCAGGGAAGAAGAATCACCTGGGAGCTTGCTGGCTTAGTAGCCTAGAGTGTACAACATGTATACAGTACACTGCATGTACCCTAAAGTATACAGCTTGTATAGAGTACACGCATGTAGCCTAGCGTATACAGCTTGTATAGAGTACATAGCATGTAGCCTAGAGTATACAGCTTGTATAGAGTACACAGCATGTAGCCTAGAGTATAAAGCATATACACAGTACACAGAATGTAACCTAGAGTACACAGCATATAAATAACACACAGCATGAAGCTGAGAGTATTATGGAATATACACAGTACACAGCATATAGCCTAGAGTATACAGAATATACATGGTACGCAGTATGTAGCTTAGAGCACACTGCATGTACACAGTACACAGTATGTAGCCTAGAGTACACAGTATATACACAGTACACAGCATGTAGCCTAGAGTACACAGCATGTACCCAGTACACAACATGTAGCCTAGATGACACAGCATGTACTTTGTACGTGTACACAGTATGCAGTATGTAGCCTAGAGTACACAGTATATGCACAGTACACAGCATGTAGCCTAGAGTACAGAGCATATAGACAAAGTATACAAAATATACAAGTATATACAGCATGTAGCATAGAGTATACAGCATGTACACAGTGCACAGCATGTAGGCCAGAGGACTCAGCATGTACACAGTACACAGCATGTAGCCCAGAGTATACAGCATATACACAGTACACAGCATATAGCCTAGAGTATACAGCATATAGACTAGAGTATACAGTGTATATAGAGTACACAGCATGTAGTCTAGAGTATATAGCATGTACACAGTATACAGCATATAGACTAGATGATACAGAAATGGTAGAAACAAGAAAGGAATGAACTCACACACACAAGCTGCCCTCTGACCTTGACATATGCACCATGGTACTTGTGCACTCACAATGACATATGTGTCATACATACATACACACATACATACATACACACTAAATAAATGAATATTTGTACAGAACTGAAGGTAGCAAGTATGATAAAAATTAAGATTAAAGTTTTTAAACATTGACTTAGTAAATGGTTAATCAGTCATCTTCTAAACTAAGAGTAGATTATTCTTTCTTGGAATATATAAGAGAGTCAAAGGTGGAACAGCTAAGAAGATATCAACAAAGAACATGGTTTAGGGCATGAAGAACTGCTCAGATTCTCAACTTTCATGTAACAGCCAGGCATGGTGTCCCAGTACCAGCGGACAGAGACGAGAAGATGCAGGTTCAGTGAATGACCATGTCTCAGAAATAAGGTGGAAAGCAATTGAAGAAAACACCCAGAACACACACACACACATACACACACACACACACATACACACACACACACACACACACACACACACACACTGTAGACTCCAAGTCCTACACAAAGCCGTAAGTATGGCTGATGGGAGACTGGATGGCAGAGTTGCAGCCTGAGACTGTTGTTGGAGGAGGCAGTTTTCAACATCTCTCTTTGCTAAAGCTCCTGGCAACAGTGCTGTTATTGACTGGACCTCAGGCTCTTGACCATCTTCATTCTTTCACAATTTCCAATCCATATGTTGGAGGGTTGGGGCCTTTTTTCCCATTTAGAAATAATTATTTTTCTAATCTCCTTAGTGTATTCCCTCCTATGCTTGGTGCTAGTAGAAGAAGGGAAATACTTTAAATGCTTTGTTATGACTTTATTCCATTCTTATCACTCAAAAGTTTCTTTATTAAAATTTATGTCATTTATTTATATCCTTCCTTCTTCTATTGATGCCAACAACCTTCCTACAAATACCTCAAAAGCTTCAGTGTCTGAGTCCCCTTTTTTCTTTCTTTCTTTTTTGTTTTTCTTGGTGTTTTAAGATAGAGTCTTACTATATAGCTGAACTGACCTGGTACTTTTTGTGTAGACTAGGATAGCCTCATAATCATAGAGATCTGCCTATCTCCCTTCCTATGGAATGCTGAAATTAAAGGCATGAGCTACCATGCCTGGAACCAGCTGAGAATTTTCTTTTCTACCATATTCTTGCCAATAATCATAGTACGTTAAGGGGTTTCATATTAATTAATGTTTTTAATTGTTAAATCTCTATTTTGTATAGGTGTATATGTATGTGTGCAAGTATATGTGAGTGCTTATGCCTGGGGGCTGACAGAGGCCACATGTCAATATCAGGTACATACTTCTCTTACATTCTACCTTTGGTTTTGAACCTGGACCTATGGAGCCTAGATTGGGTGACCAATGAGCTTTTGAGATTCTCTTTTCTCTGTCTCCCAGCACTGGTGTTACAGGTATACACCATCATGACTGGCTTATTTAAAATAATGAATGCTGGAGATCTGAACTCAGGTCCTCATGCTTACATAGCATGCACTCTACCTGAGTCGTCACTCAGCCTCTTAAATCTACCACTTATTTAGTGCCTATCATGTACCAGTCATGTATGTAGTCTGTATTGTTCATATGAAAATCCTACAAGTTGTCATTCATCTACCACTTACAAAATAGGATGATTCAGAGTGATTGTTTCATGCCTTAATCTGAAAGAGTCATCAATGGAATCAAGAGGAAGACACAAGTCTGCTGGTGACGCAGCTCAAGCTCATTGGCAGAGTCTTTAATCATAAAAAGGATGGCTACTTGAATCACTACGTTGTTGGAGCCATTAGCTTGAGATTATTTCCAAACCACAAAAATAATTTCACAATATCTACATCATTCAGGAAAAATAAGTTTATAAATGTTACATAATTTGTTCTAATTCACATGGATAGTCAAAATTCAGACATAGAATACGCTTGCTTTCTGTCCAGACCACACTGACATTGACAGAAGCATGTCTCCTGGTTACTTTGCTAACCCTTACTGCAGTTTTCCTTTACTAGAAAAATGACAAATCTTCCTGACAAATGTGCAGTTTGTTCAGAGCTTGGCAAAGCAGGCTCCTCTCTAGTCTGTGTGGCATCATCTGGGATAATCTGGGGAGTTGCTTTCTATGTAGTTCAGTTATAGGGTGCCAAGTTTTCACTGGATCTATCCAGCAGCTCAGCCTGGACATACCATCATGAATCTCTCCAACTGGCTTGGGTTCCTCAAAGCACAGTAGCTGGGTTCCAGGGGCCAGAATCTCTATTGGAGGCAGAAAGAATGTGTTAGGAAAAAATCCTGTTTGGTTTGGAAACAGAACATAGAAGAGTGATCAAGTTTACATGGTGACCCTGTCCCCTGCCCAGACTGGCTTTGGCTATCTTGCTGACTTCCCATGTATGTAATTCCACTCCTTCACACTCACCTGCTCTGGCCTACAAACACCATCCTTAACAGAGGCTTCCCTCCTCCCTCAGCCACGTTTGTTCTCAGCAATTAATGTCTGCTTTCCACAACAGTTGCCCCTACCCTGCACCTGACAAGGACTCAATCCTGGTACTGAACACAGACAGTACCATTACTAGCCATACAACTTGACTACTACCAACATCTACTTTCTCTACTGCCAAGGAAAAGTTGTCTCCCTAGTGCCTGTCACAGCCGGACATTGAATAAGATCATATATAAAGCAAAGAGCAGAGTGTTTGACGTGGGCTCATGTAACCTCAAAAGGAAGAAAAGGATATGAAGAGCAGGATTATGCTAAGGAAATCGAGGTTTTTCATAACACTGAAGGGAAGCTACTGAAAGTTCCATCCTCACACAGCCACATCCACACCTCTTATGAAAATCACCAGAGAAATAGAATAATGCCTGCTTATTCTTTCTTTGAGTGCCATCAGGCCTCCCCACCAAGGGGAGGTGGTCAAATATGGAGCAACAGAATTCATGTCAGAATCAGTGCTCACTCTCCACATAACAGTGGAGAATGTCCTGTCTATTGAGTAGATCAGAATAGGAGTTCGATGTTTACTACTTGTATTGTCCTTTGTTAGTGCAATAGTTGAGCAGAACCCCCTGGGCCCCCATCCACCCATCATGATATTCTTCTTGTAGGTTTCTAGAACCCTCTGAGTCCTTCTATTTCCCCATCTCATATATTTGTCTTACCTAGATTCTCAGTAAGATGTCCTCACATCTATCCCAATCTCCTGGTAAGTGAAGACTTCCATGGGACATGCCTTTTGGGCTAGTGCCCAATTATAAGTGAGTATATACCATGTGAGTCTTTCTGCTCCTGGGTTAACTCACTCATGATCATTTCTAGTCCCATCCATTTGTCCACAAATTTTGGGATTTCCCTCATTTTAAATAGCTGATTAGTATTCCATAGTGTAAACGTACCACAGTTTCTTTATCTAGTCTTCAACTGAGGGACATTTAGGCTGTTTCCAGGTTCTGGCTATTATGAATAAGGCTGCTGTGAACATGGTTGAGCATAAATAACTCAAGAAATTAAACTCCACCAAACCAAATAACCCAACTGAGAAATGGGCCTCAGAACTAAGCAGAGAATTCTCAACAGAGGAATATCTAATGGCTGAGAAACACTTAAAGACGTGCTCAACATCTTTAGTCATCAGAGAAATGCAAATCAAAATGACTCTGAGATTCCATCTTACACCCATCGGAATGGCTAAGATCAAAAACTCAAGTGATACCCCATGCCAGCAAGGATGTGGAGAAAGAGGAACACTCCTTCATGGCTGATGGGAATGCAAACTTGTACAACCACTTTGGAAATCTAGGTGACGCTTACTCAGAAAACTTGGAATAGGGCTACCTAAAGACCCAGCTATTCCACTCTTGGGAATATACCTAGAAAATGCTCCACCACACAATGAGAGGCATTTCTTAATCAAACTACAACAGTATGGAAGATGTAGAAGCTTTTTTACATATTCATCCTATTGTATAACCACTTTTCCTCCCTATCCTGCCAATCTGAATACTTTACATAACATTAGTAAAAGTTCTCAAGGTGTTTAAGAAAATGCCAATCACTATTCTTGAAAGGATTAACCTAGACTTTATGCCAGGACACCTCTGAAGTTCCTTTCTCAATGGCAAGTCACCCCTCCGCATGGAACGAAATCAACTCTAAGTGACCAGACCAATTTCTTGGATGGTGAGGGACGGATACATTCACATACTACCTTCTCCTTCTGATGGTACTAAATGTACTCCTTGACTCCAGGTACTTAGAAAAGCATCTAGTGACTTTCAATTTTACTGTCTCGTTTTTCTGTTATTTTCAGTGCCCTCAAAAGAGAACCATATCCATAGAATACTTTTCCTGTTAAAAGCAAGCATGAACCCAGATCCTCTCCCTTTACCACTCAAACCAACAACAAGCTCCTTTAAGTCCAGCACTGGGCAATATCTTTTACTTAAAATTAATGTCTTGTTCTCAAACAATTGAAAAACAGAATACATCCTTCATGGTGATAAGTAAAAAAGCATAAAGGTGACTTTTAAGGAGATAAATTTATTCTGGCATGGAAGAAATAAAAACTGTTTGCTGCTGGCCTGTGACATGAGCACTTCTAAGAAATGAGTTCTTCCCTTATTTGTAACTACCTATAATCTGTCACTCAGCCTTTGCTGTCATGTGTTAAATTAAAACACATCATTAACACATACATTTTGTCCTGACCCTCACATTGTTGATGGAATTTGCATTAAAAGTAATGTTAGCAATGTTCATAGCATGCTAGCATCAGATAGCCATGTAGACAGAACCGCATATTGTCCAGATGGATATGTGGTAGGAAACTCGTGCTGTAAATTATTTTAAATGGCACAGTTGCATTGCTTCCATTTACAGAGACTATCAAGCAAGGCAGTATAAAATGTTTTGAGTTAATAGAATCATAAAAGAATTAAGCTGATCCCATGGAAATTTCTGGAAGTAACATTATATGAAAATATTTGTGCTGTTTAAAAAGACAGCGTAAATCTTGAAATAGAAAGATATGTTGTATAAATAAATTAGACTTTTGGTCCTTCAATGACTAAAATCAATAGTTTTGAATTCAATCTTCTGTTATCTAGACTCTAGATGTGATAGGATATAAAATACATAAGCTACACTCTTTAAAAACCTTGTCTGTGATTCATCACATTAGTTTCCAATGTGATTTAAATTAATAATTGTCACTATTTCATTTCATTTAATACCCACAACAAAACTCAGAGGCATGTTTCACCATCACTAGCACTCTGCTTTATAGCCAATAATAATTAAAACTTCTTAAATACCAGGCATATATTTTAATTTAGCTTTGTAAACTCTGTTTATAGTTTAAGTATTTCATGAAGTTTCCAATCTTTTACTTTTGAGTTTGCCGTAGGGTAGTGACATGTTAGCAAAGTAAAATCACTTACAAATTTTTCAGGAATCTTAGGAGCCAGTTGTAAAATGTACCTTTTATTTTTAACACATCTTTAAATATATTAATAAATTAGTATAAAATGTTAATATTTATTAATAAATAAAATTTCTATATCTTAAATTAGTTGACAATTTCATGCAATGTATTTTGATCATATTTACACCTCCTCTTCTGAACACCTTCTGGATCTACCCAACCTCCCTGCCAATCCAACTTTCTGTTCTCACTTTTCTAAGTCACTGAGTCTAATTGATGTTACCCATATACTCTTAGACGTGGGGTCTTTTACTGGAGCATGGTTGATCTACCAGGGGCCACACCTTTTAAAAACTGATTTTCATTCCTCAGCAACTATTCACTGCTCCTCAGCTCAAAGTGAGACTTTGTTTCAAGCTCCCTCTCCATACCAGGATTTTTGACTGTTTTGAGCTTGTGCAGGTCTTGTGCTGTCACAACTACTGTGAGTTCATAAGTTCTGTGTCCACAAGTCATTGTCTCCTTACAGACGACCACTGTCTCTGGGTCTTAAAATCTTTCTGCCAAGTTATGAGTTCTCAGCTGTTCTTGCTGATGAGTCGTTGCCCTACCACCATTGTAACCCATATATGTCAACTATACTTCTGATTAAATACATTCTCTTATAAAAAAAATCTTTCTTCCCTCTTTATAATGATTCTGGAGCCTTAGGAAAAGAGAGTGTGAAACAGATGTCCTATTCAGAGGTGAACATTCCATAGACTCTTAGTCTCTGCACTAGGTGTGTTTCTCTGTATTAATCACCACCTATCACCTTTGATGATAGTTGACTAATCTTTGAGAATAACAATATGTCATTAGTAACCAGTTTAATACCATGTCCACTTAGTAGAATAATAGAAATAGGTTCTCTCCTAGTGCCTATCATCTGTGCAGCCACGGATTCCTGACTTAAATAACAGTACAAAATATGCTTCATCTTGTGACCTCAAATTCAATCATAAAGTGGTAGGTTACTCCAGTGACATTTGTGCCAATATTGCACCACTGGTCATGTCTTGTCAGGCTGCTCATTAGTAAGATTGATTATTACTTTTCTCCCCCAGTAGTGTACATAGCAACTTCCAGCACTATGAAAGCTAGACAGTATGGATAAAAATTTCAGATCAGTACCAGCTTGATTTCTTGATTTTCTTTTTTTATATATAATTTTTTATTAATTTATTTTTGTTACATCTCAATGATTATCCCATCCCTTGTATCCTCCCATTCTTCCCTCCCTCCCATTTTCACCTTACTCCCCTCCCCTGTGACTGTTCCTGAGGGGGATTTCTTCCCCCTGTATATGCTCATAGGGTATCAAGTCTCTTCTTGGTAACCTGCTATCCTTCCTCTGAATGCCACCAGGTCTCCCCCTCCAGGGGACATGATCAAATGAAGTTTTCTAAAAGTATTTATTATTATTATTATTATTATTATTATTATTATTATTATTATTATTATTAATTCACATTACATTCTGATTGTAATCCCCTCTCTTATCTTCCTCTTCCCACCCTCTCTCCCTTTTCCATTCTATTCCCCTCCCCTAGACCTCTGACAGATGGGGTCCTCCTCCTCCACCAGATGACAACATCGGTGGTATCATCTGGATAGCCTGCATTCCCTCCTGTGTGCTTCCACAAGGCCTATCCCATAAGGGGCAGTGAACAAATCAAGAGCATCAGAGTTCTTGCCAGATGCACTCTCCTCCCACTGTAGAGAATGAGCTGTCCATTGGCTAGGTCTTCTACTTGCAATGTCCTTGGTTGCTGCTTCAATTAGTGCCCCCTGGGACCACATCTGCCATCCCCTGTCTTTCCATCCCTGAACTCTTCTATACAATTCACAGCTCTTCACCCAGAGTCTGGCTGCATATCCCAGTATCTGTCCCAATCCCTCACTGGGCGGAATGTCTCAGAGGACATCTATGTTGTGCTAATATCCACTTATAAGTGCGTATATACCATGTGTGTCTTTCTGGGTCTGGGTTACCTCACTCAAAATTATCTTTTCTAGTTCCATCCATTTGCCTGCAAAGTTCAAGATTTCCTTGTTTTTAATAGCTGAACAATATCCCATTGTGTAAATGTACCAGAATTTCTTTATCCATTCTTCAGTTGAGGGACATCTAGGTGGTTTCCAGATTCTGGCTATTACAAAGAAAGCTGCTATGAACATAGTTTAGCAAATGTCCTTGTTGTATGGTGGAGCAACTTATGTGTATATGCCTTGGAATGGAAAAGCTAGGTCTTGAGGTAGCAGTATTCCAAATTTTCTGAGAAAGTGCTGATTAATTTCCAAAGTGGTTGTACAAGTTTGCAATTCTTACACAATTCTTCACAGACTTTGAAAGATGAACTCTCAATTTCATATTGAAAAAAAAAAAAGGCAGAATAGCTAAAACAATCCTGTACAACAAAAGACCTTCTTGAGGAATCTCCATCCCTTATCTCAAGCTATACTATAGAGCAACAGTAATAAAAACAGCATGCTACTGGCATAAAAAATAGGCTGGTTGATCAGTGGAATCGAATGGAAAACCCAGAAATAAAACCACACACCTATGGACACATGATTTTTGACAAAGAAGCCATATCCATACAATGGAAAAAAGATAGCATCTTCAACAAATGGTGCTTTTCTAACTGGATGTCCACTTGTAGAAAAGGCAAATGGATCCATATTTATATCACCCTGCACAAGACCAAAGTCTGAGTGGATTAAAGACCTCAACATAAAACCAGACACACTAAATCTGTTAGAAGAAAAAGTGGGGAAGAGCTTTGAACTCATTGGCACAGAAGACAACTTCCTGAACAGAACACCAACCACTCAGGCTCTGTGATCAACCATTAATAAATGGACCTCATGAAACTGAAAGCTTTTGTAAGGCAAAGGACACTGTCAACAGAACAAAATGACAGCCTACAGAATGGAAAAAGATCTTTACAAACCCTACATCTGACAAAAGTATAATATCCAAAATATATAAAGAACTCAAGAAATTAAAGACTACCAAACCAAATAACCCAATTAAAAATGGGGTTCAGAGCTAAACAGAATTCTCAACAGAAGAATAATGAATGGCCAAGAAACACTTAAAGAATTGTTCAACATCCCTACTCATCATGGAAATGCACATCAAAATGACTCTGAGATTACATCTTAGACCTATCCAAATGGCTAAGATCAAAATCTCAAGGAACAGCATATACTGACAAGAATGTGGATAAAGGATATTTCTCCATGTTTTATAATTCTAGTCTGTGTCTTCAGCAAAAGGCAAGTTCCAGGGGTAACCAACAACAGTAGATACACCCTGCAATTCTTGAAAGTATGTGGGCCCTTATTTGCCACCAATTTCGAGAGTTCAAAAGACACTAGGTTTTTTACTTATTAATCTGTATATCTGGCATTTAAATTTGCAAGTAAATGAATCATATTAAAAACAAAGGCAAAAGCTTAAAGTGTAGTGCTTTATAAATTACGGTACTTTAATATCTTCAATGTTCTTGAAGTCAGTTATGACTATCATATATGGGCAATGGGTACATTATTACTAGAGGACCATGTTGAATAGTATTCCAACTCCACATTTGGTAGCCATACTAGCAGTTCGAAAATAACTTTGGTGGGAATATTTAAGCTGTGGATATCAGAAACTGTTTAGGTCTTATTTTAGTGCCAAAGATGAGTTCCCAATTTATACAAGTGTGATATAGTTTAACCACAATAAATTTCAGGTAATATTTAACTATAATAAACTTATTAAAGAAAGAGGATGATTGTTGACTATTGGTTCTATATAGTAAAAATTTTGAGAATCAAATGACTATATGGAGTTACCTCTATTTACACTAATGAGTACTGAATATCTTCATCATTTATAAATTACATTCCATATATCCTTTATATAAGTATAATGATGTGTAATTAGATCATATATGTATATACATACATATATGTGTATATATATGCACTAATTTCTTTCAAATATCTGGTTGTTAAAGAGTGCCATACTACTACTGCTCAGGGATTATATTAATGATAGGTACATAAGTAGGTAGAAAGATAGATAAATAAATAATTTATCTACTTTCTTTTATATCTAATTTTGTGACATTTTGTGGCATATCATTGCATAGGCCTCATATTTTGAGGTGTATTCCTTTTATTAAAACTGTGTTACATCACGTGTACATTGTACTGTTTTTGCATTTAGTTAACCAGTACTGAAATGTGTCCTCTTTTTCATATAATTTTCTGTATGTTTCCATCTTTTTAAGGATTTATTTTATTTTAAGGGGCTTTAGATATAGCTCAGCAGTCAAGAGCACTTGATGATCTTGCAAAACACCCAAGTTTAGTTCCTCACACCCACACGGTGGTTCATAACCATCCATGGCTCTAGTTACAGGGAATTGGATGCCATCTTCTGACCTCCATAGGTACCAGGCAGGCAAAGCACTCACACAAGAGTGCATTACGTGTATCTGTATGTGCCTGTGAATCTGAGCGCAATTGTCTATGGAGTCCAAAGAGGAGGCATCAGATCTCACAGGGAACTGGAGTTATAGACAGTTGTGAATTGCCCAACATGAATGCTGGGAATCTAAATCAGTTTCTCTGCAAGAAAAGGATTCTGTGTTCTTCACTGGCCCCTTATCTTAATAATGCAATTATTGAAACAGTACAGCCTTAAAATATCTTCAGCATTAGAAAAGCATGCATTACTCATGCCTTTCTAACCTTTAGCAATTCCAGATGAACTGCAAGAAAACCTCTTGCTTCCCTCCTGATAGCACTTCCTTCCCTTCACCCCTTATTTAATATTCCTTGTCATAGTCTCATTATTTCACTTACATGTGCCTGTGCCTTTCTACTCCTCAGAACTAGGTATTTGTGTCTTTATGTGCATCACATCTAAAATTGTAGCATATATTAACATTATTGTGTATCACAGATGTCGTCATGCTTGGAATTACTTCAAAGTCTTGCTACAAAAGCTGTGTTTTAAAAGCTGCAAACCAACACTAGCAATAACTGTAGGTGAATGACTGTTTGTTACCATCCTCATATAGTCTGAGTTTTCCACCTAGAACTGAATTATGTTTCATTTGTTTAATTTCCCACTTTATAGACTGAAAAAGTAAGGGTGATATTGCCAGTTCTCAAATGCTAGCCAAAGTTGTATAATATTATCAATAAATGTAGAAATGCATTTATCTTTGCCAGGAGTCAACATACACAAACAGATACAAATATGGGTTGTCTAATATTTAAGTCCTTTTCTGTAGGACAAGAAAATACTATTGGTCTC
Source organism: Acomys percivali (assembly GCA_907169655.1). Lineage (NCBI taxonomy): Eukaryota > Metazoa > Chordata > Mammalia > Rodentia > Muridae > Acomys > Acomys percivali. Next base: position 65,340,997 of record OU015747.1, read on the forward strand.
AAATATGCTCCAGTCCTAGTATTAGCTGTATCTGCCCCCCCCCCATTTAATAAGTGTCCTCTTTCATGTTAACTCCTCCTTGACCTTGACAAAAATTAGACAAAGAACCAAGTTTCGTGTCTTAACAATTCCTTGGTCAGGACTCATACACTATTTTATATTCCTTTCTCTCTCTTAAAATTGTTCTTGGTATATTAATAATTTGTGGTGCCTTCTCATTAAAAAATCTCATAGAAGAGTTTTTGGTAAAATAAAATAGACATTTTCCATCTTCAAAGTTTGGCTTATGTCTTTTTAAAAATCAAACCTTTTATTTTGGCATAACTTATAAATAAGTTTACAAGACAGAATTTAGTGAAGTCAGTGCTAACTTTTCCCCAGCTCCCTCTATTGGTAACCAATCTACAATAGCACAACCAGGATGTTGACAACAGTGTAGTCAAGATGTTGACATTTTCCGTCACCATATGGATCCCTTCTGTTGCCTTTTTGAAGGCATAGCCTCTTTCGCTTCACTCCTCGGTGGCTATATTTCTGTTTCATTGCTATCACACTAAAATCTTAAAGCATATAACTTTTGGGAATAGCCTTTTTTTACTTGGTATAGTTTTCTGTAAAAGCAATCAGGAATTATATCTATGTTACATTCATAGTGTTTTGGCTATTTCTATTTGGCATCCTTGAAGAAGACATCTTTCCTATCTTGGTGTGTCTAAAATTCTGATAGTAAATCAATATATATATATCATATCCAGTCATTATCAACTTAAAACATCTGTCTGGACCTAAAAACATCTTTTTTTTTTTTGAGACAGGGTTTCTCTGTGTAGCCTTGGCTGTCCTGGACTCCCTTTGTAGACCAGGCTGGCTTCGAACTCACAGCGATCCGCCTGCCTCTGCCTCCTGAGTGCTAGGATTAAAGGCCACCACCGCCCGGCTCCTAAAAACATCTTAACCCCTAAACAGCTAAGCTTAATTGTAAAACCAAACAATCTGGTCTTCAACCCCATGGAAGACTTGAGAAGGAGTGAAATTAATTACCTGAGCATACAGAGCATGCATGTTAGTAGCTTACAGAGACAGTTTGCTGCCTGAACAGTCACCCAAAACTCTCTACAATGTTGGAGCATCATCTTCTTCATTCTAGCTCAATATATCTGACAGACATATTTGTGAGGCAGGAACTATTGAGGATTTGATGACCCTCTCTTGGCAAAGTTTGGCCATTGACTCTGCGTGCATTCAAGCTTGCCCATTTTTAGGCAGAATTCTGTCTGCGGTAGAAACTGGCTGGTTTGTCACATTTAAAGCCATCTCCTAAGGGGGTTCTTTGAAGCTTATCCTCTTCTTTGAAGTAGGCTGGGTTTTTCCAGGAGTTAACCTGTCTCATTGTAAATGAATATTTAAAATAATAAAAGCATCTTTAAACATCATATTCTGTATGTCTCTGAGGTTTTTGAAGACCTTATCTATTTTACCTTACCTTTCAATAGAACTATATCTATCTGTTATACCTAGGATGTATATTCTTGTGATAAAAACAGACTAGTAATTGATATAACCATGATTTGATTAACTAACAACTAACTTGTATAACTTACTTATCCTAAACAGCCTGCAATAGCACTTTCAAAAAGTAAACCTCATATTATAATTGAGTAGTAAGAGCACAATACTGCACACTAGAATGTGTGTGTGTGTGTGTGTATGCGTATGTGTATATATATATACTTTGTGTGAAGAATAATCTTAAATTTGAATTCTCTAACAATATATCTAAAATTAAACTTATTTTGCATCTATATACAAAATTCTAGACCAGTGAATTAAAAATAACTTGTGAGTAAAAAATTAAGGCATTAAGTTCAAGAGTAGATTCACTAATCTACTTTTTGTTCTATCTTCCCTATATATTCCCCCTTCTTTTTTTCAACCCCTATCTCCAAACCTAGGAATGAAAGATAAAGGAAAAGAGAGACATGCCTGAGTCCAACCTTCTTTTCACTCTAAATAAGACCAATAATAACTTTCTACCATGCTTGCCACCTTCTTCTAAAAATAAAGTCTGAATAGAAGACCACCACTACTTGAACATAATATCATATCTGAATAGCCATATTGTGTTGTACAGTTTTATTTTACTCTGTTTTTTACATTATGAAGCAACCTCCACACATCAGCAACCAGTTTGCACAACCCTGGGAATATCATTCATGTCGCATTGTATGTAAGTAGTGTTCCTGGAGAATAACTGACCATCCCAGGATTTGCTAGTTCCCACTGTGGAAAGGTGTTCCATAGGCAGATCCTTAACAAAACCTCAGTGTGAATTCAGAGAACTGAATATAAGTTCTGGACCTGACTCACTGTCCTTGACTTGGAAGGAACCATCTAAATCCTACAAGTCTTGCTTTCAACCCAGTTAAATTAAGGTTCTGGGCTAGTCAAGATACAAGTTCTGGAAGAATGGGGGGATGGAAGGGCCCCGAGGGTTCAGGAGCCCAACAAGGGGACCATCGAGGCTGGTGAATCTGGACCCTGGGGGCTGCACAAACTATGACACCAACCAAGAGCAATGCATGCAATAAACCTAGTCAATGGGCAACTCATTCTCTGTGGTTGTGGGGGGAGCAGAGACTGCCTCTGACATGAACTCTGGTGACCGAGATTTGATCACTTGCACTTGGTGGGGAAGCCTGGAAGGCACACAGAAGAAGGGGGTGGGCTACCCAGATGAGATCTGATAGGCTGTTGTCTTACGGTGGAGGAAGAGGTCCCCTTCTGTCAGAAGTCTAGGGGAGGGGAATAAGGCAGAAGAGGGAGGGAGAGTGGGAACAGAAAGATACAGGCAAGGGTATAACAATCAGGATGTAATCTGAATAAATTAAAATAAACTAAAAGTAAATAAAGTCACTTCTAGATGGTAAATTCTATGATTCCCATTGAAATATATGGAAAAATTTCACTAGAGATGTGACAGGCATGCAGCAAAATACATAACTGTTAGTATGCTTCAAAGGTGTCAGCATCATAAAGGATCAAGAACAATGAAGAGACTGTCAAATATTAAATGAGACTAAGACAGTCACACCCAAATGCAATAGGGGACCCAAATCGAAACCTGAAATGAGAAAGACATTAAAGGAAAAATGGGGGAAATCTAAATGCAAACTGTAGTATCAGTTAACCAACCAATCTGGTTGTTAGGTAAAACATTTTAGTAGGACAGTCTGTAAGACAAAGATTCTAGAGCCATTAACTTTAAAAACTAGGTCACTTTTAATTGTCATTTAAAGATGTATAAGAAGTGAAAATTCCAGTGATTTCCCCATGTGTTGGATTTCTTTAATATGGGTATCCAGAAAACTACAGAAAGATTATGACCCTGCTCCTAGCCACATAGTAATCTTCTCAGAGACTTAACCAGTGCACTGTTTGTCAGGTGTGGGAGTATGAGGAGATTATGAGAACTATGACAATCAAAGGGAAAAGGTGATTTACCATCAGTATCGGTAAGCATTCAGGGCATGGCAGATACACCTTAATCTCAGGCAGAGGAGAGGGAGCTCTGTGAAGGCTAGCGTGGTCTACAAAGTGAGTTCCAGAACAACCAGAATTACATAGATAGGCCCCTTCCCCCAACAACAACAAAATCATATCACTCCATGTCAAGTAATGCAAAAAAAGCCTTTTAACTTTACCAAATGATTATTTGGTATATAAATAGAATGAGTGAGATTATATCATTTTTAGAAAATGTATAAATTACTGAAAACTTTATAATAGATACACATTCGAGAGCTCTTTACTACAGACCTTACACTGACAGAATATGCTCCTCTGACCTTGTCACTCAATAGGCTTCACAGTTCTACATGGCCCAGAATCAGGCATGTGCTGCCGACTTATGTCCTTCATCCTACAGTTTGGATGCCCCATAACCATGACTTGCACCTAGATGGGCACAGAACCCAAATGGCTGCTCCATGCTTGACGTGAGTGCATTTGGCTCTAGGAGCACTTTTGAGAGAGTGGGAGGGAAGGAGAGAGAAATAGATCGCATATATGTGCAGGTGGGCATCGTGTGTACATTCGTAAGGTACACACCTGTGAAAATATAGAATTCAAACATTTGTCCTCCTCTATCACTGCTGACCTTATTTCCTTGTGTTAGGCTCTCTTACTGAACCTGGAGCTAGGCTGGTGCCAACAGATCTTAGTTTCTCGATCCTCTACAGCATTAGCTGTTTTTTTATGTTGCTGCTGAGAACTGAACTCAGTTCCTTGGCCTTGTGCAAGGAGCCCTCCTACCAACAAGCCATCTCTCCAGCACTAGCTCCATTTCTTTATTGCGCTGCTCCAGGTTACCAAATGCAAAGCTCAAACTGGCCTGGATGTTCTACAGTTTTAGAAATAAATGCCTAGGACTTCACTAGCCCTGTAGTTCTCTAATCTTTGTTGTTAGAAGATAATAATCACCTAAGTGTCATTTCTCATATTTCATATTTAAAATCTGGAAACTACGTATCTCACTGATGGGCAGGCTAATTATCCTTGCTGGGGGCTATCACCAGCCCCTTTAAAGACTCATTTCTCATCCACCTATGTATCAGATCTATTTCCTAAATAAACAAACAAAAACCTTTTTTTAAAAAAATCCCTGAAAAGAAAAACTGTTCTAGTACTTCAAGGAATTCTAAGCTTAATACTGTTTTTATGTCTAAAAAATTAAAAACTATTCATGATTCAACAGACTATATAATTGCATAACTATTGAAACCCAAAAAGACAAAGTTTGGGAGGAGATATTTTGAGAGCAAGACAATTTTAGCTTTAAAAACAACCAACCTAGATTTGGATGAGAAATAATCTATAATGGAAACACTTTAAGAGCAGAAAGACTCCCTAAATAACCAATCTATTTGAGGATGGTGAGAAAGTGTGGTACTATATCACAGAATGGCTGAAACAACAAATATTTGTTTCTCTGATCTGAAGGCCCAGAAGTCCAAGACAAAAGAGCCAACAGATGTGCGACCTGAATGACACTCTTCCTGAGGGGCTATGTCCTTTTGATTGTGTCCTCTCCTGTCTGAAAGAGAAGACCCATCATTAAAGTTTTTATTATTTTTGAGAATGTTTTCAAGACAGGATCTCATTCTATACCCAAGTTAATCTGAACTCATGGCAATCCTCCCATCATGGCAATCAGCCTATCAACTACTGGGGGAAACATGCTTCAACTATCCCCTCAGTTGAAGTTTATTCTCAAAAGGTTGCTAATCTAATCCTTCATCCTTGTGTCCTAATTCTTGCCCTGAGTGTTCACAATCTAACATTATCACATTGGAGATGAGAATGTCAGTATACAAATTCTGAAGGACAAAAGCATGTAGTCTGCAAGAACTCACTTCTGGGAGAACTTCTTCCAACCAGAGACCCTCTTACACATACACTGTTCTGCTTCAGACATCTGTTCTTTCTTACACCAAAGAGCATGGACTTTCCTTGTAAACAGTGTCAGTCTAGAGAAAGGTGTAACCAATGGTCGGTAGCTGCTGCTTCAGTGGTTGTCCTGCCACAGCACATTACAATGAGCAGTGGATGTGAACCTAGACTCCACCTGCTCCATCTTAGTCTCTCCCAACAATGCACATAACAGAAGACAACATTTATTCAGCATGTCGAAGTTTCACCAACACCATTCTACTTGATTTCCTCACTGTCTCTCTTAACCAAGAAGCACACTTTTGAACCAGTGCTCACATTGACATCCTCAGCCGACAGATAAAAAGTTGAGGCGCTGAAAAGTGGATAAAGCCTCTAATCAACTACACACTCCTTTCTAGAGGGGTCAGTTTCCTCAAGCTGTCAATATTAGGTCTTAGTGTCAGCTGCCATATGACTGGACAATATGGGTGTTAACATAAGCCACATATAATTCACAGACTCATTTAAAGGGTCAAATAAGATAGTGAAAAAACATGTTTTGGATTTTCTCTCCTTTTGGCAGCTGTTCTAAATACACAGAGTGCACACAAAGTGGCCTTAATCCTCTGGGATAAACAGTATTCTAGAGGCAGGCTAAGCGGGGCTCCGGACTCTGCTCTATCCGTTCCCCATAAGTAGGCCTAGAGACTCCATTGCCATGGCAACCTACTGCCAGCTGCTAGATGACCCCACACCGTGGCTGCCTCTCATCTCTCTTACATCTACTTTTAAAATGTAAATTCTACAGTCAGGAGTCTGGAGTTTTAGCTGACTCCTTTTGTGTGGAAAGGAGTTACTCTCTCAAACACATCTAAAGAACTCATGTATACACCATAACATGTGTTTAAACCCTTGTGTCTTTGCGCTCTGAGGCTCCCCTGCCTCTCCCATGCCTCCTTTCCAAATGTGCTTCTCATTCTCCTTTTGCCATCCACCCTCTCTATCTCACTGTACGTGGCTACATATGGAACAACACATCACCCTATTTTTTGCTATATCTCAAAATAGGTTTCCCTGTAGTTGACGAGAAGAGTGCAACATTTAAAACATTTCTTTTCAAAAAGAAGCCCCAACACCGGAAGTTGTGCATGAGTCAGTAGGACCTCCATCAAAGTTTGCTACACTCACTGGTTACAATATCTGGAGAGAAAGTGGTCCACAATGCTGCCCAGCAAAGGCATCTTAGAAGGTATCTCTTTCTACATCAGGCCACCATAGCTCGCTCTCTTTCGAAGTCATCCAGCTAGGTCTCAGCTCTGACAAAGAATAGACAAGCAGCTGCCTACCTTTCCCACTTTGATTTTGCATACAGATGTAGAGCTTCCCTTAGGATGGAGAAATCAGGTTACAAAGCCCACAGCTGAGAAGCTGAAGAGCCCATATACAGGAACTTAACTTGAAGTTAGACTACACATAGGCGTCTGAGAGCAGAAGTCAGGCTTGCAACTACATGCAAAGTAATGAAGGCAAATTAGCCTGAAAGTTGTGTTTGTTGTGTAGGAAGGTGATGGCAGAGTAAATCTTCCAAATTTAAGTGTAGTTTATGTTAATTGCTGAAAGTACATAGATGTGGAGCTTTAAATCTCACCCGTGGGGAGCTGGTGTTGGGCTGCTTGATTTCTTTTATTATCCTTTCAAATGACTCCATTCCTTGTTTGTATTTACTTGAAAAGCACAGATCTATTTCTGAATAGTTTTACAACTTTAAGTGTTTTAAGAAACTTCTTTTTAATACTCGCTAGTTAATTGTACGGTAATGGCTCCTAAGTGGAACATTACATCTATCAGTCTAAGTGTTGCTCTGGATGTAACAGCTCCAGTTGTGTCACTAGAATCTTTATCATTGTTATTATTATTTAGAGCATTTGCGAAGCTGAAAATTAAATATGCCTCAATCCACTACCATCCTACTCATTGCTCATCTTAGTGCGAAGTAAATAAAACTCTACCACCTCCAATAAAACACTTTTCTGAATTCTCTCATAGTGAAATGCAGGTCTGTGTAGATAGACATCTTTCCTTCTCTGCAAAGGGGAAGTTCTGTGTGTGCCGTCTATAAAAATCCCTGTGCACGTAGTGGGGAGGGACTTGAAGTAGAGGGAACTGGGTCTTTACCCAGTGGCACCCTGTGTGAGTAACTAGTATTCCAAGGGAATCCCTGTAAGTTTGTGTGTGAAGTAGCTAGAATCCTGTGTCAGTTACTGTCCTTATTGCTGCGACCTAATTTCTGACAAAAGGCAACAAGGGAGAGGCAGGGTTACTTTGGCTAAGGTTTGAGGGTTCAGTTTGCTGCATGTGGACAGACGGTAGAAGGAGCAGCTGTACGGTGAGTGTGTAGCTGCTTGCTCATCTCTCCCTGGACCAGAAAGCAGAGAGCACACAGGAACTGGGTCCAGGCTATGGACCTAAAGGATCAACTGCAATGACTCACTTCCCCCAGCTGGGCCTTGGCTTTTAAAGGATGCACAACCTCCCAAAATAGCACCAACAGCTGAGGACCAAGTGTTATAACACAAGGGGCTGGGGACCAGTCCCTAACATCCAGCAATGGACAAGTATAGAGAGAAGGACTAACTACGCAAATAGACCTGAACTGCAGGTGACCTTGCTAACCCTGAGTGATCACCATAGAAGCTGCCTCTGACAGCAGCATGAGAGCCTGAAGAGCTCCTTAGAAACAAAAACACTCACGGCTTAGGTCAGACTGACACTGACCTATAAACATTTTCCTGTTAACAAGACCCTAAAGGGTGCCTGTGCACATGAAATTTGAGGATACCAGCAAGAGCATCTCCGGAAACTCTGAGATGAAGAAAATGTCCCTATTTAACTCCAGCGTTTACCTATGAGTGTTCTAGTCCTTTGCCTCAGAGGAGAATGGTGCTGTAGTGATACTGCCTGGGGAAACCTGTGACTTTAAAGACCCAAATCAACCCTTACTATCTGGGGCCTGTAGGAGAGAGGGAGCAGATGGGAAAAGTATTGCACAGTCCACTCCAGCTAACTGTTTCAAAGAAAAGCTCTCCTTGGAGCTCCTTTACTTTCTTCCCTGTGTGATGTTATTGGATTCGATTTCTTTTCTTCTAGAGGACACATTGGTTTTTAAAAGCAATGACCTAAATTCCTTATTTTATCCAGACACTTTCCATTTGGCAGCCCAAAGCAAGTTTTGCATAGACTGAGCTCACAGCTCACTGGATGGGATTAGAATTTTGAGTTTGAAATTCCACAGGCATTTTAGAGTCAAGAAAAGGTTTAGGAAAATAAATAAACAAATCCAGGTGACCTTGTTATAATTCTGCCATGAAATGCCCATCTTTAAAAAAGCTCCTCTGGTACCCCTGTAACTTGTCTTCCTGGCATTTGGGTTGAAAACAAGAGACTTTATGCTAAATTTCATTTAGGCAAATGGCAAAAAGGGAAGTATACTAGGACACAAAATACATGTAATTTAACTGAAGCAGCAAATGTAACAAGTGCACACAATAGTGTAATAAAGTGTAGTGTAATACTACACCATGTAGTAATAAAGAGGATGTTTGTACTTTGTTTCCCCTACGACCTAGATGGTGTCTTGAACTTAACTCCTCATTGCAGGCTCACCATCGCTTTTGCAGTGGACATCAGTGAGAGCTCCTTTAGTGCAGTTTGAATTCTGAAACCATCTAACAGGCAGTGTTGTCAGATCACAAACTTCTAACCATTACTTCAGATACCATCTGTGTGTCCCAGGATGCTGTCCTAAGGCTTCCAACCAACCAGTCAGTGCTCCCACCACCCACTGCCACATCCGTTCAATTTGCTTCAGGGTTCACAGGAAGAAAACAGTAAAAAAAAGTAAAACAGCAGATGTTAAAAACCTACAGGAGTAGTGATGATTATAGTGGGGAACAGCAGCAAAGGCGTATGGATCTGTGGTGGAGCACTTCCACTCTATCCAAGGGAGTCTCCATTTGTTCAGCTAGCCAGAACCTTTCTGAATTTTGTCCTTTTGGATCTTGTGGCAACTTCCATGCATAAGCACAAGAGAAGCATGGACAACCACAGAGAATGGGGACAGGACAAAAAGAGACCAGTCTTATGCTGGTTGTGACTAGCACCTATGACTTTCACTTTCCCAACAACAGCATTTGATCTAAAACTTTACCAAGATAGCCAACTTCATTCTCTTTCTGCTTGTTTTGCCTTTACAAAACAAGGAGTACTTGGCAATCAAGCTAATCTGAGCTGCACAATTAGTATTTTATAATATTCTTATTAGAAAAAAACAATGGGTGTATCTAGGGCCTGCCTGCCCGTGACAGCAACCAATAAGAGTGCATAACAACTTAAGCTTCGAGGTGGGCAGAGCAGCCATGCAACAAGCCCAGCAGCCTGGAAGATAAGGCAGGAGGATCTCAAGTGTGAGGCCAGCCTGGACCACATTCCAAGATCACATTTTTAAAAATTATGGGTTGGGGTAACGCTTGGTGATACAGTGCTTTACTGGGGTGTGAGTGGTCATAGGTTTAAGACTCACTACTAAGAGGGGAAAGAGAGATTTGAAGTTTGACAGCAGCACTTCTCTGTTCTTTCTGACTGACCAGAAGCTCAAGGAAGCATATAAAATTAAGTTTAAAAGCTTGTACACGGGGAAGAGATTTACACTATAAATACTACAAGTAACTTACTGTGGCATGATCACTCTTTGATAACACAGGAATGTTTAGAAAGCATAACTCATACCAAGCTACACACCATTCTTGACTGAGCAGAGTATTGTAAACGGCCCTTGTGGTCCAAGTCCTGTGCCAGGATGTAAGTAGATCACCAGCTTCCCAGGCCAAAACATTCCCACCCTCCCCATGCACTGTTCTCACAGCCTTCTTCCTGTTGAGGCCCCTTTTCACTTCTTTGTGGGATCTTGAAAAGACACCTCTGGGCTTCTTTCTGCCTCCTGGCTTCCTCCAATCAGCCTGACTCCTCTCTACCACCCCACTATCCAATAGACCTCCAAGCTAACAGACTACCATCATCTTGGCAGTGGGCTCGGGATTATTATGAGACTTTGGCCAATTCCCTAACCCATTATGAAATTCCAGGTACTGTTACTAAACATGCTTGGAAGGTGTGGAAAGGGTGGATGGAAGGGCTCATGGCTTCTACAATCACCTTTATGTGGCTGTTTGTCACAGAGCAGATAAGAGCCAAACTGGAGCTGCAGAAGGTCTTTAAAATATCCCCTCAAAATCTCAAAGACTTGCTTGCATTCTCCCTCCTTGGACTCACCATTCCGTTCAAACACTTCAGTGTGGGCTGTCTTGTCAACCTCAACCGTCTGCCCCTACTGAAATGTGTATGAGACAGGGTGGAGGAAAGAAGCTGCATCCTCTCTGACCAGATGGGATGACTTGTAGCTTAGTAGGAGAGCATTTGTCTCACATATGCAATGTCATAGATTCGATCCCCAGTACCAAAAATTTTAAATTAACAAAATGTGTGGTGATATGTCTCAGTAGCTAAGATCACTTGCTGCTCTTGCATTGGACGAGAACTTAGTTTCTAAGTGGCTCACAACCACATAAAATTTCACCTCTAGGAGATCTGATACAATTTTCTGACCTCTGTGGACACTCACAGTCACTTTTGTATGCACACACACACACACACTCACACACACACACACATACACACACACTTAAAACAGTAAACTAAATATTTTTAAAAAGAAAAAAAACTTCAAAAGAAATGCATATCCCCAAGCCAAGGACTAGGAAAATGACATGTGCACCCCTGCAGAAGAGTCATCAGTTCTCAGGAAGACCTGCAGAGTAATCCTCCTCTTCTCTGCCCACACAGGCCCTGGAGATGCCTTGATACAAAACACATTAAAGGAGATAACATATGTAAAGCAGCCAGCATGGAGCCTAGCAGATATTAGCGATTCAATAAATATTAGTTCCCACCCCTATTAAGAAGCACGAGAGCTACAGTGCTTCTATGATTATGTGGCCGTTATCATTGTGCCGCACAGTGAGAAGTGTGTGCATAATTAAATATGTACAACTATGGTAATTTTGTTTTAAATTTTATTGATAGCATCATTATACACATTATGTAAGCTCAGAGTAATTTTTGCTTATGTAGCATGGCTCTCTGTTCATAACTTTATTTTTTTAAAGGCACATCTAAGAGAAAAGCAGTTTAATAACTTCTTAGGGTGAGAATAGTTCCTTCTGTCTAAGTCTCACTGGATCCACATCTCTCCACCCTGGTCTTCTGCACAAACCTACCTCTTCTACATATTTTCTACTTTGCCCCACTTAAAATAAATAATTTTTTAAAACCTTCCTTTGTTACTGCTAGCAAATACCAAGGAATTTCCAGGAGGAGTCTCCTCTTCCATCTGTGTCTGGGTGTTTTGATGCACTGTGTAGTTTATATTTGGTACCTAGTGCTCACTATGGGAGCTGATGGTTCCCTGCCATAACAATGCTTGATTCAAAAATCATTGATCAAAACACTGGATGGACATGAATGTGAGCTGTGACTCCAAGCCACAAGGAGCTAAAATCAACCACGCCCATTTATCAATATTGGAGACTAGAAGGAAACATTAACATCAGATTGAAAAATAGCCAGACCCCTCAAACTTGAAAGCAGACATTAATGAACAAGCTCAGAGATGAAGTTGACATTGAGCTTGTGGGGAAAACAGGTAGGACTCTCTGTCATGATCTAGATGGGAACTGTTCTTATTTTTTTAAACCTAGGAAGGCACCAACAATAATTTAAAGCAAATCCTCTACTGTATTTGCCACTGCATAACAACCATTCTGACTCATAACTAATGTCAGAAAATGAGAATATTCACACATGAAATCTGTCAGTGCAAAATAAGCCTTGTTGTACACAACACTGTCAGACCACTCTCCAGCTCAACCCTGGGGAGTGTGTGTGTGTGTGTGTGTGTGTGTGTGTGTGTGTGTGTGTGTGTGGTTTTTCACATGGGTGCTGGATTTTCACACTTAGTGTTAAGATTTGCACAAGTATTTTACTAGCTGAGCCACAGTCCCCAGGCCACAGCTACCATTTCTAATTAAGACAGTCACACTGCCCATGTCACAACTGTGTGGACCCTTAGTGTATATATATATATTTCCAATCACACTGGAGAAAAAATAGAAATAGCAGTAATTAGAACCATGTAGTTGGTTAGAATTACCAGAGTGGCAAAAAATGAAATGATATCCTAATCTCCAAAACAACTTTAAATTCTTACTGTAGTAATTTAAAATAAAGTAATTCTTATTTTGAGAAAGAATGACTTATGCTAGATATTTATGACTAAACTGATGGTCTTTAACAGCCTGCTTTAAAATTCACTGTGTAAGGCTGTCCAGATGTCTTAAGCAACCTAAGTTTAAGTCCCAAGAAGAAGGGAAATTACTCCCAAAAGTTGTGACCCCTCAGGCACGCCATGGTGTGGGCGCATGCACACATTTACACACACACACACACACACACACACACACACACACACACACACACAGTAGCAAGGCAAGATGATTTGACAGCAAGTACTAGGAACACCTATGGAAGAAGATGATGGTGAGCACATGGTCAGTAACCGGCACCCTCACACCGCATTCCCCAGAAACCCTTAGGACACCATCAGATTTCAAACGTGTCCTGGGAAGCAGTAATTCTGGTCATAAAAACAGCATAAATATAAAAGTAGGCATATTTCTTAGCAGATGCTTGCAGCTAACTGTCACTATGTGAATAGTAATTGTTACATTTTAAAAATAGATGCAGATGTAATATTTATGAGGTAAATAATTCTAGCCCCCCCCATTTTAAACGAAAAACAACTTAGCCTATTTATGTCATGAATGTTCAATGTTATTTTCTATCATTTACCATAGAAACTTGTTTGTTTTAAATACTACACATTGCACATTTCCTTAAACAATTTCTAGGTCTTCCATGGCATTATATTCTGGCCACATAAAGATATAGAGTATGCTGTTTGTATTGACATTGCTGTCTTCTTATGCCTATTTTAATCAATTTAACTCATTAATAAAGATGTTCAATACAACCCAGGGGTTGGAAAGAATGATCAAGTCTATGGAAATCTTGAGAAATTTTCTCTGCAGATCCACAACTTCAGGCCACTTTTCATTAGAGATCTAATTCCACTGCTACAGTTTTGATTTGAGGGAACCAGTGTTCTCTCAAGCTAATTTTAAGGGAAAGGGGAGACCTTAGAACACAGTGACCAAAGCAAGTGATAGGCTCTGAGGCAGGAGGCTCAGCTCAGCATCCCAAAGCCTAGAAGCTGGAGCAGTGGCAGCATCTGCTGTTCCTTGCCCTCCTCCTGATCTTCTGTCCACCTCTTCACTATGATTATGCGTAGCACAAACACACTAACCCTCATTGAGTGTCCCAATTCAAATCCCATTTCTATATGGGATTTGTCATGAACAAGAGGCAGAATCCACGGTTAGTAATGTGCAGGCAATCCTTGGCAGGGCAGAAACACTGCTGAACTAGAACCCCAAGAGTGTCTGTTGCCAGCTCTAAGTCTCTGCATATAATAGTGAGTTCATCCTGGAAATACTGCTCAAGTTTTTTTTTCATCAGATTGTCTCAAAAAGATCATACACAACCGGTGTTATTGTAAAACACGCTTTCCAGTCTAATACTGGAAAGTCACATAAGGCATAGCTTTTCTCCCTGTCCTCTGGAGGACATTAACAGCTTTATAGTCACTGTGGAGAATCATATTTGTGGAATTCAGGGATTTGCCTTCTAAAAATAATCTGAAATAGTATTCACTGGACAATCAATATAAAACTTTATAGCCTAGTGACAAATAAACTCCATTTTTCATACCCACAAAATACCGAGATTACAATGTTAACACTATTGGGAAAACGACCACTGTTGAACAACACGTGACATGAAATTATATGTTGGAAAGATCCACATACATGACAGAAAGATCTAGACAATTATGAAGAAAGTTGTATATTATGGTTCACAGCCTAGGAATATTGTGTTTCCTACCTTGGGAAGACTGCAGCTTCTATTGTGCTCTAGAGAGTACACAGTGCTTTGGCAGTTTATGGGATAATTTCGTATATGCAGCATACTTGCACTTCTGGGAACTGAAAAAGTCTCTGAGCCACAGAAACAACAAAGTCACTTTCTCCAGAGCACAACAGCAGAATCTAAACTGGAGTCCTCCTGAAGCCAGAGCCTCTGCTGTGTTTCTTTCTAGAACCAACAGTCAGTGTTTACTGAGCACTCTGAGTGTTCCAGTAGTCTTGCCCTGGAGAGTAGACAATGACTTAGGTTGTCTCTAAGGGACTGGCTACTGGTACTCCATTGTACAGGTATGAGGAGGAAAGTTCAAAGACGTAACCCTAACCCTAACCCTAACCCTAACCCTAACCCTAACCCTAACCCCTAACCCTAACCCTAACCCTAACCCTAAACCTAAACCTAAACCTAACCCTAACCCCTAACCCTAACCCTAACCCTAACCTAACCCTAACCCTAACCTAACCCTAACCCTAACCCTAACCTAACCCTAACCCTAACCTAACCCTAACCTAACCCTAACCTAACCCTAACCCTAACCTAACCCTAACCCTAACCCTAACCCTAACCTAACCCTAACCTAACCCTAACCCTAACCCTAACCTAACCCTAACCCTAACCTAACCCTAACCCTAACCCTAAATGTGATCATTTGCCCATGATCACAAAACCTGTGCAGAAAGTGGAGACTACAACAAAAAAATCCAGCTGTACATCAAACCAAGTTGTATCCTCTGGAAAACCAAGTAGGAATCATGTGTCCTTTAATTATATGCCTCAAGCGCAACTGCAAGAGCATTTGTATACCACAAACGAATCTGAGTTACTTTGCAAGTTTCACTGCGGGCAGAGACAGCAGCTCCAAGTGGTACCCGGAATTCTCAGTTCTGCCCTTGCTCCCAAACAGCCCATTTTCCTCACAGCTCTTAAGGATTCAGTGCTCTAAGATTCGCTAAGGACTTTGTGAGGAAGCTCCCTTTTGGCCTCTATGGGGTGGGGACAGGTGCACGTGCATTCTTTTTCTTTTCAGCCTTTCCTTTTCAGTATATTTGCCACTGAGAGACCAGTAATGGACTCTGCCTCCAGCTCCTCTTTTTGGTCCTCCAATTGCCCCCTTAGGTCTTCCTAATTAGAAGCACTACAGTGCAACTTGGCACAAAAAAATGCAAAGCCATCCATACATACCACTTGCATCACGTCCGTGGGACTCTACTTACCGTATGCTTTATTTCAGTTGTAGTGAGTGGGCCCTGGGACATGACTTGTTGGGTCCCTATGATCATTTATTTTAAGTTCTGGCTTGTGGGTGATGTTAATATAGTTCCTCAAGAAGACATTTTTGCATGACTTAACATTTGAAATGCATGCTAATAAAAGGGAGGAGTTGTGGTTTTAATTTGATCCCATGTTTTCTTTCATATTTCCTATAGAGGGAAAACCATTTCCATTCAAACCATCACAGCCGACCACTCCAAACAAACACTTCCCCGACTCCGCAGAAAAAAAAAAAATCACAAAGAAGACTGCAGTAATTGCTTCCACATTTAGAGCTTTACATGCAAAGTCGTTTTGACATTCACAGAGCTGGGAGGAACAGCAACAGGGCTGAGCTTCTGGAACTATGAAGCCAATTCCAGGATTCAATTTTCAAAAGGAAATGCCATGTTTGTTTCATGTCAGCTTCTGCTCAGATCAGAACAAGACAGAAAAAAAAAAAGAACAAAGCTGAGACCGTTGGTCTGGCTGGCTAGTCCCAAGTGGAGCAGAGGGCAGATGGAAAGCCTGTGTGCTTGCTGGAGCCCTGCCTTGTCTGTCCCCCACCCCTCCCCCCACTTCCATGTCACTCTGAAAGCAGCTGGGCAAACGTCACTCCTGTTGAATGAAATTTAACACATACACACACTTCCAAATGTTTATATAAATAACACTATTTTGAAACCACAGACTGGCTGTCACACAGACAGGTGGTCTGGCTGCCTTAGCAGTTTTGATACAGGCTTGCTGCCCAGTTTGGCAGGAGCCTAGCCTCCTATCGTCCCCTCCCCTCCCAATCAGCCTGGAGTGACAACACCCTGCACAGTCACATTTGCACATGTGACCCTCCTGCTGATGCTATCTTTCATTAAAGAGGGAGAATTCTGAAAAAAAAAAAAAAAGCCTGTGGCATGTTGTAGATAAGGAGCAACTTTGGAGTGTCAATGTTTATGTGTATCAAAGAGGAAACTACCCAAAGGGATACACTTCTCTGTGGTTACATTTGCATATGTACATTATTGTTTCCAGGCACCTTGTATACATACAAAATTAATGAAGGAAAACACATAGCTAGCATCTGGGGACATGTTCAGTGCTTGGTGCTCACTCTGAAGACTCGAATTTTGATTGGCAGCACCCGCATAAAAAGCTGACATGGCCTCAAGTACCTGTAATGGGAGGCAGAAATAGGCAGACCCCAAAAGCTTGCTGGAAGTGCTGGACTCAACAGAGACCCTATCTCAAAATGAAATAGAGAGTCATCAAGGAAGACATCATCATTTCAGCCTGTGCTTCCACAGACACATGAATGGGTATGTGCTCCTCCATGCACATGCCACATACGTAATAAGAAATACAACTCAGAGGAAGGATAGCAGGTTACTAAGAAGAGACTTGATACCCTATGAGCATATACAGGGGGAGGAGGTCCCCCTCAGAAACAGTCATAGGGGAGGGGAATAAGGGGAAAATGGGACGGAGGAAAGAATGGGAAGATATAAGGGATGGGATAACCATTGAGATGTAACAAGAATAAATTAATAAAAAAAAAAGCAAAACTGAAAAAAAAAAGAAATACAACTATATACCCTCCACAGAAGTATGCAACATGCACAGGCGATCAATTCTAAATGAGTTCTTTCCCCCCTATGTTTAGCTTCCTTACCAAAGACCATTTTTCTCACTGCTACCTGGTGAAAAGGACTTGAGTTTTATATTTGCTGGTCTTCAGCAAATGCAAACAACACAAACGCCAACAATCCCGTGTGCTCTCATTGCTGGTGAGCTATGTGTGTGTCCACTGCACATTCTGATTCTTGGGGGCATGTAGGGACAAGGCTGAGTTATTTCAGTGATGGCAGAGGCCACGGCTCACCAGGCCTGCAAATAATCTGCCCTCCAACTGTCATCTGCAGCACACCTGGACAGGGCTGTATCAATCTACTTCTATGCTGCATTGTCCCTGGTCGAGAATGGCCTTGTTCTCTTAGTCTCTTCATTTTCCAACTGAACGAGAAAAAGAAAGATGAACCTGAGTTCAGTTTGTTCTGTCAATGATTACAAAGCTCTTACTGTGAGCCAGGCCCTGTCCTTTAGTACTGAATGCCATGCAGGCAGTTAGCGATCTACTGAAGAGCCTACTTTTCCTCAAAGGTGCTCAGCCATGTATACACAATCAGGAAGAAGCATCTGTCCATTCTTGTTCTAATGAGAAGCAGAGACACAAGGGTCTCAGAGACTTCAGGGAGAATAAGAGGGTCAAGATAACTAAATGCAAACAGAATAAAATCAAGATGTGACCAGAAAGGCAGGCAACAATTTTGATTGACCGTGGAAAAGAAAAAGAGTAAGATAATGTTGAAATTATTATTCCACACTATTCAAACAAATTATGCTTTAACAATTTAAAAAGGTAGCTGCTGTGATTCTGAAATGTTACATTTGAAGCTTCGGTTCTCTCTCTCTCTCTCTCTCTCTCTCTCTCTCTCTCTCTCTCTCTCTCTCTCTCTCTCTCACACACACACACACACACACACACACACACACACTCACTCACTCACTCCCTTCCTGTCCCTCCTCTCTCTCCCTCCCTCCTTACTCGCTGCCTTTCTCTCATCCATGCTCTCCCTTCTCAGGTATGGCTGCACATTAATTCAGCCAAATTAAATGGTTAGGATAAAACACCACTGAAACGCATTCTAAAGTGTAATTCCTCTGAAACAAGTATGTAACTTTATTTTTTTAAAAGTCCCTGTCAAAAGGTGAAAGAAATATATTACACTATGATGAAAAAGAAGTCACTTAGGGAAAGGCTGAAATAGCACTTCCTTTTGAAATGGCATATGGAGGCTTTCCACCACAGGAAAGACTGACTTTTCTTAATGTTTCTCCTTATTCTGTGTTCACAGCAGGTAAGAGTTGCTTGCAGGAAAGGCCATGTCAATCCTAGGCCAAGGAATAACTTCTTCTCTATAGCTAGACTTCTTCCTCTTTCCCACTTTCAACCATATCCAGCCTTCATTTTCTGTCCGTGCTATTTTACTATCTTCTAGGAAAACAGCTGCCAAGAAGTAACTCATAGTTAGATCTGGAAGAGACCCCAAATGATTCCTCCTGGAAAAAGTCACTCATTTTTAAGATAATGAAATGAACAGGGGTAGGTGTGTGTGGCATCAGTTCTAAATCTGTTCTTGGTTGTTTTCCTTTAGCCCTAATGAAAATAGAGAAGGAGATTAGAGATTCAAGGACATACACTTTTTTCCATTATGAAGAATGATTTACTCAATGGCTGAATCACTAGAGAAGCGAAAAGGAAGTTTTAGGTACGTAGCATGCTATGAGATTCTCGGGGAAAGTGGGGTACAGTCCCCACTGAAATTAGTCTTACAGCAATTAAGAGACTGTTTGTTGGGGGCATTAACAGCCTCGGTCAAGCTCAACAAACCCATATTCCTGGCTGCTGGTAATGACAGATCTCTCAGGGAGTATTATTTAATCAACAATAATTTGAAAGAGCAGTTTAGCTGAGAAACTACATTTACTTACTGGAAACAAGTAATGGTAAGTGTAAAAGACATGCAATTTGTTAGCCTTCTATGTTATCTTTCTAAAATACATCCATAGCTTCTAGGTGTCATCTGTCTGTGAAGTCACCATGTCCAAAGAACTTTATCCCTTACTGTACAGTGCTGTTAATAGTCCGTAGCAGTTGGATTCTGTTAAGAAATCCCCTGGGGCTTCAACTGTTCAAGGCCAGCATCCTTTGTCCTTCCCCTTTCTAAGCAAGGGCAACTGCCAGCTCCTTTTGCTTGTATACCCTGCTCCCTCCCACCTCCATCCATCACTTGCTGCTAATCACCTCCCAGAAGTTATGCCTTTTGTCCTAGCTCCTTTCTCAAGTCTAGAAGGGAGTATCAGCTACTTAGTGGCTAGCTGAGTGTATCCCACAAACCCCACCCAGAAAACAGCACTCCGACTCCACAACCGGCAGCAGGGAAGCAAAACCTGGCCCCGTAGAAGTTACTGGACTAAATTCCCTTCATCCAAACGCCTCTTTCGGTGTTTGTTATAACTTAAAGACCAAACTGGCAAGTGGAGGACCACTCTAAGTTGCTCTGACATCCAGTGGGAGCCGGCAGCAGGAGGCAAGTCCAGCATCAAGCTTGGGGAAAATACAACACTAGAACATATTCACTCCACGGAAAAGGGAGAAAAGTAAGTTATTCAACTTTGGATCTCATCTGTGATTTCTATGACAAAATTCACAAACTCTTCAAGATTAGTGAGTGAGATAGAGATTGTCTTGGGAAACAACTGTGTCCATTAGTTCCTTAGGAAGTTAAACAAAGCTATTTAAAAGAATAATTCAAAATTATTATGGGGGGAGATTGCCAATGGAACCTATTAACATCCCTGCCAGCAGACAATCTTTATTCTAACTTGATTTGTGATGGACTAGGAACTGAGCCAGATATGAACATGATTGTTAACTAAAACATTTTCTCCAAGAATTTTGAGGGCAAGCCTAAAATCCCAGTAGTCAGGTCATGCTTGTTTTCCAGAGCAGATTAGGGTGGGAAAAATAGAGAGAGAGCATGAACCACCTCAGTGGATTAAAGCTGAGTGCAGAAGCAAAGAATTGTTCTCTTTGATTCTTTTGAGTCCAAAGCAGTTTTCAGTCAAATAATATCAAAGGCATATGGCTAAACACTTATTCCAGCAGGGTGTTATGGTAAGGCGTGCTTTGTCATGCGGAGTACAGGCAGACCAGGATGATACAGAAACAGCCAATGGATGCTTTGTTCACTTTGAAACAACTTGTGGAGACAGGTTGTTACTTCTTTCTTTAACTCTAATCTGCAGCTACTAACCACTTCTGTTATTTAAATTGACTAATCAGATTGGAATCCATTAGATTTAGCAGGGTATATTTCGCATTAAACAAGTTTCATTTTTGCTTTACTCTTTAACCTTCATTTACTTTTAACACTTAGCAGAGATATATTTGCAAAACCCTTCTCCCAAAAGTGGATTAAGGGGTTTCATTTCTGCTAAATGGTTCTTAGCCTTTCTGAACTTCTGTCAATTTCCTCTAGTGAGGCCTTACTAGAGATGATGAAAGGGACTGCAAGAAAACAAAGTAATAAATGAAATTTTGCATATTGTCTATTCCAAACAAATCCCAGTTCCTTTACTGACATAATAAATGCAAAGGAATTGTAACTGCCAGTGCAGCTCCCACTAGTAACATCTGAACACCTTTGTGACACTGTTATATGGTATTTAAATATCAAAAAGGGAGAAAATGCCAGCATCAAAGTGGGGAAGCTGACTATAACTCCCTAATAACAATCACTGTTCCACACCAAGGAGCCAGCAAGCCTGTCCTCGCCTGTGTGGTATGCAAACTCTCTGCAATCAGCAGGTTGTTAGGGAAAATTTTTCCCTGTTTAACTGACACTTTACAGCAAGAGTAGAACTAATTAGAACTGCACTTTTAAAACAGACAGATAATTCTTTTTGCTGCATATTTTAAATTCAACATTTCCCTTGAGCAAATATGAGTGAAATGTTCTCAGTGGTGGGGAGCTTCCCTTGGTCCCTAAGGTTTGCCGAGCACATGAGGGCTCTGGGCTCCTATCACTTACCTGAGACAGGTCTGCACTTCAGTCTGTGGAAAACTTCTTCCCTGGAGTCTGTCCAACCACCAAGGTCACCCCCCTGGCAGGAAAGGGCAAGAGGTTTCTTCATCTCCCTCAGTCACTATTCCCAGTTTACAAGCTTCATAGTCAGGAACCTCCCATAGTCTTCCCAACATCCGCTGCTCTGAAAAGATTGCGGTCCCTTCTTCCTGCTGCCCAAACCTGTCCTGTATGATTCTGTTTTGTCACTACTGAGCAGCACCTCTGCCTTTCTTTCCTTTCCTGGGTTACTTGGGTTTCAACTTTAGGGTTTCAAGCTCCTTCTTTCCCCAAAGCCAGATAAGTTGTAGTGTTGGGAGGCTAACATAATAGTGAGGATCCCGGTCTCACTGTCCCACCACTGGTCCCCAAAATGCACCTCTTTGAATATTGCTATGGAAATGTCATGAGTTTCTCTGAAATGAACATTCATATTGCTAAGTTACTGTTTACTTTGTATTTAATTCTATTCCATGTTTTATTAAATTCTTGGTTGGTGCTGATTCTGAGAGTCGGGGATGCTCAATTTTGTCCTCAGGAAATTCCCAGGCTAATAAGGAAGGGAAATCTCACATGTACACATGCTGACATAAGGGACAGTGTCATATGGTGCAGAACATAGGCCTGCAGATAAACAAATGTTCCCTAGAAGAGAAGTTGCCAAGACAAGGGGCTGGGCAAGCATTTATGTTTAAGCAAAAAGTGTAGTGCTGCTAAAATAGTTTGCCGAATGCATAGGAGACCCCTCCCCATGAAAGAGGAAGGGAATAGAGCAAGGACAGTAGGTGAGAGGCAATGGCTGGCTCCAGGAGTCACATTGCTGGATTCCTTCATTGCCTGGTCAAGGAACACAGGTTTTATCAGCTATGAAATGAGAAGCCATTAGGGAACTTGTGGATGACAAGCAGCCAATATAGCCACGTAGATTAGGCAGGGACACTAATTATAAAGCTTGCCGTGGTCAAGGTCTGAGGTGTAAAACACAGAAGAGGACCAGAAAGATGGCTCAGCTGCTAAAGGTGCTTGCAACCAAGCCTGACAACCCAAATTCAACCCCCAATGGTAGTGATGGATGTTGTGTTTGCACATACTTGTACACACACATATACACACATGCACACGCACACTCACATACATAAATAAGTGTAATTTTGAAAAAAAAACCTTAGACACAAGAACTATTGTCACTCAGGCATGAAGACAAAAGACAATTTTGATAAAAAGAACTTAGAAGAAATCCTTGGTAAAATCTGTCTGGTTTGAGTAACCAGATATGGTGACAGGCAGAGATGGCATGAATCAAATTCTAACTTCTATACTTCTACTTGGATGGCTGGCATTGCCAGTCCTCAGGTTGTGTAAACAGAGCCAGTGGGCCACAGAATGAAAACCATGAGAAGAGTCCCAGTGGACTGTGCAACCTTACAGTATGGCCCACCAATCTTGTATTTGTACAGTGATGTGATAGTTCCTTTTCTCACTGCTCTGGTAAGACATACCTAACAAAAGCACCTTGAAGAAAGAGGGTTTCCTCTGGGTCACTAAGGAAGAATCCATCACTATAGAGAACTCTTGGCAACAGGAGGAAGAAGAGACTGATGAGCACTCCATTCACTCCCTTCTTTGTAATCCATCTAAGACTGCCATCCATGGAATCACGCCAACGCTCACTTTAAGGTGGATCTTCCCAGATCAGCTCACCCCACCGAGGTGATCCATCACAGGCTTACCCAGAGGCTAATCTAACCTGGATAATTCTAGATCCTGTCCAATTGTTAGTCAAGGTTTACCATCACAAATGAGTTCTGGTTGATAGAGGTCACTAGACTGTATTAGATTTAACATTACTCTGTTAATTGCTTACTTCTCAAAGACCCATATCTACAGCATAGGCTACATATTTTCCTTTAATTGCTTTTTACTTGTTTTACTCTAGAAATAGCTCAGTGTTTAGAAAAAATGACTTTAGATCTCCTTAGTCATGAGTGAATATGAAACACTCGCCACAAGCTTACACCTGTGTGCTGCTTCCTGCTGCCACACTGGTGAATAAGCCCCTGGCCACAAGTCTTCAGTTACTCAGAACAGAAAAGTCAGTACCCTAACTTCTCATTTGTCATGCCTGAATGGAAGCTGGCACAGAGCCCCTCTTTCATGTACACCCATCTCTGTCACAGCACAACAGAAATTAGACCAATCTAACAGAATCTCTTTCTCACTCTTCTCAATGCAAGATTTGCCTTTTCCTGGTGAAATTAGAACTGTTGTTTTGAAATTACAGAAAGTTCTTTGGCATTGAACTCTTGGTCCTGAATAACATGGCTTATACCCCATATGTGGCAGAGCACATTTTCCAAGTTTATAACAATATTTCCTCCTACAAGCTCCGCTGAAGCCTTTCCTGCCCTCATTCGGAGCTTTCCTCACCTTGGCTGTGTGTTGTCTAAGGCCTCACACCCAGCAGAAGGCAATGGATGTGAAAGCCTTATGAGGTTCTGCAGTACAAGGTGGCATATCTTCTGCTCTGAGAATAGGCACACTCACACGCATCTTTTAATCTCAATGCCTTCCCAGAAGCCCAGTGCAAATCATACACCCTGGTCTCAAGTGAGCCCAGGCAGAGAGAGGTGACCAGCATCTGCAACTACAGCAGGCCCCCAAGCTCCAGATTCAGGCATCATTTGACTGCAGATACCCATGAAACCCATATTGGAATCATTCAAGCAAGACTCACCCAGTTCAAGACCCAAAGAAACCACAACAACCAACAAAATGATTACTGGTGGCTTAAGCCTCAGAATTTGAATGAGATTTGTTTTATAACAATGAGTTTAGTTGTGGGTTCTTTTCTCAGAAAGGCTGGGCTGAAAATCTGGCCACAGAGTCTTTTTTAGCCTTCTGGAGGCTAGCTAAAGAATGCTTTGTCCTAATGATGGGCAGATCTGGGCCCAGGGGTCCTGCTCAAACTATGGTACCAACCAAGGACAATACATGCAGTAAACTTTGAACCCCTACCCAGATATAGCCAATGGACAGGGCGTTCTCTGCAATTGAGTGGAGAACACTGGTGCCCTATATTTGACCACTTCCCCTGGATGGGGAGGCCTGGTGGCACTCAGAGAAAAGATAGCAGGCTACCAAGAAGAGACTTAATACCCTATGAGCATATACAGGGGGAGGAGGTCCCCCTCAGTCATAGGGAAGGGGAGTAAGGGGAAAATGGAAGAGAGGGAGGAATTGGAGGATACAAGGGATGGGATAACCATTGAGATGTAATATGAATAAATTAATAAAATATTTTTTAAGTAAAAAAAAAGAAAAAGAAAAAGAAAAAGAACCAGCGGCAGAGAAGGCCTTCTGGGCAGGGAGGAAGCCCAGGGCAGCTATGCCCAGCTTCTAGAGCTGTGTCCCTCCTAGAGGGGGAAGAGGGCCTCTGGCTTGTGAAAGGCTGAACTACACTTTATTAAAATAAAGACAGAAGAGTCAAACAACTAGATTGAAATTCACTAAGCTTAAAAGGAGAAAGGCAGAGAGCTATGGGGAAGGGATGGTAGGGGCTGCTGCACAACCTTCCAGCCCCAGGGTTTTAAAACTAAGCTCACTTGAATAGAAGGAGACATTCCCAGGACACTTCCAGAGCTTGTCTCCAGGGTACCTTTGATATGCTTTTCTTCAAAAAAAAAAAAATCTAGCTTTCCAAACCTTACATTTGGGTCTGGTGGCCTGTTGCCAGCTGTCTGCTCACCTGTGTCCCAGCATGAAGCTTACCTGGAGGGAGCTTCCATTGTCCTCCTGCCTGCAGACAAATGCCCACATTTGGTGCCAAAATGATGCTGCGATACAAGGCCAAATGATGGAGACCCAGTGGACAGGACCCCTTCCCCCTCATCTCTCATTGCATAGTTATAATTGAACCCCTTATTTCTGTCCCAGTGCTAGTTGGTAACCCTGTGGTCAAAAGGAACCTGGATTCTGCTCAGACCCACTCAGTTCTCACTCCTAACAGTGCTGGCCTCTCCAAATTTTCTTAAAAACAGCTCATTTGGGGCCATCTTCTCTTGGGTCATTTGAGAAAAATCAATTCCTTTTAATGGGAGACTTGCAATAAATATGACATAATCTTAGGCTGCTGTAATTTTCCCAATCCCACTTCCCAAGCATTTTTCTCAACAGTCATTAATCTTGAGATTTAATCATGAGATACATTCCAGAACACTTCTCACACTGAAGGACGTCCAATTCCTGATCAGAAGCAAGGATCTCAGTTGTGAAAGCTCCCTATTCTCTTGCCTTGTGCCAAGGTTCCATGGTCTTTGGTTGCCCATGCCCAATAAGATGTGTACTAATGTGTCCGGGTAACAACTGGTATTCTCAGACTAGTCAAGTAGTGCAGGGTAGAGCATTTGCCTACCAAGTACAAGGCCCTAGGTCTAATCACCAGTACTGTAAAATGAATGAGTGGTACATAAACAAATATTAAAATCAAACACAGAAAATATAGATTTGATTGGATTAAAAACTTGAAGGCAGAAATAATACCAAGCTGTTAAATATATCTCTACAGTTAAAAATTCATTAGTCGTCAATGTTTCCTTTCTGTCCAATATTGTGTTATCAACATTATACAAATAAAGGGCATCACTTATCTCTCCAATATCATGTAATATGGATAAAGAACCAAATGAGTGATTATAATGCAGAACAAAGCTGTGAGGGAGAATATGTAAAAAGCTTTAAGACACCAGAAGAGGGAAATACACAGGGGAGAAATAATTTAAACAAATAATAATAACCTATAAGATTAAGTCATGATAACTTTAACAGCCTTTTAAAGATGATTTCCCTCTACTCAGGTTTATAACATTAAGAAAACTGTCCAACTCACACTTTGACTAGACAGCTATGTGGGGTCTTAAGTCATGATTCTAGAATATATGTCATTCTCAATTTTTTTCTAAAGGAATACATTGGGATTGTTTATTTTCCTTCAACAAGAAAATAAAAAGAAAACAATTAAAGCTTCGTTTTTACTTGGTCTATATTTGCACTTTTTAAATTTCTATTACGTTTTGTGTGTGTGTGCGTGTGTGTGTGTGTGTGTGTGTGTGTGTGTGTGCGTGTGTGTGCGTGTGTGTACTTCCAAGTGTAGATATGCATATGAATGACACAACTCAAAAATGCAAGTCAGAGAGCATCCTTCAACCCATGGGAGCCCCCACCTCTCCAGTCCCTGTTTTATTTTGTGAGGGAGTAGATTGTTTCTTTGTTCCTTCTTGGAGAGATTAACACTTGTGTCTGTGTCACATCTTGTAAGCTAAAGGTATGAGAGATAAGTGCTCATTGTTCCAGTATGAGGGAGAGAATGTGTAGCGGGAACAGCATGAACAAAGGCAAGTCCAAAGTCCATGGCTACCACGAAGCTCAAGTTTCAGCAAAGCAGCCATAGGGAAGCCACGTGACACACAGGCAGCCTGAGCTATGGGAAGCTGGGTCAAGGCAAGAACTCAGCGAGAAGCAAATGTGCTCTAAGAGAGAAGAGCTCACATTCTTTATGCCCAAAGCTACTTTGAAGTTTTGGACTAAAAAAGAAAGGAAGTTCTTGCCTCTTAAAATAATCAGGCAAGGAATGATGAATCTTTTATCCTGAAGTCTAAATCCAAATTTATTACCTTGTCTCTAATGAGCACCTCCTCCCCACTTGCTGCCATCACCAGCACAGAGTCGTGGGCCACTCTTACCCCTCTGCTCCCACACTGGCCTTCAGTAAGTGAGCACTGGAGCTGCTGCCTCTCTAAATATCTCACCAACCCTTCCTTGTGCAGCACGTTTGCCTAAAGGTGCTCTCCCCAATTTCTCCTGGCCTCCCCAACAGCCTTTCTGCAGCTTTTGCTCACTGTAGTGTTGGCATGTAAGAATTGGCTTATTAACTGTAAACGGCTACATATTTTAGAAACACATCATTCTATTGCCAACAGCAGTGGCTTGTGCTTGACTTCCTGCAGCATATCTCATTGTTCTCTGATTTATTTATTTCTTCAGGTATGTTGTGGTATGCGTGCGTATATGCATGTGTTCTCATGCATGTGCGTGGGTTCATATGGAGGCCAAAGGTCAACGTCAGGTGTTCTCCTCAATTGCTCTGCACTTTACTTCCTGAGGCAAGGTGTCTCTCTAAACCTGATACTCATCAATTCAGGTAGTCTAGCTAGCCAGTTAGCTCCAGGAGAGCCCAAAGTGACAGACAGGTTGCCATGCCCACAGCATTATGTGGATCCTGAGTACCTGAACGCCTCAGGATTGGATGGCACGTGCTGTACTTGCAAAACCATCTCCCCACTGTTACATTCCTTCCCAAAATGGATGGACTCTGCTTTCTAAGAGATTCTTCTATTCTTCTCCCAAGCAGGTTCTTGACATCTTAAACAACACCACTTTTTACTTTGTTTTAGACATTCTCATTATGCAGCCCTGAACTCACTATGTAGACCAGGCTAGCCCTAAGCCTGTGGCAATTCTCCTGCCTCTGCCCCTAAAGTGCTGGAATTACTGGCACGTGCCACCACAACTGTCCTCAACTCCTTCTCAAACAACTTTAATCAGAGAATTATATTTTAAATATATGGTTTTAATAAACAATCACAAATTTAACACAATCATAAATGTTTAATAAGATGAGACATTGGTGAGCATGTGGGACAGTTCTCAGAAATCAAAAGTGATCATTCTCGTCTAACTCTAGTGAGAGAAATTGCCCATGGACTAGGCTGCAGTTTCAATAGCTTGATCAAAAGTGAAAACCGAAGTCAGGGTAAAGTAGGTCAAAACTTCCTGACACCTTAAAAATTAAAACATTTACTAACTACTGCATGTGGAAGGGCTGGGCCAGCAGGAAACTATTTGCAGGTCTTGGAGACCCTGAAAGGGAAGAAGGGTAACTTAATCTCAACTGCAAAAAACTGCTTATACTGTAGATGAAAGGATGAGAGGGCTTGGGCATGAACACTAGCAACAGGACTCTTCGAGTGGGAATACCTTTACTCATGACCAAGGGAGGGGAGGGAGAGCTAGGAAGTCAACATGGCTTTACGATGTTGTTTTCAACTGTAGTTTTCAAATTCAACTCTTAAGTGTATAATTCATGGTTGCTGCTCTTTTATTTCTCTATTGCTATCACCTCTCCAACATACACACACACACACACACACACACACACACACACATACATACATACACACAAATGTGCACACTCACACCTTCATCTTCAAATTCTTATTAAAATCAGAGCCACTTCTAAACTTCAGCTAAGCTCTCCTGTGTTTTCTCCCTACCACATCAACCCTACATGCAAATGAACTTCACAGCTGAATTTGCATAGGCTAGTTTGCCTGTAGGGAAGGCAGAGAAAGCAAGAAGCTAGAGAAGAGAAAGAGAATTGACAACAGTCTGAACCAACACCATGAAAATTCATGTTACATAACCAAAATTAGAACAAGTAAGTGTGCTGCCCACTCTCCCAGAAAATTCTCTGGGATGTTAGATCTCTTCCTGTTTCTTATTCTGTTCATTTTATGACTGTCACAATCCCTCAATTCTGTATACCCCGACAGTTTACTAACCATTTTCTTGAGGGGGAAAAGAAGAAAATATGAGGACATGAAATGTTCACACACGGGTTTTAAGATAGATACAGCCCATCTCAGAGATGTTAATTTGAGAACCTGAGGTACTGTGGAGGATGAGAACAGAATTAAAACTCCAGTACATTTTTACCTGGGAAATACTGGATCCATTAAGGATTGAGGGCCGCAGCCTCTAAATCAACTGAGCAAAGCTTGTATGAACTCACAGAGACTGAAGGAGCAAGCATCGGGCCTATATGGGTCTACACCAGGTCCTCTGTGTATATATTATAGCTTTCAGTTTAGTATTTTTATGGGACTCCTGGGTAAGTGAATGAGTAGGTCTCTGATTCTTGTGCCTTCTCATGGGGCTCTTTTCCTTCTGTTGGGTTGCCTTGTCCTATTTCAATGTGAGAGCTTTTGTTTCATCTTGTTATGTTTTATTTTGTTATATTAAGCCTGCTCTTTTCAAATGAGATAGAATCATAGTGGATCCAGATGGCAGAGGTGCTGGGGAGGAACTGGGAGGACTAAAAGAAGGGGAAACTGTAATCAGGATATATTGTATGAGAAAAACTCTATTTTTTATAAAAGGAGGTAAGAGAAGAGGGCCTCAAAAGCGTAGGACTTGGGGTGAGTTCCTGAGTTCATTATGATGAAGGCTGGGGATCTTGCTGACCTAAAGTCTACTGGAAGGGAACGGTGTGAGTGGATCCTCTGAAGATGAGGACACAAACTTCTGCTCAGAGCACTCACTGCCTCTCCTGTCAGCATTCACAATCATGCCATGGACCTTTTTCCAAATGGAAACCCAAAGTGGCAAACAGATTCAGGTTCAAATATGATTGACAAATGCACTGAAAATATTGCCTTTGTGGTACTCCATCATAGGCTACTGTTTGCAAGCCATGTGTGTTTAAATATATGAACACCATTTGAGCATTTTAGTATATCTGTCCCTGTGACCACACATGTCATTCTCTAGAAATCTTGCAGGTTATACTGAAGGAATCTGACTCCCAAGGCTCCCATGAGACCTTTGATTGAGATGTGGAATGCTGTAGGATGCTGAGTACATTCTGACTTAATGTGGGGCACCGTATGGTATACTGTCATGTCTCATTATGATCTTTATGATCTCCATGAAGTTTCTCTTTCCTTATTTTCTTTGAAGAGCATTTTTAAGACTCATGAAAAAAAATCAGAGTGAATACTGAAGAAGTACAGCAATGTAAAAAGAGTGAACTGGATGAACAAAATAAATAAAAAAGAAAGAGTGTGACTTCTCCTAGGTATGGTGGAGGAGGTTTATTGTAGGCGAAAGGGAGACCATAGCCAGAGACAAAGATACCTAGGAGATCGAGATGGAGCAATGACCCTCAAGTGGGCCATGTAAGGAGAGGTGGGAGGGACGAGGGAAGAGTAGGAGATTAAAGGATAAGTTAAAAGTGGAATAGGTAACCAAAATGGCTGAATTATATAGGGAAGGGCAACTAGGGGAAGAGTAGCCCAGCCCCTGAACTGGAGGAGTTCAGGGTAAGGGGCGTGGTATGTCGGCCATACCCTATAACAGGCAGGGACAGAGGGATGCTGGCAGAACCTGGCATCCAGGTCCATTTTGATACATTAAATAGGCACCTCAGTTAGCCAATTGTCCTGGGGTTGAGACCTTCCATCTCAGCCTCTTGATGATAATAATTGACAAGGAGTGACGTAATCTTTTCTATGACTGCTTCCTGCTGACATTGGGGCATCGTTATTAGGGACACAAGACGGCTGGAGTGCTGGCCAAGGCCAGGAAGAACAGGTTGTTTCACTTACTCTCCAGGGCCTGTGGAACAATCTGAGGCTAGGGACATACAGGCCACTTTGGGGCAGTTTTTGAGGCTGGACCACCTGGGGGCTAACAGCTTCAGAGCAATCTAGGATGCAGAGGCTCAGGCTGCTTGGAAATTCCATCAGATGAAAGTAGGAAATGTGAGTTTGGAGCAGTTTGTTGTCTTTATCTTTAGTTGATTGGAAATGTGCTGAAAGATAGATAGATAGATAGATAGATAGATAGATAGATAGATAGATAGATATTAGCGACAGAAAGTAAAGTTAAGGAGTTTAGGGGGAAATTTTTATCTTGTGTACATTTGAAACTGCAGGGTCCATGGTACTGGTAGTTTGGAGAGGAGAGCTCCAGGACCAGGGGAGACAAAGAGGGTTCCCAGCCTCAAAAATATGCAGTTGGGGAAACTTAGGAATACTTGTCTGGAGTCCATTTGACCTGTAGCAGGTGGATTCCAAGTTGACTCCCTGAAGCTTACATAAATGTTTTTAAATTTACAAAGTTTTAGATATGTTAGCAGATACCACTGTCAACACATAGCTCACTGTTTCACTAAATGCATCCCATTACTTCGGTGCACCAAGTACTCTACCTTCTAGAGGGAGTCTAACATTCAACCACTTTTGGAGAGACCTCATTTGAGGTTTTCTGAACAGTTCTTCCATTTCCATGAAAAGCTCAGGAAGACTGCAATAATGAGGAGAGAGATCAGAGTAAGAACATAAAAACCCAGTTCATTTCAAGGAGAAAGCAGTAACCATCTACATTTTAAATATCACAACGAATTTAAGTAACGAAATAAACAATTCACTGAGAACACACTACGAGCACAACTTTAATTTCCTCCTACTGTGTTCATTACCAAGCTGTTTGCTTTCTTTCAGAATAGGAGGTGGGAAACTTTTAAAAGATTCATTTAGCACAGAAGTCAATTTCCACTAATGTAGTCTTCACATGGCATGGGTATTCTCCCCAAAGCAGACCTTTGTATACAAATATTCATGTCTGCATCTTCATTTACAGAAACAGTAATTAGCCCCAAACAAGTAATATATTCATATCTGTAGGAAAAGCAGAAATGTGAGAACCATAGCATCTGTAATTGCAAAACAGTTAGGGAGCCTAATCCGAGCAATTCTTTCCTCCTTTTGTAGAAAGCAAGTCTAATTGTGATAAGAACAGTGTTACTATTGTACAGCCTGGATTTTCATTTTTGAAAATTTAGGCATGGAGTGTTTCCCATGTGTTTGACCCTGAGGAAGCAGAAACAATGTGTTTTCCACCAAGTGTCACTATCCAGTTCCTTAACACACAGTTTACAGTCGTGGAAATCTTCATTACTGAATTGGAGAGGGCCCAGAAAACATCACCTTTCACAGAATTGTGGAGGGCTCCACATGCCCTAAATATACGTCACTTTTGTGAATATACAATATAAAGGAAGAAAATAAGAATTTGTGCTCTTTGTAGGGGTATCAAGCAGTAGAGAGAGACAGAGAGAGAGAGAGAGAGAGAGAGAGAGACAGACAGAGAGAGAGAGAGAGAGAGAGAGAGAGAGAGAGAGAGAGAGAGAGAGAGAGGAATATAAGGGAACTGAACTGCCTACAAACTAGTCATCAAAAAGTTTTCACTGAATTTTTTTCTTGAACTCTTCCGATCATGTCCATAGGTAAAGACAGGAGAGCATAATTGGCAGAAACATTTAACTAGTTTATGAGAGATGGGAGAATATGATGGTCACTACTTAAAATCCTTCAACATTTCCTCAAATCTTGCTCTGTTCATGAAATTTAGTCAGTGGGAGCAGAGTTGGAGCCTTTAAACACATACACACATACACACACACACACACACACACACACACACACACACACACACATCTCTACATGCACACTTACATCCAAGGAGCTCAAAAAAACAAAGAAAAGCAGGAATGTCAGGAGTAATCTTGCTTGAAGCACACACATTAGCTAAAATGCACATATATGCATACACATAAAGCACACTGTATGTTGGTATGTGCAATCCATAAACAACAAAATTTTCCCCACTACTATAGAGTTTTCTATTCTAGTAGCTATCCCTTTATCAAAGATCTTCATAAGGAGGGGCCATGAGTGTTTACTACAGACTTGTACTCAGTTAGAATCTTCTAGCAGTCAGCACTCATCACACATTAGAGATCTGTAGGAAGATTTACATTACAAGCCCTTGCAGGGGTCTGTTCCCAGTTGTACCCAGGAAATATATTTCATGCTTGTCTTCATTATTTTCAGGTATGGCCCAGGCAATTTATGTGATTCTCTGAATGCCAGTGGTCACTTTGGTCATTTACCGGCACTATATCACCATATCCTCATGAGAGTCCTGAGGAGTAGACAGGAGAATTACTGTCCATGCTTATCAGACAGGAAAGAAAATATGGGAGGCCCTCACAGAGTCAATCAGCAGTGCTCTAATCACAATCTGGATAACCTGAAGTAGGCAAGTCAGGGTAAAGATAGAACCAGAGAACAAACTGTCCAAGTTACTCTGTTGCACTTGGGGAAATTCTAAATGACTTTGCGTCTTGATAAAGCATCAACCATTCATTCCTTTTATGTTTGCCAGGCATAGTAACCAGGCTCCCAGTTTTGGGGGATGGTTTCCTCTACATCACTTTATATGTCCCTTATATATCTCGGTCTCATCAATCTTTTCCATCAGTTCAATTCCCATATCGTGAGTCCTCCTTCTAAAACACCTCCCTTTCCACAGGGATCAGAAAAAAAAAAGTATCTAGGTTTCTGTTGCTGAGTCTAT
The DNA here is from genome assembly GCA_907169655.1 of Acomys percivali. Lineage (NCBI taxonomy): Eukaryota > Metazoa > Chordata > Mammalia > Rodentia > Muridae > Acomys > Acomys percivali. The sequence continues at coordinate 65,374,767 of OU015747.1, forward strand.
AGAGAGAAGGAACTACTATCTAGGAACTCACCTTCTACCAATACCACAAACAAATCAGTACACATAAGGCACTACTGGCTTGCATGTTCCTTAAGGCACAGTCTGTCTGAGTTAGAACTCAGAAGAGGCAGGATCTCCCCAGTGTTCTGCTACAAAACTAGTTTCCTCAGACATTTCTTTTCATCAGCTCTACTTAAGTGATTTCTCCCAGACTGAAATATCATTGTATATCTTTTGTGCATTTCAGTGGTGAGAATTAGTGAGGCGCTAAAACTTGCTCTGGAGACTATAGGTGGAAGGTGAGACCTGAGTTAGCCTTAATGCATTCATTCTAAGCCACTTTCAAAAACAGGATCACTGTTTAGTTGCATAGATCTGAAGTTCTCAGGTACACACATTTGTTCTTAGGCAGGGCAGCAATTCTTCAAGTTAGCAGTGAAAATATTAAGGTCACAGAAAACACTTCCATTGCTTGATGAGTAGCCTGAGTGCAAGGATACTTCATCAAACCTAGGCATGAAAGGGACGAAAGGTTGATGAGGTCATAGTCCAGGAGTGAGGTCACTGGTTAAATCTGACTCCACAGGGACAGAAGAACTGTGAGTGATGAAAAGGTGGTTCCTGGGTAGAATTTAACATTCCTTTGCCTAAACGAGTCTTTCAGGTCAGGAAAGCAAATGTGTTAGATCGACTCTTAGCTTACTCATGGTGCCATATGACTAATAGCACTTTAAAATCCCCTGTGAAGGATATAATGATCAACTGACCATTCGCATCCTTGAAAGGTCACATTAGCAGCCCCTATCAGCACTCCACAGCAGAAGCAGTAGAGTGTGAAACTTGATTCTCAGGAGTTCAGAGAATGACTAAAGTCAGAAGTTGTCCACGGCTGCTTATAAATGAAACCCAAGATTCATAGCACAATCAATATCAGAGGTAGACACAAGATAATTGTCAGTGGCAAGAGAAAAAGATGTCCAATTGTTTTCTATTTTTTAATAAGTCAAGAAAAGCAGTTCAGCTTGGTAGATGTAAATTTTAGAAGCGAATGCTATTCTGAAGAGTTCAGGAGGCTTTCTGATTATAGATATTTTGAAGAACATTCTATTAATTTTTCAGGACAATCAATAACACAGTCTAGCCCTCAAGGTAAGCTACAGTTGAGAAAAAGTTTAGGGCCTTTTGTTTTGTTTTTACTAGTTTTCTTGTCTCAAAATCCAAATCAAATGTTTGGGGCTGGTTATAGCAGGATACATTGCCTTTTTATAATCAAAATATTATTTATAAACAGACATTTCATAAGGGAAAACAAGCTGGCTCATTGAGCAGAATACAAAATATTTACTGCCATTTCTGGAAAACTTGCAAACAGCTCCCAGGAAGGAATACCCTGACAGTGTTTCCCTTAATTTGACAGGACTTCAGCTTGCCTTGAATGGGAAGCAATGAGTTTCCAATAGCCTGTGGTGTGGCTCGTTTTATTTGGAGAATACTCCCCGCTGGTGCTTCCCATCCTCCTTGATTTGCGGAACTCCTGCAAGCCCACGTGGACTGCGGGTAGAATGAGCAATGCAAAGAGCTGGCGTGGACTTGGCACATCCTTGTACGTCTGGGCACTGATGGACCTTACAACCACCGTTCTCTCCAGCAGTCCGATGCCAGGAGTCGAACTAGAAACTCTCTTCTCAGACAGGCCACAGTCACACCAGAGAAGCAAGAGGAGCTGGGTTTGGAATCAGTTTTTCGTCCTGGAAGAGTATACTGGGACTGACCCTTTGTATGTCGGCAAGGTAAGATGTGCCCAGTACAAAGAAAAATTCTTAGAGTATTTGAGGTTGAAACTGGGTATTAAAGTGAATTGAATATGAATAATCACCTAGCAATTGCCTGAATCCAAGAAAAATGCTAATCACTGAACACTAGCTAAAATAGCCTGGCTTCGTCAGACAATGGTCAGAAAGAAGACTCCTTTGCGTTCTTTTTTTTTCTTTGTTTTCTTTTTTAAGATTTATTTATTTATTATTTATACAGTATTCTGCCCAAATGTGTGCCTGCACACCAGAAGAAGGCACCAGATCTCATTGTAGGTGGTTGTGAGCTACCATGTGGTTGCTCAGAATTGAACCCAGGACCTTTGGAAGAGCAGTGCGCTTAGCCTCTGAGCCATCTCTCCAGTCACAACTCTATCCTTTTCTAAGCTCTATTAATGAGGCAAAACTAGAACCATATTTTGCAGGAAAAAATCTCAGACTTTACAAATGCCCCTCAACCCTTGACAGGGGCAGCTTCTGGGAACAACAAAATGGGAAAAGTAGAAAGCTTTGTTTTGGTGTGGTGTGTGTGTGTGTGTGTGTGTGTGTGTGTGTGTGTGTACTATAAAGATCTAGCTTGAGACCCAAGTTTAATGAATATCAAAAACAAAAAGATAAAACATTCAAAATTTCATAGTAGGAGTACTCTGGGGCTAGAGACAATCAATTAATATATTTATAAACTTTATATTCAAAGCCCTTTAATTTGTTGATCATTTCATTTTTAATCCTGGACTTTTCTTCTGTTTGCCTTAGTTGGTTGTTAATCAGAGACCATTTTATGAAAGCAACCAAGAGAGAGAGAGAGAATGGGAGACGAAAAATGAATTAGAAAATAAATAACTCATTCAGATGACAACTTAAGCACTGTTTAGCACCAAAACTATAAGCATGTGTTTCAAATACAAGCATATGCCGTTCCATGCCCGGCCCTGCCAGGAACTTCCAGGGAATCTGGTAGTCCATGTTGTCAATTGTCTGAACAGTTATCTACCACTTCTTTCTTTTTCTTTTTTCTAAGTGTGTGTGTGTGTGTGTGTGTGTGTGTGTGTGTACGTGTGTGCAGTGTATGATACATGAGCATTGCTGAAGCTAGAGAGAGCACAGGATCTCCTGCAGCTCAGTTACAGCTAGTTGTAAATCATGTGATAAGAACTGAACTCAGGTCCTCTGCAACCCTGTTAAGCACTCTTACCTGCTGGGCCATCCCTCCAGCCCTTCCTGCTCTCTTCTTAACCCAGATACCCAGCCCTGTCCCAGGCACAGCCATGAAGTAGTTTCCACTACTGCTGAGAACTTCAGTACTACTTCCTTCAGTCAGTACTGACTTCATTTTATGAAAACTTCCAGTCACACAGTCTTGGATACTGATAACCTTCTGAGCCACCTCAATATCAATATCCATCACAATCCTGGTTTCTTCCTTTATTTCAGCTTTAGCTGCTGGCCTTGTGCCAGTTGATACCATCACTAGTGAGCTGATCTACATCCCAGACCCTCTCTGCCCATATGTCCCTCCTGGAGGAGCTGCTGTGCTTGTGCTATGTGCTGTTCTCTCTTTAAAAGTTTATACCAAGTTTATTCCAATACGTTTGAAGACCTCATTTCACTTAGTTGCTCCCTTACTCTGGGTTGAGACTATGAAATAGTTGTAGATGCAAATTTCAACCTCTCTCAAGATTTGCTTGCTTGTATTTTTGTGGATGAGTATGTACCTGCATGTATGCATGTGCACTGCATGTGTGCAGTGACTACAGAGACCAGAAGATGGCATCAGATCCCATGTAACTGGAGTGGAAAGAGATTGTGAGCTGCTATAATAGTGCTGGAAACTGAGCATAGGTTCTTGGCAAGATCAACATTTGCTCTTAATTCCTGATACTCTCTCTAGTCCAATGCCTATAGTTTTAATCATCATCTCTGGGTCAATATATACAAAACCACCATCTCTCTAAAACAACTCTATAAGCCTTGGATTCATAAATCCTACAGAATTTGTGACATCTTCATTTATATGATCTATGGATCCAAATATATAATATCTCATTAGAAACTCATTTTTTTTTTCCTTTCAAATCTCCCTTTTGCCAATCTTTCTTGCCTCAGCATTGCTGGCACCTTGTTCTAAAACCAAAGTCTGGCTGGAGAAAGGGATCAGTGGGGAAGGTGTCTGCCATGTACATGTGAAGATCTTAGCTACAACCCCCAAAACGCAGGTGCAGTAAGATACAGCCATAACCTCAGTGCCCTGCAGCCAGATGAGAAGAAGAGACAGGAGACTTCCTAACGTTGTATGGACCAACTATCCTAGCATACGCAGTGGCCAATGACAAAGAAGAGTCTTTGTCTCAAGCAAAGTGAAAAGGGAGGTTTCCTCTGACTGCACCACACCATGCTGTGGTATATGCATGCCCATCTTAACATACGTGTTCATATGCACACATATACACAAACATCATAATACAAACACATTACTAGACACCAGAAAAATGTACTACTTTCTTTTCTCTTTTCCAGCACTCTGAATTCCCTTCACCCATAATTCTGTTGGGCCTGTGCCAAAACAAATCCCAAAACCTGTATCTCTCCAGTCTGTACTTCTACCATCGTCTTTCACCTGAGTAAATACCTATCTGGCTTCCCAACCGAGCTCATGTCTGTCTGTATGTTCAGCATATTTTCCATGTGGCCTTCGTAGAAAAAGCAATAAAATTATTTCAGCACCCAACTCAAGTCTCCTCCCTGTCTTTGATGGAAGTGAAGGAGGCCCTCCATGTGCTCCTCTGGAGCTGGCTGATCCGCCTGCCTGCCTTGGATGTCCTGACATGTCTGTGCTACTCTTTCCCTGGTTCTTATGGTCCAGAAACAAGGCCTTCTGAAGTTCTCACAACTTGCAATGTATTTCTGTATGGCTCCCTGTAGGGGAATGAAGGACATTCCCAGGGCTTTTCCGTCTGTGCTCAGTTTGAACCTAAGCTTTGGGCCCCTCTCTAGGGCAGAACCCTCTGTAGGATTCTGTCCCCCTCTGGGGCTGGAAGATGGCTCAGGGTTTAAGAGCATGTCCCATAGGATCCAAGTTCAGTTCCTTGTACCTACATTAGTTGGCTCATCGCCACCAGCTACTCCAGATGCAGGAGAGCTAATGCCTACTCAGGTACTGCTTACACACAGTCCACATGCATGCACACACATAAAATAACAAATGTTTCAACAGTTCTCTAACCAATGATCACAGCAGTACCGTGGAGTCCCATGGTTGGTATCTGAAGCCTCTGATTAGAGTAGAGCCTCCATGGGGGCAAGAACAGTGTTCTAAGTTTTATGTTCAGCACTAAAATTACCACTTTACACAAAAGGTGGCTAAAAAGATGGTTGGTGAATGAGTAAATAAATGACCAACTCATGGTATGTAAGGATCAAATAAGCTGACGCACGTAAAGCACTCAGCACAGCACCTGTGATACCTACTCACTGCATCCTTGTTGTGCACAGTAGCAGCAGTCATACCACAAAGTTCATTCTGGGAACAAGGCAGCTGGTGAGACAGGCATAATAATGCTGCAAACTCCGCAGCCGATAAATTCTCCTTATCATCTTTATCCTTTCTACACAATTAGTCACCATAGATACCAATATCTCCTGGGCCAGTTTCGCTCTGAGTTTCTTCATTGCCATGATTCTCTGTTCCTGGAGATCAGATTAACTGAGCAGATGGCACCTATTCTCCCTGTGGAATGATTCCCTGGGGACATTTAGCTCTTGAGAGCAGGTACTCCAGTATGCCAACCTCTGAATCAACATACGATTCAGGCACATCCTCTTCATCAGGCCCTTTCATACTTTCTGAGATAAGGTCCAGGATGTGTCTTCTTCCAGGCTCCTCCCATCACTTAACACTCATACCAAGTGTGTGCTCATGCCACTGTCCTAACAGTACATGCTATGGCTGCCTCTCTTAAGAGGCATTCATGTTTCCCAGTGTTTACCCTGACAAGTACTTCCTTCGTGAACATTTTTTCAGTCTATTCAGAGATCTGAAGACACCTGGCTCCTTGATAGTTGCAAAACACTCCTTCAAAGTAGATATTTGTGATTATTACAAAAATAATATATTAATATTCAGTAATTATTTTATGACTTACCATTTAGGGCTGTCTTCCCTCTTTTAAAAGATAGAAACAGTGGTGCTGCTTCCCAACCTTGTCTGTATCACCTCCCAGACCCAGTACATAGGTGGCCAAGACAATAGTGCAAAAACAATTGTCACCTAATTCTGTACTACTGGACTGCCCTGTCCTTTCAGTTATGTGCACATGAAGCAGACCATAATAACAATGCTATGGGTGAATGTTACCTAAGAAACTGGGCTTGGAGCCACGGATTTTCTTTCCCATCACCTGGAAAATAGTTGCTCAATGACTTGAAATTTAGCCATGACAACACTCAGACAAGTGCAGAGAGATTAGGAACCTGAAGCCTTGCTTCCTGGACCCCTCACTGATGTTGGAAAACATGTAAATGCATAACAACCTCTGTGAGTAAGGACACAGAACACCCACATGCCTTGCCAGGTGCATGTCCCAGTCAGCACATTGGGTTTCACCTCGCACTGCTGTGTCACTCCACATCCAAGATACCTGTATATCCACTAGTCCATGTACTTCCCCCCTCTACTTTCTTTTGAAAGAGAATTCATGCATCTTTCATTCACTTTACACTAGAGACAGTCAGCTTGTCACCTAAAGCCCAGGAAAATGTCTGTTTCGAGAGCCTCCAGGGTATTGTTATTTCAGAAAGGAATGTGACAACAAGACTCAGCTTTCATTGGTATGCCTTGTAAAATCCAGACCAAGCTTCGTGGGGACATGGAAACATCACAGTAAGGCTAGATTATATCGTCACATACAAGGAGGGGTCCAGAGAGCTCTGCCTGGGCACAGACATGTAGGCACAAGTCAAGAAGAGGCTGGGAGTTTCAAGGCCACTGTCTAGCCACAATTATAAGCATTCATTGCCTTTCCAGAATACCCCTGGGCTCTCAGAAATGCTGCTGGCAAAAGGTTTGGAAACCACCTGTTCCCAAAATCAACTAAGATTTTTTTTTATAGAATGTACATGTATTTCCCAGGACTCACTCCTGTTCTGCCTAAGATATTAAAGACAAGATTCGTGAGGTAGAAGAGATAACTTTATCTGTCTAGGAGATTTTTAGAGGAAAGAGGTCTTCTCAGAATGTACTTATGTGCTGTAGCTAGAGATTACTTAATGCTAGCTGGAATAAATATGAATAAAGGTAAAAACAATTTAGTGATACCACCAACTTTCCAAGGGCTTTAAGAACTTTTCATCTCTTTTGTAATTTCTAGAACCAAATGGGTAATCTGTGGCTCATAAAGCCAAATGTTCCAAGTACATTTCTCTGTGGAGTTTAAGCTCCTTAAAGTGACCCTCACTTCCATGTTCACATGTGCAAGTTCTATTCAGATGGCGCTGAGTCTCCTAGAGCTCTGAGTTCTTACTTTCTGACTGCATTGCACCAAAGGAAGGGCAGGAGGACACGGGGAGTTGAGGCTTGTCCCCTTGTCTTACCGTTAGTTGCTCTAGTTTGGAGGCTTTCTCAGTACTTCATTCTTTATCAGGCCCCCTCTGGAATACCAACCCTGCCTACAACAACTCTCTATCTCAGGGGTGGGAGGTAGCTCTTGGACTAACTTATTGGCAAGGGCTCTTCCAAGCCCCTGAAAACTTATCTAGGAAGTACTCTCTTCTCAGAGACTTATAGGACCAGCCTCAAGAGGTGCCTTCCACAACATGTAAGTCCTGGAAGTCCTAACCTCTGCCCCTAATCCAATGGCCCTGCCAGAAGATTGCTGCTATTTCCCAGAGCCATTGTAAATCTAAAATCCTAGTGTTCCCTCCTCCTTCACTGCTATTAAAATAACCAGCTGGCAGAGGACTTGTTTCCTGACAAGATCCTAGAGACATACATCTATATTACTCAGAGATCCATTCTGGATAAGGCCCTTTCATAGCTGATACACTTTGTGTTCATGAAAGGCACTTTCCACTTCATTGTAGGAGCCCTTCTCCCCTCCCCCTTGTGTTCTAGGCTGCTTTATATTGCTATGATAAAACACCTTGACCAAAATAAATCAGAGGAGGGAAGGATTATTTCATATTACACTTCCAGGCTGCAATCCTTCACAGTGAGAAGTCAAAGAAGAAACTGGAGGAAGGAATGCTGTTTCCAAGCTTGCTTCAGATCAAGTTCAGGTATTTTTCTTAGATATCCCAGCCCATCACCACCAAGGCATGGTCCCACTAGCAGTAGGCTGGGCCATCCTTACAGGAATCAGCAATCCAGAAAAACCCCCCAGAGACATGTCTACTGGTATCTGATGGAGTCAGTTCTTCAACTGAGGTTCCCTCTTCTCAGATGTGTCAAGCTGACAACAAAACTACCCTAAACACCTTGAAAACCTGTAGACATACTATGAAGCAACCTAAAAGATACCACCCTTTAAAAAGCAGTTTATATAAGGTTCCCTGAAAACAATTAGCCTGAGCCTGCACCATCTCCTACAGATCAAGGCACATATGAAGACAACTGCATAGCCTTCACCTCCAGAGAATTCCCTGTCTGGAAAGGTTCCTCAGTATCTTCTCACACCAAGGGAAGGAGAACTGCACTCAGCTTTGTCAACCGCAGGAAGCAGGGCTGCCCCCCACCCCCAGTACTGCTAGCTTTGATTTCTGGCTTTCTCCAAAGGCAGACTGTTCACACTTGGCCTGTGATGGTATCAAATGTACTTGGTATGTCAAGCTCTATTTCCATCATAACTTGTCATGCCTTAATGCCTTTTATTGCAAGTCAAATGCCACATGCTTTAAAGTTATATATGTAAATGTGCATATGTACAGATCTTTTTTCTCATGATTTAAGAAACTCCTGCAAATTTCTTTCTCCTTCCTATTCCATTCTTCTGCTGGAGAGCACATTTCCAAAGGGAATGGATTTTCATTTCTTTGGATCCAGTTCCAAACTAAATATGTTTTACCTCTACACAATAAGTATTGGACTTTTCCCCTTGCTTTTTAAACTGGCATAAATTGAAGATTTTAGTGATAATAGTGTCTATGGAATAAAGAAATGTGAGGATATCATATTCTAGATAGAATACTTTTAAGCAGAAAGAAATCCAACGCTCTTTTTTTTGCGTGATTTTATTCTCCTATTTCTGTTCTGTAGATACGACACAGCTTGGTTCCCCAGGCAGCACATCTTGGCCAGGAATAAGACTGAGATTAGCTCAAAACCAATCCCAACCCCTGAAGCCATCCCTGTCTGAGAAGGCTGTGAATACACTTTCTGGTGTTCCAGGAGTGTCCCCACACATTAGTTCTCAGAGTGGCAGGGCCAGAGCACCTCCAATGCTGCAGTGACCCTAGCCACTGGGCTCTGCATAACAATGGAGTCTCTAGCTCCGCTTTACTCCTAGAAGCTAGAAGAGAGCAGATAAGAGCTGGCTATGTTAATATGCTTCTCTCTGCAGGTATGTCATCACCATAATTGGCTCCATTTATAGCTTTCGTACTATGGGAAAGGAACAGTGCTGTATTTTACATGCATTAATCCCTAATGATCCCAGTAACCCTTGGAAATAAGCATTAATACATTTCTTCATTTATAACATCAGAAAAATTAAGGGTTGTAGACAGCATATTTACTCATGTCAAGGACACTCAGTTGATAACTGACATAGATCATATTCAGGTCAGATACGTTGGGCTTGAGGCATTAAGCCTAACATGTGTTGCCTGTTTAATGACTTAATCCTGTGAACTTTGGTGCTGAAGTATGTAAGTGCTGAAGACACAGACAGCAACAATCAGCAGTGCTAACTGAACTAAATGATTTTGCTGACTCTTTTAAAAGAGACCTAAAGAATAACACAAAACACCAGCATTCTTGCTGCCCATTCATATTATGTACAATTAGCAAGTGTTTCTAGGTTGAGGTAAAACGGTGCTCCTAGATCTCTTTGGAGAAATCATTACAAAACCATATGAGAAGATGGGGCTGGAGAGACTGTCCAGTGGTTCAGGAAAGCAGCTGCTCTTCTAGAGGACCCACTAGCACTCAAATGGTGACTCACAACTATCTGTAACTCCAGTTCCAGAAGATCTGATGAGCTTGTCTGGCATTTGCATAAGTGGTGCAAAATCATTCATATAGACAAAACATCCATGCACATAAAAATAAAATAAAATTATTTTTTAAAAGGTCTGAAAAAAAATGGATAAGCAGAAAATCATGTCCCCAACTCAACCATCCACTTCTAGATTTTAGTGAATCAATTAAATCTAAGAATAAGTCCTACAAAAAGAGAGATTTTGTTGTAAACCACACATGCACAGAATTGGCATTTAAAGTTCACTTAACACCTGAAATGTAAGCAAATATAGTCTTGCAGATGAAATTAGGAAGCTGAGGGTCTCAAAACTGAAGCTTTACATGAGTCCAGGAAAATGACATACTACTTCCTATATGTAAACCAACCTTTGCCTTTAAGTTTTTAAAATTATATTTATTTAATGTGTTTGTGTGTGTATTGCATGTGTGCGTGTGTGTGTGTGTGTGTGTGTGTGTGTGCGTGTGTGTGTGTATGTGTGTTTACATATATGGGCACATGTGTAAAAGTCAGAGGAAAGATTGTAGGGCTCAGTTTTCTCCATCCATCATCTGGCTCCTAGAAATCAAACACAAATTATAATGCATCTTGAAGTCTCTGAACTGTCATAAAATTTACAACATCCCAGAAATTAGCCTATAACTTTCTTGGTTTGCTTTGCTTTGCTTTGCTTTGCTTTGCTTTGCTTTGCTTTGCTTTGCTTTGCTTTGCTTTTTTAAGACAGTTTTTTTCTGTGTACCCTTGGCTTTTTAAAAACTCACTCTGAAGATCAGTGGCCCTCAAACTCAGAGATCTGCTTGCCTCTGCCTCCTGAGTGCTGGGGTTAAAGAAATGTGCCACCACCTATTTTTAACTTTAAGATATTTGGACTTGTCTGTTGTCTTTTCTTTTTCTTGAATAAAAAGACAAGCTTTCTCCTTAGGAAAATTGCTCCTACTTCTACAGATGTCTTCAATGTTTCTCAAGGACAGTTGTTTTAAAGTACTAAGATCGAGATACTGAATATGACATAGAAAAACTTTACTCCTCCTCTCTAAGCTTGTTGGTTCTTTGAAAACAGATTTTCTAAACATTGAAGTGGAAAGAGCATCCCCGTGTAAAGGGAAATCTTATGTCTTAAGTACCAAAGTGAAAATCAATTTATTTCCAATACCTGGGCTTATCAATAATGACATTTCAGTGCTTTGTTCCCAGCTTCACTCAGACATGGACAGGGGAGATGGATCTATCAAATACATCCTTTCAGGAGAAGGAGCAGGCATCGTGTTTACCATCGATGACACGACTGGAGACATCCATGCCATTCAGAGGCTCGATCGAGAAGAAAGAGCCCAATACACTTTAAGGGCCCAAGCCCTTGACAGGCGGACAGGCCGGCCAATGGAGCCAGAATCAGAGTTCATTATCAAAATCCAAGATATCAATGACAATGAGCCCAAGTTCCTGGATGGGCCTTATGTTGCCACTGTGCCCGAAATGTCGCCAGTAGGTAAGGTGGTGATGACTTGATTTCTCCCAAATACTGTATGCACTGTAGGAGATCCTACTATGTACACATAGAGAAGAAAAAGTACAGAAATCATAAAAATAAAACCAAATGACTACCAAATACTTCAGCATGTAAGAAGCTATGTACAGATCAGAAACAGCCACAGGAAGTAATAATAAATCTTCCAGTGTCTTCCAGTTCTGATTCCTTAAGAATAAATAAAAGATAGATTGCTGATAGACTATATTGTATTATGTTATATTAGATTGTTAAGAATAAATATTGGCACTTACCAATGAGCAAAGATCACATAGGCAGTGTAGCTTTTAGTGGTTTCTAAGAAATTAAACAGAAATGAATATCATCTCCATTGAATAACAAGATAAGAATTATGGATGCTTGATCTAGAAAGAGAATTTTCCCAGAGAAACAAGCAACAGCTTCAAAATGTTTTAGGCTATGCAGGATTATACCAGCTCTTCGTAACTGGGCTTGAACAGGATTCTCCCACTTCTCTTTCTCAGGTACCTCTGTTATCCAAGTGACAGCCACAGATGCGGATGACCCAACCTATGGCAACAGTGCCCGGGTAGTGTACAGCATACTCCAGGGCCAGCCATATTTTTCTGTGGACTCCAAAACAGGTACACGAGTCAAGTCAGAGGGGTTTGCTTATTCAATAATCCTTGTGTTTCCTACTTATGACAGACACAACACTTCTTTTCGAGGACTCTCCAGGAGGGTATTCCAGAGAAAAGACTGTTGTAGTCCTCAGGGTTAGGAGAGCACACTGTAGCTGCCAGGGGGTGAGACAGTGTGCGTGGGTTCCTGAGCAACACCAAAGCCCTACCAATAGAGAATGTCTTCTCACTGCCTTCCGAAACTCCCAGATATAGTCATTCACCAAGGTTTAAGGTCTTCTGTACCTCCCGGAAGACCAAAGAAGAGTGGCACATTCACCTTGGCTTGCTCTACAGCTAGAACCACAGACTCTGAAACCAGAAAGAGCCTTCTGGGCAAGCATTCAGTCCAGAATCATCAGGATTCACTCAGATGAGGCAACTGGGAAGCTGAGTGCTAACCTCATTCCTATGGCTACTGATATACCACTAATGTTATCTCTGTTGAAGTTACCTCTGCTAAGCAGAACCCAAGGCCAGGGCGGATGGCTGCTGGGCAGATGGGGTTTGATGAGACAGGTAATAGAATGTGAGTACAGCCCCTAAAAAGGCAGAACCTGGTGGTAGGAAGGGAGAGTCACTATAACAGAAGAGGACAGCAAAGACAAGTAAAATGACAGCAAGCAGATGGCAGGAAAGGAAATACCAGTGAACCCTGGGGGCTTTGCTTGTCTCAAGGGTCCTTTGACTACAGGATCCGTATGTTTTAATCCACCCAAGGGATCGACACTAGTTTGTATTGGGCAAAAAAAGTTACTATATCATTGCTCCCTTCCCTTTGTGCCAGGATTTCTTCTTCTCCAAGAACATTACTAAGCATTACCATTTTAGCATGCCAGGTAAAATATATAGGAAGTATTATTACTCCCACTTTACACTTAGAGAACAGACCTTAGAAAAGGACCATGAGGGAAAAAAAACACAGAAGTAAAATCAATGGTGAACAGTCAGCCACTTCTTCACTAGGAAAGAAATACATCGCTATTATTGCTAATCTGAGTTTTTCCTAGAAGTCCTCAAGGTAGCCATGCATTCAGAAAATGCTATCATAAATGTAGAAAGTGATAGAATATAAATTAGTGAGAAGAAAGAGAAAAGAATACAGTTAGAGGCATCTATAAAACAGAAACCTCGGTAATTCTAGTGGGGGGAGGGGGAATGAAGAGATGCACACAGGGAAGAAAAATACAGACAGGATCACCTGTCCTTTCTATCTGCAGAAGTATTGTACATTATTCTGGCAGTTTCCCATGAGGGGCATCTATAGGTCAAAAACACATGAAATGATTGTCATTACTTTGGCCAAGAGGCGTTTACAAGGGGAAAATGCTGAACGTATCATTTTAGAATGCTATCAATGAGTGCAGTGCGTAGATCATAAGAGGAAACCCAGTCAAGGTGCTATGCTCACACACTTTCCTCTCCATGCAAAGGGCCAATTTAACCCCAGGCTATAGCATAAACCTGTTACAATAAGCCTGTAGTCTTCCCCCCAAGTGTATAAAAGCTAGCTTTTCTAAGCTGAAGGGTTACAGAGGATATAAAATTTCTACAGTCCTCTGGCAGAATCAGAATCCTACATTTCTGTGTATCTGTTATAGACCCCTCTACTTATGTTTTTAAATTAATTAATTTACATTACATCCTGACTGCAGTTTCTCCTTCCTCCTCTCTTCCCAGTCCTTCCCTGGCACCTTCCCTTCCCTCCCCTATCCATTCCATTTCTCTTCAGAAAAGGGGAAGCAGTGATATCAACCTCCCTGGCATATCAAATTCCCATAGATGCATCCTCTCCTGCTGAGGTCAGGTGAGGCAGCCAAGTAGAAGGTCCCAAAAGGCAGACAAAAGAGTCAGAGACAGCCTTTGTTCCTGCTGTTAGGAGTCACAGTCGGTCCCATGCAGGCTTCCTGGTTAGCAGCAGTTCAGTCTCAGTGAGCCCCTATGGACCCAGGTTAGTTGATTCTACAGGTTTTCTGGTGTACCCTTGACAACCCCTCTCTTCTGTTCTGTCAAAGGTTTGGCTCTGGTAGACCCCTTTTTTAAAATGATACCCTGTCACCACACCTGGATCCTGCTTCTGCAATGAATTGTTTGGGGGAGGTTCATCTCTTATGCACGGTAAAAATAAAGAGCACACACTGAGTCTTTTGTGTCTCTACCTGCTCAAAGAACTCAGCAAAGTACATCCCTAAGCAGAAGAAAACAGAATACTGAACTTAAACAAAACAACAGCCTAATTGAGTTTCAATCCCTACTTCAAGACAGGGAAATCATACTAGGAGCCAATGTCTAAAGAGTCATTCACACTACAAGGGCTCTAGGGCTGAAGGCAGAAAGTTTTGAAGGAGAATTATCTGAAACCACAGATCTGTAGGCACACAAAGCTTTGTTTTCTGGACTCAAAGCCCAGGTTGTCTTTGGTAAAGATGGAACAGTCTACAGTTACCACAGACTGCAATTCCTGGAGTGTAAGAAAACCTCTGCTGCCACCTGCTGTTCTGCCTCAGTAACATTGTCAAAGGATGCTAGCCTCTGGGCCCTTCCTACTGTCAATTTCTTGGCCTTCTGTTTCATACAGTGTTTTTCTGAAGCTCTCTGACTTTAACCTCAAGTCTAATAAAAACCAGAGATGTGCATCTCAGTGTTAGGTATTTACAACACATGAGGAAGAAACCTCCAAACAACTCCTGGGAAAACTAGCTTTGTGGTTTAACTTTTTTAAATGATTTCTATGATGCAGGTGTAATCAGAACAGCACTCATGAACATGGACAGAGAAGCCAAAGAATGCTATGAAGTGATTATCCAAGCCAAGGATATGGGAGGGCAGCTTGGAGGGCTAGCTGGGACCACAACGGTCAACATCACCCTCTCAGATGTCAATGATAACCCTCCCCGATTTCCCCAGAGTAAGTACCAACCAGAACCTATCCCTCGGCTAAAGGGACCCACCCTTTACTGGGGTTCAGGGGTAAGGTCAGCTTGTGTTAAAAATCATCCTTCTGGCCTTCAGCTTCCCATGGCCCTTAGAGGGCTTTGTTTATTTGTTTGTATGTTTGTTTTTTACCTCGTAGCCACACCCACACTCCTGCACAAAATGAAATAGTAAAAATAAGACTTATCAGATAGAATTAAACTGTCATGGGCCACAAATCACTACCACGAATACGGCTTGTTTTCTTAAGCTCTAACTTTCCATCGAGAGTTCATTTTCAAGAATAGGATTTTCCACGGGAATGTGTTGAGTTCAGAAAACATTTCCTGAAACATCCAGAGCTGTAGCTGAACAGGACACCTCCTGACCACATTAACCAAGCAGTGGACAAGTAGGTGCCAAGTAGTACACATAAGGACACAAGTCATGAGGAGCACAAAATACTAGACCTGCCATTCAAAGCCTAAACTCCACACAAGGAATGCGTATCCTATTCATAAGGGAGAAGTCCATGAGGAGTGTTTGAAGCGCCACCTGGAGGTTGATAAATAGTATGAATTAAGTAGATTCACACATTGACTAATCCTACAGCTTGGAAAAACTAAGGTACCATGAAACAGTTTGTGAAATGCACATGAGTTGGTTTCTTGTTCCCAGCGAATGAGAATGAATGAAAGTTTCACAAGGTAATGAGATTTAAACAGAAGATAGAAGAATAGAAAAGATTTACTCTGGCTGACAAGGAGACATGCCAGGACAAAGAAGCCACATTCACCAAAGCACTATGAATTTGAGATATCATATAGGCATGCACTATACAGCCGGTGCAGAGCCAACAAGATATTTGCTGTATCAAATGTCATCTGAGTGGAAAGTTAAATGCAAGATCCATATATATATATATACTGACTCTCAGTCTTCTGGCTAGGAAGACATGGCTCTAGGTGGGGTCAAAGATGAGTGGTTTTTTTTTCTGAATGACAGAAAGAAGGAGCAGATAGCTGACAGAATAAAGGATGCATAATGAAACTAGTGACAGGCAGGGGTGAGACAAATTCAAATTTGAATATGAGGTGACAGCAAAGCAATCAGGTTGAATGTCCTTAAGGAAGGTGGAAACACAGAACTTAGCCCAGGAATGAAGATATGACTTTGAAAGTGAATGCCTAAAGGAAGGAAGCTGGAGAAGTCAAAACAACAGACACAATTCCATGTTCAACGCTTATCCAGGAACAGAGAAACAAAAACAAAAAGGAACCCAGAGCCAAGGAGAAAACTCAGTCAAGTGTTTGCTTTGCAAGCATGAGGAGCCCACTTCAATCCTGAGAATCCCATGCCAGGAGTGCTGAGGCGCTTTTGTAATAACCCATGCTGGAATACGAGACCTGTGCCTGGGATTCTCTAGTCCGCTTATCTAACCTATTTCACAAGTTCCAGGCCAGTGAGAAGGCCTGTCTCCAAGTAAGATGAAAGGCACCTAAGGAACAATACATAAGGGTTACTTCTGGTTTCTGCACTCAAGTACAAGCATACATACACACACACACACACACACACACACACACACACAAACTATAAACAGAATGAAGCCACACTATTAGCTTAATAGCTTGCCCTTTGAACCAGCCAGACCAAACAATTCTCATATTTCATTTATGTAAATAAGGATAGCTGAAATAGTCGTGTACAACTAGTATACACGGTCTCCATAGCCATCCATGAAAGGAAAATAGCAGAATAGCAGGCAAGCATTTTACAAATGATGCAAATGAGTAAGTTTGTATGTTGACTAGTCCATCTATCAGGATGCAGTGCATCAAGGAATAGTTTGTGAACTGCCACATGGAGTAAAGGGTGCAGCTTTACTGATCCTGTGAGTCCCGTTACAGTGTACAAATTACTCATATTGTGCACTATGGACTCTTGAATATTTTGAACTATTGAACTTTTAAAATCTGACACATAATAGATATTCTTAATGAAGGTGGGCAGGAGAGCAGAAGGGCCAAGCTCTTTCAAAGCTCAAAATATAGGAATCTGGACACTGAAGGTAAATCACATGTCTCCCCACACATGGCACCTTCTCTACAACATTACAAAACACAGTGAAGACTTGGGCTTTAGTCTTACCCCAGATCAAAATGTGAACACCATTCTCACACATCCAACTTGAGTAGCCTCTGTTTCAAATTTAATAATAATCAAGAACTTAGAATGGAATACAGTATGGAATGTATTTCATAGACAACAAAATGAAACCATATGAAATAATTTAAATTTATGTTTCTAAATATTCAATATTCACAATGTTTTCACTAGAATAGACTATCTTTGTGCTTTTCAAAAATATTACTTTAACTCACCATAAAATTTATCAGAAAAAATCTCCCTTTATTTGTGAACACTAAATTTGAATAATTCCATTATTCTTTAACCCTATCTGGGGTTAAATGCTTCTCTTCTATTAGTCTTTTAATTCCTTATTGTAGCTTCTTTTCCATAAATTTTACCACAACTAGCTGTGGGATGTTGGTAAAATGGCACATCTACCTTTTTATATTGAACAAGCTTAGTTACCTTTAACTGAACGAAATATAAAAGAATATCATGACTTCAAGATTATTTCTAATACAAGGCATCACTTGTGGAAATTGTAACCATGTTTAAAGACACAGCATAGTTTCCTTCTGTGGAGGAGATTACAAGCAGATGTCCATGTTTCCTAAAGGAGGAGAAGTGTAATCCACTGACACTTGGCATGGCACAATGGAGAGTCTCTGGTTCTATGTATAAGGAGCAAACATTACATCTTCTCTTGCAGAAGGTGGGGTACAGTAACCTGTCATCCTCTCAGAATCTTTGTCAGACATCTGTTCCTGTACTCCAGGCTTATTATAGTTTACAATGCACACTGAACAGAGGAGAAGCCATAGAGATGGTTCAACAGTGAAGAGTGCTCACTGCTCTTGCAGAAGACCCAGGTTCAGTTCCCAATACCCACACAATGGCTCACAATCCACAAATACCTAGGACTCCAGTTCCAGGGCATCTGATGTCCTCTGTCCTCTGCTGGAATCTGCATGAACATGATGCGATAGATGTGCAATCATACACACACACACACACACACACACACACGCACACACACGCACACACACACACGCACACACACATTAATTAATAATTAATTAAAAGCAAAAGACCATATCGCACTGAAAATGTGTATGATTTTGTTATTTAGTAAGCAAGCCCATGATTGATAAAAATAAGGATGTCAAAGAACTGAGCCCTAAAAAATTAAGTTAGCAATAATCTAAAAAATTATTATGAGTCACAGCATCAGCTCAAAAAGAAGGCATTCGCAATGCCTAGTTTTTTCTAAGTGTGGGATCTGTTTTGGGTATTTGGTTCTAGAACTAGAACAAAAAGCCCAAGCAGAGGCATCTAGAGGATCTCAGGCACATAAACGCGTTGATGGAGCACACATGAAGCTCAAAGGGCTTTCTCTTAGACTGCTTCTCCTCTATGCCTTACTGCTCTCCATCCACTCTGGGCAGCTGGCCAGAGATGGGACCTCAGCACACAGGCCGCGGAGCAAAAAGAGAAATTGGAGCATTTAAACTTTTTGTGATCACATGCTTCCCATGAAAAATGTGACATTTGGAAAGAAATTCCCATTCCTATAGCATTGTAAAGATGAGGAACCACAGTGCTCCTCATTCCTCTGAAGGAAGAAGAATTACACTGTGAGGCTCAGCCTGACTTCTCACTTGTCTTACTCTTGGGCTCACAGTAAAGTATTCAACTCTGACTGAAACTTTAAACTGTAAAACTTAAGGTTTCGCTTTATGAACCACCAACAATGTTTTGCATGCCATGGTTGATATAACGTGATAACAAAGAGTGTTTTAGTGACAGATAATCAAGAACGCATGTCCTGCTTTTTTCTTCACAGAACATTATCAGATGAGTGTGCTAGAATCTGCTCCAATTAGCTCTACAGTGGGAAGAGTGTTTGCCAAGGACTTGGACGAAGGAATCAATGCAGAGATGAAGTACACCATCGTGGATGGAGATGGGGCAGAGGCTTTTGATATTAATACTGACCCAAATTTCCGAGTTGGCATCATAACTGTGAAGAAGGTAATCCGATTTCTTTTCCAAATCATTTTCAAGACCACTTTCCATGTAAAATGCTTGTGGAGGGTGCCTGCACATTAGGATATGTTTTATTTCAAGTCTTCTGATAAAACCTTTTCCTTAGACCAATGAGATGGCTCAGCAGCTAAATTTAGAACTTCCCACAAAAGCCTGACAACACAAAACCAACTTTCCTGGGAAAAAATCAGCTCCCAAAAGCTTTGCTCTTGACTGACCTCCAAATTGCAACATGGCATGGGCACACCTGAATTCAGACACATTTTCACACACACACACACACACACACACACACACACACACACACACACACACACAGTGGGGAGAGTGGGAGGGAGAGAGAGAGAGAGAGAGGGAGGGAGGGAGGGAGAATTTAAAAATAATTCTTCCTAATTAACTTTAAAACACCTCTTATGGCCTTGGCTTACATGCAAAAATGCTGGCTGTGGCATTATTTTTTAGAAAGGATTATTAAAAACATATTACAAACAAGCCACTTCTATTTAGGCACTTAAAAACTACTTTAGCAAAAAAAAAAAACTGATTTAGCTTCATGCTCAAATATTGTTAATGACTTAATCAATATGTGAATCCCATATCTTTATATCAGTTTACCATAAATAGTAAAGCAAGCTATAATGTTATTATGAATAAGTAAATAATATATAACACTTTTAAATTAATTCTTGAAGGCTCATAAATGCAAATGAAACTTGAAATTTTTCCTTAAACGTAAATATTCTTTGTTCCATCCTAAGGTTCATTCTTTTTTTTTTCTGATTTCTTTTTTTTTACTTTTATGAAGGTCTATGATTTACATGTAATGCAACAAAATACCTCTCCTCCTCTCCTCCAGTAAAATAAAACAAACAGACAAACAAACAATCTTGTCACAGAAGCTATAGTGTATCACTCTGTATAGCCTTTTGTCCACATATGTTTACTTCCAAATGTTCATTGCTATGAGTCATGCATAGGTCTTGTTTGAGGTCTACAATATTGTTACCAGATCCTCACTGGGACTGTTGTTGGATATCCCACTGTTGCCATGTGTCAAGGAGATTCTTAATCTTTGAATCTGCAGGTCTGGTCCCTTCTGTTCCAGCAGGTCATACATGGGGTAGATGTTGGGGTGAAGTTCACTCAGAGCCCTGATTCAGGGCCCACTCCCTTGTCCTCAGGGCAGGACCAGCTCACCCGCTCCCATGTCCTCAGGGCAAGGCAAATGTTCATTCTTTTTGTGCCATAAAGCACATATGGATAAACTCAGTAAATAAAAGACAAAATTGTCCTATTTTAATTTTTATGTGTGTGCAACATATGTATATATGTATTATGTGTGTACGCACATGTTTATACACATGAATGTTTGTGCAGATGCATGGAGAGGAAACAGGCTGGCAAACAAGCGTCAGAAATCATCCAGCTTTGCCTCCTTAGCACAGGGACTATAGGCCTGCACTTGTGCCTGGCTTCTACATGGGTGCTTGGGATCCAACTCAGATCTTCGTGCTTGTGTGGCAAGCACTTTACTAGCTAAGTCATCTCCTAAGCCCAACTAACCAGATCAATGGATAAAGCATGAGAAACAGAATTCCCCAGAACCCACTGAAAAAATGGGTAGTTGTGGCAGTCTCTCTATAATCCCAGCATGGGATTTAAAAAAATAGGCACAGGGTCCTGGGGATCCAGGTTCAATGAGAGACCCTACCTCAATAACTATAGAAGAGAACAAAGGCACAGGTTGCCAACTTTGGGGCTACACACACACACAGAGACACACACACACACACAGAGACACACACACACACATATATACATATGCATTCATACCACACATACAAATAAATTGAATCTAACACCTTACAAATGAACATCTAATTTAAAACATCGATTTGCCTCCACCTCACCCTGCCACCTGCCTGGGAACCTTGCCTAAGCAGCTGCTCATACCTAGTGGCCAGGGTAAGGCTTCTCGATCCATTCCACCACTCACCCTAGGATCCTTCCCAAGCATCCTTGCACATAGCCACTGGTGACTCTGTCCCACACTCCCATGCTGTCTGTGGTGAGATCTCCTAGCCCTAATCCTGTCTACTAAGGGTCCTTATCCAAGCTACCATATAGAAGACTTTTGGTAGTACCCTCCCTCATCCTTACACTACCATCCACTTGCCTGGAACATCACAAACAGCCCCATTTATATGGCTGATAGGACCCCAGCAACCCTGGTAGTCACTAAACTGGAAACACCCTCTACTTCTTAGTTCACTAAACAACACAAAGTGTCCAAAGGACTGAGCTTCATAAACCTCCTACCTAATCAAAACCAGCCAAGTTTCGATCACAGCAAAACTATACCACAGCAAAGGAATGGAAATATGCCAAATTTCTCCAACCAGAAATCCTCACAGCCAACAAACAATGACCTTGAAACAGTGCAAGATGTTTAAGATTGATTTATGAATTCGCAAACACATTTATATAATTGAAACACTACAATTTATTATTTTTGAAAGTTAACAATATATAACTTTATAAGATGACTAAAAATAATACTAATTTATTACATGGAAAAGAATTAAAAGCATCTTCCTACTATATGTTTTGCTTCCACTGACCAATAACACATGACTATCACTAGACAATGTCCAAAGTTTTGAATAATTATTCTTTCTTGAATGCAAAAGTAGCCCATTCAAAAAATTAACCAATAACAAAATAATAAAATGGGACCTTTAGAATACTTAATACTTAAATTAAAATATATTTTATAACATTCTAAATAATAAAACATTAGTGACTTATATTACATTGTTATTATATAGGTTTAATATTGTTACAAGCATTCATTTTTTTAAAAAACATATTTATTAATACCACAATTTGAGCAAACATAAAATTTCTTTTCTCACATCTCTTATCTGGAAAAGATTAGACCTTGCAAGCCAGAAACTTGTCTCTTAATATCATTATCCAAACTCTATCCATGTTCAATCAAAACATACATAAATTTTTCTTAGGCTGTTTAGATTCCTTTTCTGAACATATGAGCTGCCAGAAAATATAATGAAGAGCAAGTCCAATATGTTGGGTAGATGGACTAGTCACATGTAATAAATATTTTAAAGGCTATTGACTGTTCAATCCATATGTCTGGAACAACTCCCAGATGTCTGACCCACACCTATCATCTTCCTTTGTAATTAATAATGTCATACAAATTGAAACAAAAGTTTTCCTTTTGATGTATTTCTCTTAGGTCTATTATTTATCTAAAAAGCACATAGTTCCCAAAAAGAGGAATTAAGTTGATTGAAAGAATTGGGTCTTCATACAACCACAGTGATTGCTACATAGGACCATATGTCATTTTAGCTTTTAAGTAATCAGTCAATTGATTTTCAGTCTCTTAAATGCTTGAAATATGCCTTGAAATATGTAATTTTCAGAGTGTTCTTTGTTCTATAGTTGCATGATCCTGTGTCATTTTCTAGTCTTCAGCTTAGATTCCATCTACCAGAGGGCAATAAGTAATTGTAGACAGTCTATTCTCCTCTTTCTCCTCTTATGTGGGTCACAGGACACAAAAACTCTATACTTCTCTAATGCTAATAGGCCATGAATTACAACTCCTACAATTATTTTATATACCACTTAAAATTTTCCAACTTTACGTGATCCAATGCCTTATTTATCATTATTTGAAGAGCTCTTAGAGACACAGCTGGACATATTTGCCTCACCTGTATCAGATTCACCCCCTGCTGGTGTTTCAGTACCCTTCCACCTTTACAATCTTTCGGAAGCCATTTTATATAGCAATAAATTCTAGTATGTGCAGTACCAACACTGCAAAACTGAACTCAAGTATAACATTAATGTCTTTGACTAGATGTGACTTGCAGGGGCACTACCAACTGGAACTTGTCACCTGTTAAGTACACAACAGTTGTAATGTGGCATCAATTAGAAAAAAACTGTACTCCTAAAGTTTAGAACGCAATAGGACTGCCACCCCTCAAAAAACTGGTTAACATCAAATCCTTATATACCATCACATAAATGGTAACACATAGAAACTTCTGTCACTGTTTAATGAAATGCTATTTTTTTTTTTTTTTACTACATTTGGGCTGTTTTGCCTTGTAAAATCCCAAATGAGTCCTTGCTTTTGACCTTGAATCTGAAGAAGAATATACAAAGAAGTTTTGTAATAAAAACTTGTCCTCACTACATGGGTGCTGTGAAGAGAACATAGGTCCTCTGAAAGGGCAGCAATTACTCTTAACCACTGAACCAGCTTTCAAGTTTACCAATTTTATATTCTATACCATGGAACCATAATAGACAAAACTGATTTATTGTCCTTAAGCCCTGGTCATTTGGGGCCATCATCTTAGCTGGCACCATACAGCTATGCCACTTCAGTCTTGTCTTCTAAGCTTTCTAAGTCTTTGAAGTTATTTGTTGAACAGGATTTTAAAATGAAGATCACAAGGATCACATAGATAAACTAAAGAAACAAAAGATGCTGTTGCATAGTGTACCAAGAATTCTTTGGAGGCACTTAACATATTTCCTTAGAAATAATCACCATTGCTTTGAAAGTCAAGAAGAAAGTGAGTCTATCACTTTTTATCCAGCTTACTGAATGATTGGTTTCACTATGAAGTTTTGGTACATTTCCATATGTCTACAGCTTGCTCATATTCACTCACCTCCATCCTTCCCCATTCCTCCTCCACTCTCACTAGTCCCATTCCTCCCTTAAAATGGCTGCTCTCAAAACATATTTTTAAGAAAAAAAAAAAACAAACAAAATTGTAAGCTAATCTCATAGGCATCCTACAACAGAACACGAACTTAATCTTAAGCCTCCAACATCTTTCCAAAAGAAAAAGTGCCTCTGAACACAAGGTCACAAGCATCTTTGTCTGCCTTGGACAGATGGTTATGAGGAAACACAATTTCCCTTCTATGATGGGCAGATATGGGCCCAGGGGTCCTGCTCAAACTATGGCACCAGCCAAGAACAATACAGGCAGTAAACTTCAAACCCCTACCCAGATCTAGCCAATGGACAGGACATTCTCCACAGTTGAGTGGAGAGTGGGGTCTGACTTTCACATGAACTCTGGTGCCTCATATTAGACCACATCCCCTGGATGGGGAGAGCTGGTGGCACTCAGAGGAAAGACAGCAGGCTATCAAGAAGAGACCTGATACCCTATGAGCATATACAGGGGGAGGAAGTCCCTCTCAGTCACAGTCATAGGGGAGGGGAGTAAGGGGAAAATGGGAGGGAGGGAAGAATGGGAGGATACAGGGGATGGGATAACCACTTATATGTAATATGAATAAATTAATAAAATATTTAAAAAATAGTAGGGTGGGACATCAAAGGTTTCCCAAACATTTGCTCCAAGTATAGTTAAGTAAAGTTAAACAAATAAAAAACTGAGCCTTCCAGACATAGTCCTTCCTTTTCACCTATGACTGAATCTGGTGTTATCACCAAGAACAACACAAAGTGTCCCTTTTATTTTTCTGTTTTGTACTGTTTCTATGAATTTGTGGGTTCTCAGCTACTCATTGGTATTGGATGTCCTTTTCACTCAGGACATGTATGCTACTGGCTGACCACTTCTCTTCTCCTTCCCTTTCAGCCCCTGAGTTTTGAAAGCAAGAAAAGCTACACCCTGAAGGTGGAAGGAGCCAATTCTCATTTGGAGATGCGATTTCTGAACCTTGGCCCATTTCAGGACACGACGACAGTGCACATCAGTGTGGAGGATGTGGATGAGCCCCCTGTATTTGCACCTGGATTTTATTTTGTGGAGGTGCCTGAGGATGTGACAATTGGAACAACCATACAAATCATTTCAGCGAAAGACCCAGATGTGACCAACAATTCAATCAGGTTCTACCATAGATTTCATGTTTTCCTTATATCTTGGAAGTTTTCCTTATCTTTTATGTAATATTCTTGCATTTTCACCCTTGTTTCTTCCTTCTTAAATCCCATCTGTGGAAATTTTTCTCTGAGTTTTCTTGTAGTTGTTCTTGTTGTTAAAATAACATAGCAACATCATGTACCTCGAAAGGTAAATGTCCTTATATCTTAAACTCACTTTCAATTAGTTCAGATATGCACATAGGACACACTGTTAATTCTTAGTTGTGGCTCCATGGACACTTGGGGCTGTATCAGCCCTTACTCATTTTAGGGTCTGTCTTGGGCATTGAACTTTCTAATGCCAGGATCTCTGGTCTTCGCCAACAAAATGCTAATATCATCCTCCAAGCTTCAACAACATAAACTGTGCCGGGGATACAATGCAAACAACCCAAGAGCAGACACACCAACACAAAACAACTGCAGTCACACACAGATGTCAAAATCTTCAAAATCGCTCCTCTTTTCACAGTTTATTAGTCTTTTAAAGTCAGCATGCATAGTAATGGGTTTTATTGTGGCACTCTTCTATCTTCATAGTTTATTCTTATTCACCCCTTCCCTAATGCCCTTCACTCCACCTGTTTCTTCCCCTTCTTCCCACACAATCAGTCATCCTTCTTGCTTTCATATCACAGGGATTCCACTATCCCATTTCCCCTCTCAAGTGCGTGCACACACACACACACACACACACACACACACACACACACACACACAC
>OU015747.1:65410864-65449396 GCA_907169655.1 Acomys percivali
AGAGAGAGAGAGAGAGAGAGAGAGAGAGAGAGAGAGAGAGAGAGAGAAGTATACATGTGTTTTCATTAATTAGATAAAAATAATAAAAGAAGTAAAGGTGTATGAGGGGAGAAATGAATTAGTAAGGTTCAATAAAAGAACAGAGGAAAGAATGTTAAGAAAAGATTTAAGCAAAGCATAGTTAAAATAGTATTGTACAATAAAATTTGTAGGGATGGAGAGTTGATTCAATGGTTAAGAACATTTGTTGCTCTTGTAAAGGATCCAGGTTCCATTCCAGAACCCACATGATGACTCATATCCATCTCTAACTTCATTCCCAAAGGATCTGACAACCTCTTCTGACCTCTACAGGAGCCAGGCACACACATAATACACTTAAATCTGAGCAAAACACCCATACACATAATAAAACTTATAAAAGAAAATTATGAAAAACAAGATAACATTACAAGAGAAATAAAAATCATAAAAGATACTTTTAAAATGAAAAATAATGGGCTGGTGAAACAGCTCAGCAGTTAAAGTGCTCATGAGGTTAATGACCAGTGTAAACTGGAACCCACATGAAGGTGAAAGAACAGAACCAACTCCACACATGAGCAGTGAGTAGATGCGTACTCACACACATACATGAAAATGTTGCGACTAAAATAAATCAAATACTAAAAGTGTAGCCAAAAGAAGAAAAGCCCAATGAATGAAGAAGGAAGAGGAGGAGGAATAGAAGGAGGAGATGATGGAGAACAGAAGGGGGAGGAGGAAGAGAACAAGTAGAAGAACATGAGATGTTTTGGGTTTGTTTTTTTGTTTTTTATAGCAAAGTACTGAAGCAGCTTGTCCCACACTCCTCTAATTTTTAAGTCTGCCAGGTGGAAGAGTCCTCAGCTGGAATTTCTTATCCTTCCTGCAGTTCACACTGCTGTTGAGTACGAACCCATGACATCTCAGTTATCCCAGAGAGTGCTGTATTGTGTTAAGAATAGTCCTTCTTTGTGTACCTGGAAGCACAACTGACTGTGTGCACTTTGCTTTGCAGTCTGTGGGCCAGAAAGGTTCTTACTCTGGAGATCTATCGCTCCTTCTCCCTGTAGGGCCACAGCTAAAGATGCCTTCCTTATTTTTGTTGCACAGCCCTTCTGCAGCTGTGTTTGTTGTCTATGTACTGGAGTTTCTAACACACTCCCTGTCTTTCTCCCTTTGTTAGTCTGGTTCTTCATTCATGGTATCACATAGATACCATGTGATATTTTATAATTCTTTTTAAAATTAATTTATTCTGATTACATCTCAATTGCTATCCCCTCACTTGTATCTTCCCATTCCTGCCTCCCTCTGTCTTTTAACCTATTCCTCTCCCCTAGGTCTCATCCTGGTAGCCTACTTATCCTTTCTTTCAGTGCCATCAGACCTCCCCACCAATGGGGAGTGGACAATATGGGGTGCCAAAGTCCACACAACTGGTAAGAATGTCCTGTCCATTGGCCAGATCTGAATTGGGGTTCAATGTTTTGTCTTTGGTTGGTGCAGTAGTTTGAGTAGACACCCCCTTGGTACAGATCCACCAGTCATGATGTTCTTCTTATAGATTTCTAGGACCCTCTGGATCCTTCTATTTCCCCATTATCCCATACTTCTCTCACCTAGAGTCCTAATAGGAAGTCCCTACATCTATCCCAATCTCCTGGTAGGTGAAGACTTTCATGGGACATCCCTTTTGGGCTATTGTCCAATTATAAGTGAGTATATACCATGTGAGTCTTTCTTGATCTGGATTAACTCACTCAAGATGATCACTTCTAGTTCCATCCATTTGCCCACAAATTTCAGGATTTCTTTGTTTTTAATAGCTGAATAGTATTTCATAGTATATTGAATGGCTGAGAAACACTTAAAGAAATGCTCAATGTCCTTAGTCATTAGAGAAATGCAAATCAAAATGACTCTGAGATTCCATCTTGCACCCATCAGAATGGCTAAGATCAAAAACTCAAGAGACAGCACATGCTGGAGAGGATGTGGAGAAAGGGGAACACTCCTTCATTTCTGGTGGGAGTGCAAACTTGTACAATCACTTTGGAAATCAATCTGGTGCTTTCTCCAAAAACTGAGAATAGGGCTTCCTCAAGATCCAGCCATACTACTCCTTAGAATATACCCAAAAGATGTCCCACCATACAACAAGGATATATGTTCAACCAAGTTCATAGAAGCTTTATCCATAATAGCTAGAACCTAGAAACAACCTAGATGTCCCTCAGTTGAAGAATGGATAAAGAAACTGTGGTACATTTACACTATAGATACATCTTCTAACTCACCACCTTTCCCACAAAATAGCCTAATCCATACAGAATTATTTGGGAAGACAGGACAGTGAAACATAATTTTTTGAGAAAGAAAAAAAATGATCCTGAAGAAAAATGTACTCTAGAATGTGATGAAGCTTCCCACATTTCTGACTTGTGATTGCTGTTGTCTGTATGGTAGAGACCTCACAGGGATAACAGGCAGGCAGGACGGAGTCTTTGGACTTGTTTCCAGGCAGCAATCCCAAGCCAAAGGCACAAAAATACATATTTGTTTCCTCATGAATGCCCATGGCTCTTGCCCTAACCAAAGCTGTAACTTAGGAATGAGTTTAATCCTGGAACATCCTTTTAAAGTCCCTAGGTGGAAATAAATGTACAGTATTTTATGTATCCCCATGCATAACTTGAAACTGTTCAGAAACTTAAGTCAAAGAATTCATTACTCTACCTATGTAACTCCCAGTGTTCCACAAGCACACATGCTAATCAGAATGGACTATTGGGCATCCCAGAATATAAAATTGACTTTTAATTCTGTAACCCAAAGTATGAAGCAAGTGGAAGGCAACTTTGGCTTTTGTAGCACTTGCTCCCTGCCAAGTATTGCCTGCATAATCCCTGGTAGCAAGCCCATCCCCAGAAGATGCTTCCTTCTGCCCCAGTTTGTGCATGGCCATACTCTCAACAGGGAACACACACCTTAGGATTGTGTTATAATTTCCACAAATTTTGTCCATTCCTTGACAAACCAGCTTGACAAAGCTGTCATTCTGCCTTACTGAGCACTTACCATCGATGTTGCTTATGTTCTCTTTAGACAATCCCTCCCAAGTGGGAAGTGTGACCATCACAATCAAAGTCTTAGATGTGAATGACAATGCTCCAGAGTTTCCCAGATTCTATGAAGCTTTTATCTGTGAGAATGCCAAAGCTGGACAGGTAAGGTGATCAACGTGGTAAACCCCAGACTGACAGAGGTAACGGTTAGATAACTGTCTTAGAGAAGATTTCCATCACTGTGATAAACCTCCATGACCAAAAGTAATTCAGGGAGGAAAGGCTTCAGTTTATCCTATACTTTGCAGGAAATAGTTCATTACTGAGGTAAATAAAGGCAGTGACTAAAGCAGCAGAGGAACCAGGAGTTTGGAGCTAATGCAGAGGCCATGGTAGAGAGCCGCTTGCTTACTGGCTTACTCTTCATGGCTGACTCAACCTTATACAACCCAGGACACCTTGAGGGTGTCACTATCAACAGCATGGAGGGATCTCCTTTATCAATCATTAATCAAGAAAATACTCCACAGACTTGACTGTAGGCCAATCTTATGGAAGCGTTTTCTCAAATGGCTGTTCCTATTCCCAAATAACTTCATCTCATATCAAGTTGGCCTAAAACCAACCAACACAATGACTGAATTCATGATCAACAACACATCCACACCAGAAAGTATGGAGTAGAAAACAGAATCTCCAATTTCTATGTTAAGAAGACCACTTGGAACCCAAATTACATTTTTTGTCTGAGTAGTCCTGTAACAGTTCTTGATTCACAGAGTAAATACCCTGGTTATGGAAATAATCATAGTTCCAAAAACCTCCAGAAACATTTAAAGGTATGTTTCTAAACATAACCTTGTATTGAAAATTGCAAATGGCTAGACTAAGAAACATCCAGAACCTCATGTTCAGTGGCCATATATTAATGTTTTGTCAGGCACTACATACCTTCTACATGTCCTCCCTTCTGTTCCTTACATATTTCCTTCCTTCATTAGGAGTCTTATGGTCTGTATTAGAGCATATACTTTGGCGCTATACATTCTGGTAGAACAAATGGATCAGGATCGTTTTAATGTAGAAATCAGAGGGTTGAGAAGTCCACGTCTGACTACAATGAAGCTTTTCTCTCATTTCTACCACTTAGCTGGAGCATCACCCTAGCATCTTCTGCACAAAGATGTGTCTCTAGGACCAACACTTACTTGAGCTCTTTCAACATCCTTAGCCCAACATGTCTTTGTCTTCTATCCAAAGAAAGTGACTTTGTTTCTGAAAGTCAAGGAGCCCACAGTGATTCAAATCTAAACTGACTTCAACACTGATTCTTACATTTTGCTGCAGTAGCCCACATCACTCTTAAAAGCTTTTTTTCCAAGTCTAAGGTAATTGTGCTTCCATATGTATTAAATTTCTAGTCTAAGAAGGCCTAAGATATTATCCACTAATAACAATTACAATAAAAGCTTTGCTGAACAAGGCAGGATCCATGGTAATAGCTGTAGAGAACCACATTAATAGGCCTGCAGTTTTGTAGCTTATGGAACACATGAGACAAGGTCAGAGAGAAAACACAATACAGCAGGTTACTGTGTTGAGAGGATGAATTCTTATGGGTGGGTAGGGCTTTTAAAGTTCAGCCTAGGTGTCTTTGGCATTTAAAATGTTTTTTTCTATTATGCTTTTTGATTATTATACATACTATAGCATATTTTGTTTTACTATAAAATATGAATTAATATATTTTATGTCATGACAAAAGAGGCTAAATGTAGTTATGCATTTAGAGAATGCTAAGTAGCACGATGAAGGAAGCTCCCTCTTCCCTCAAAACACAGCACTTTCTGTCTTGAGGGTGCTGAGACAGAAGCTACACTATGACAAAAATAATAGCATCTAACTGTCACTCCTGTTTTTGTAGCCACATGTATCTTCCACTTCTAAGGACATTTCTAATGGTACTTTGTCAAAGTCTTTAAAATGCAATTTATCTGTGACTTGGAGTTAGGGTACATTGTCACAAGCCTGACCTGTTTATCATCTTCAGCCCAAGCTATGGATGACCCTAGCCTATGAAATGGGCTCTGATTTGGACGGTCTTCAAAAGCACACAGCTAAGGCCATGGCATTGTTAAGTGAGCCATCAGGTCTTCTTGTACTTGTCTATCACTGTGGTCATTCTCACCTCTGCCAAGTGTGTGTGCATATTCTATTCTTACCCATAGTGACTGCAGGCTATACAATAGTGAAATACATGCCTGATGATTAGAGATGGAAGAATGAAGAGCACTAAGCAAAGTGGGGCTGAGAACTGTCTTGAGAATGGAGGCCATTACATCCGGCTAGGGTGTTCCCATGGTGAACCCCACCACACTGTCTATCTAACCCTTCAAAGTCCCATCCTACCAATACACACAAACTTTTCCAATCTATCTTTACATTTTTCTACTATATTATCTATTCAAAACATTCCCTAGGAAACATTTCATCTCTTTACATTTGGCAATCAAAATAAAAAAGTACAGAACTTGCCTCTCCAGAGCCCTTGGCTGTGAGTCTGAACTATGTGTGACTGTCTCCACTGCTCCCCTGACTCTGAGTTTTGTTACTACTCCTTCCCATTCACTTTTAGCTCCAACAGTTAGGTACTCCAGAAGGCTTACCCTGAGATGGAGCTCCAGATAAGATGATTTTTGAGACCTAGAAAAATGAAAGATAGAAAGATTAAGTAAAAAATAATACCTAACTGTGAGAAAGATCAATTAAATTAACACCCTTACAAAGTTCTAGAATAAGAGCTTTCCTAAGTTTAAGTAAGGCCTTTATACTTCCCTGCCTCCATTCATCACTGGCTGCAGGTTGCCCTGAAAGGATGTGATACACACAGGTGAGGTGGCTTTCTGCAATGAAGGGGATCCATGAAGAGACAGGCAGGCAAAGAGCAGAGCAGCAAGCCCTTGGAGGATCTGAACACTGTGCAGAAGTCCCTTGCTGGGAGGCCCCTAATCTCCAGCATGTTGGGAAACTCTTAAAAGCCCACCTGGGCCCTCAAGTTCAACTTGGTAAAGTCATTTCTTCCCTGGAAGAAAAAAAAAAACATTTCCAGAAGAAATGTCACCTTTATAGGGGCAGGCCCAAGTTGACTAGGACCATCCATGCCATTGGATGTCAGAGGAAACACCAATGGAACCAGCTAATCAAATCTATGTCCTTAACCCATCCCACCACAGCCTACAACTAATGTTCCAACTGTCTATTTCATCCTTCTTTCTTTAATGACTTTCCTGTGAATTTCCATAGTGAAGAACATTGGGGGAAAGACAACTTGGCCAAAGGAATCAAGGGAGATCCCTCTTGCTCTCCCTGTCACAAAGCTCCATTTTTTATTTTTTTTTCCCAATTGAGCTAAACACTTCATGACTCTGACAATGCTTTGCTTCCCACCCTGGCAAGCTTATGCTCTACACCTTTTCTAACTTCTTCCTCCTGACAAAACATGACTGTTCTGCAGCCCATGCTCCTTGAATCTACACTCCATAGCTTAATACTGCCCAGTTTATTTGTCTTCTAGGCAGTGATTTTTTTTTTTTTTTTGAGACAGGGTTTCTCTGTGTAGCCTTGGCTGTCCTGGACTCCCTTCTCTCTTTGTAAACCAGGCTGGCCTCGAACTCACAACAATCCTCCACCTGCCTCTGCCTCCCGAGTGCTGGGATTCTTAAACAAGGGCTTATCCAAGATAATGACTTAGCCACAAACTTCTCACATAATGACAGGGTACAGATTGAGTGAGAAGAGAAAACTGGGGATACAGAGGACATTGTGACACTCTGTGGTTCTTTCACTGTCTTCTCTTTCCAACACTTTAAAGTACCTGGCAAGATGTAGGAATACAATGCATCTGAAACAATTAGGCAACATTTATCCTTTATCTATCAACATATTCAAAATCAAGAATATGCTTAATTAATCCTAAGCTATGTGATGACATAGAGGGTTTCCAGGTTAGTTCCAGGACATCTCAGTGCGTAAATGACTTATTATTGAACTCAAGGTCTAGGGTTTCACTAGATGTTGCTTCTCTGTTGTCTCCAACTCACCCTGAACCCATGTCCCTCTCTCAGCTGATCCAGACAGTGAGTGCGGTGGATCAAGATGACCCTCACAATGGTCAGCATTTCTACTACAGTTTGGCTCCTGAGGCTGCAAACAACCCTAACTTCACTGTCAGGGACAACCAAGGTAATCAGGTGGCTATGGGCTATGTGTGTTTTCCTACTGCTTAGGCTGGACTTTGTGAGTTACCACACCATAGGAACAGTATCAAGTTTTTAGACAGTTTTAAGAGCAGAGAGGACATTAATGCTAATTTTACTCCCCAAAGTTTTGTAACACAGCATCAAAGACAAAGAGTGCCCTCTGCTGTCTCTAAAGCTTTCACTCCTCGGTCAGTTGAAATTTACCGATGTTTGGTGTGTGAAAGACACTATTCAAGGCACAGTGGTAAATGTTCTTCTTTTAGTCAAACTCAGAGCAACCATGTTTACATGTTCTGTAAAGACAGAAACAGCCTAAGAGAAAAAGAGAAAAAGTGCTCTAGCAAAAGCAAAGGAACCTGAAGGAACATTTCATTTATTTTTAGTAGTTAAAGCCGTGTTTTTAAAACATTTTTATTTTTTACTTACACATTTATATATATATATATATATATATATATATATATATATATATACACACACACACACACACACACACACACATACAGACACACTAGATTAGCTATAGCAAGAAGAACCATGACACAATCAGGAATATATAAATGTTACATTCTTAGTGTTTTGGCTATTTGTATTTGACAGCCTGGAATAAAACATCTTTCCTATCTTAACGCATCTAAAATTCTGAATGTAAATCAATCAACATTTCTAATCAAAGATTTAAAAACAAAAAACAAAAACAAAAACAAAAAAAGTGGCAGAGTAAAAAGCCTTCACAATGAAAGAGGCAAGGCTAAGTTAAAGGGTAATAACAAATATAACAAAATAATAATAATAAATAAAAATAAGGGTAGAAAGGTGCAAACATAAGAACATAATAGTATTCATAAAATTCAAACTTTTTTCCACGGAGACAACATCTGGCAAAATAACCTTCGCAGGCCTCAAATGCATGCTCCTTCTGCCGAAGCCTCCCGAGTGCAGAGACTATAGTTATCTGCAATCATACCTGCTTCAAACAGCTTTACAGTGTAGAAAAACCTACTCAGGCGGTGTTTCCACTGCAAAAAGTGCTTGTTCTGTACTACATCTCAGCTGGAATTTGACATCTAGGACCTTTCCAGCAAGCATTCATTGGCAGAGTGTTTCAGAGACTTACCATATTCTTGGGGCTCAAATAAGGAAAAAAGGAGCTTTTCATTCTCCAGCCTGATATACTTCAAAGAAAGGTCAGAACAACTGAAATCAAGCATTTAGCTGTCAGATTAATTCCTTTGTTAATTCTGAAGCCAACTGACTTGGGAGCCTTCACTTCTCAGGGCTGCAACACAGTCACCTTAAGGGTGGCTTCTTACAAAGCGCAGCAAAATGTCAGCCCCAGGCACTTCTCAAATATCATTTTCAGATTTAAAATATTGCTACAACCTCATAAAATAAGTATTCTTCAGCCTTTTAATTGTCATAAAGTGTCTGTGGAAATAATGTTTACAATTAAATATCCTGAGATTGTTGTGTGTTTATGTGTGTATGTACTATGTATGGGTATGTATGAGTACACATGGGGAGTGTGTGTGTGTGTGTGTGTGTGTGTGTGTGTGTCAGAGGTTGGCATTTTGTATTTCCCCTTTGTCTATTATTTTTAATGATGTGTGTGCACATATGAGTACAGTGCCTGGGCAGGGGATGGTGTGGAGGGCAAGGGCATACATAGGATTCCCTGAAGCTGGAGTGGATGCTGAGTGGTTTTCCCCAAGAGCTCATAGCCCTAGGGTGAGAAGAGTTGGGCATTACGGTTTTTCTTCAAATTTTTATCTAGGTGTTACTCTTCATTCATACTTGCAGAACACACATGCAAAATAACATGCAGTAAAAAGATGCAAGATTTTTAAAGGTGACTTTGGGCACCTGTTCATGAAAGCAGTGTCATATAAAAATTGGCAAATAGACAAGACTCTAACAAAATGAGGTGATTCATCTCTTGAAAGGTTTCCCAAAACAGAAGCCAGTGTACCTTCAGCAGAAAGCATGAATTCTTGGTCTCCAGATGTCAATTTATCACACAGATATCTTTTCCTATGATTTACTAAAAATAGACCCACTTCCAATATGATGTGCCCATCATCCTGTGTCCCCACCTTTTGGATACAGTGAAGCCATTTTAGTCCGGGTTGGGGGAGGACTGTGGATCAAACTCTGACCTTGCACATGCTAGCATGCTACCACTGAGAAATGTCCCCACTCCATCCCTTCCTCTGCTGTATCTTTTTGTTTGACTTTTAGAGACCAGACCTCACTATGTAAACCCCTGGATTAGAACTTAAAATACAGACTTTTGCTAGCCTCTGTCTCCCACGTGATGGGATTACAAGGGTATACATACCACAATCCTGTCCAGCTTTTTTTTTTTTTTTGTCTCAAAACCTGAAATGGATTCTAAGTACAGAATAGTTTAAAGGTTCAAAATCATTTTATCATGTTTGCTGTATGTTGCTTTTATAATGGGTCATTAAAGTATGATTCTTATAGTCCTATTAACAGATGCAAAGGACACAAGATCAGAGAGTAAGAAAGCGTTAAGAATGAGAAAAGGAACTCCAGTCCCCTCCAAGAGAGGCAACAAATCTGGGCCCAGGGGATCCTGTGGAGACTGATGCACCAAACAAGGACCATGCAACAAGAGGACCTAGGCTCCCTGCTCAGATGTAGCCAATAGGCAGTTCAGTCTCCATATGGGTCCCCTGGTAATGGGAACAGAGGCTATCCCTGCCATGGACCCTGTTACCTGCTCTCTGATCACTTTCCCCTGCCAGGGTGCCTTACCAGGTCACAGAGGAAGAGGTTACAAGCAGTCCTGATGCGACTTGATATGCTGAGGTCAGTTGTTAGGAAAGAAGGGCTCCCCATCTCTGAGGACTAGAGTATGGGAATTGGGAGGGTGGAAGAGGGGGGGTAAGACTGGAAGGAGATGAGAGACTGGGCTATGATGGACATGTAAAGTGAATAAAGTTTTAAAAATAAATTTAAATTTAAAAAAAGTAGGAAAAGGAATGGGGCTATAGCTCAATGGTAGAGCACATCTTTCATATAAAAAGCCTTAGCTTCAGACCCAACACTACATAACAGACTGGTACTAGAAATTGTTGCTATAACTTCTTGTTATAGCACATGCACATGCACACATACATGAACACAGACATACACACACACACACACACACACAGAGAGAGAGAGAGAGAGAGAGAGAGAGAGAGAGAGAGAGAGAGAGAGAGAGAGAGAATGCTTTCTGTTACCTTAGAAATAAGTACTCTTTCCAAAAATGTTACTAAAGCAATAACTATCATTTTTAACAAAAACATCTCAGGGATGTCTCTCTTTTCCTTTATCTTTCTTTCTTAGGTATGGATTAGAAGTTGAAAAGAAAGAAGGGGGAATATAGAAATAAATAGAGATGATAGGACAAAAATTAGATTTGTGAATCTACTCCTCAACTTAAGGCCTTAACTGCTACTCACAAGTAAGGTTATTTTTAATTCAGTGGTATACACTTTTGTATATTGATGCAAGATAAGTTTAATTTTAGATACATTGGTATAAATTTCAAAGTTAAGATTATTCTTCACACACACAATGTATATGTGTATATATATATAGAATATATATATATATATATATATATATATATATATATTCTAATATGAGGTATTGTACCCATACAACTCAATTATAATACAAGGTTTACTTCCAATATGTTGAAAGTGCTATTGCAGGCTGTTCAAGATAATTAAGTAATACAAGTTAATTGTTAGTTGAACAAGTCATGGTCATGTCAATTATTAGTTTATTTTTATCACAAGAATATACACCCTAGCTTTTTCAGATAGATAGGATTCTATAGATAGATAAGGTAAAGTAGATAAGGTTTTCAAAACCCCAAGAGACCTCCAGAATATGGCATTTGAAGAATTTTTAAATTTTAAAATGATTTATTCAGATTATATCCTGACTGTTATCCTCTCATTTGTATCGTCCCATTCCCCCCTCCCTCCCTTTTTCACCCTATTCCCCTCCCCTAGACCTGTGGCAAAAGGAGACCTCCTCCCCACATTGTAATCACAGCCTATCAGGTCTTATCCAGATAGCCTGCTTTCCCTTCCTCTGAGTGCCACCAGGGCTCCTGGACTCTCTGGTTTCTTCTATCTTCCCATTATTCTATACCTCTCTCACCTGGAGTCCCAGATGTTTTTATTATCTTAAAGATTCTCTGACAATGAGACAGGTTGACTCCTGGCAACAACCAGCCTCCCTCAAAGAAAATGATGAGCATCAAAGAACCTCCTTATGGAGATAGGTTCAAATGTAGCAAACTAGCCACTGAGCAAAACATTCTCATTTCAGCCAACGACAGAATTATGCCTAAAAATG
This sequence comes from Acomys percivali, assembly GCA_907169655.1. NCBI lineage: Eukaryota > Metazoa > Chordata > Mammalia > Rodentia > Muridae > Acomys > Acomys percivali. Next base: position 65,422,593 of record OU015747.1, read on the forward strand.
GGCAAGCTTGCATGTAGGCAGAGTTGACAGCCAAACTCTGCCAAGACTGGGTAAGCAAGTCCTCAATAGTTCCTGCCTCACAAACATGTCTGTCAGATATATTGGGCCAGAAGTCTGAAGATGATGCTCCACAGTTATACACACAGAGTTTTGGGTGATTGTTCAGACAGCAAACTGTCTCTGACATTTTTTTTTTCATTTTGTAATCTGCTAACCTTCACTTCCTATTTACTCAGGTAATTAAAATTTTAAAGGCCAATGAGGTTTATTAACACTTGAAGTTTTGATTCATTATTAAGGTGATAAATCATTTTTCAAAATGGCAAAGTCAGAAAGCAATCTATTTGCCAACCAATGAGAGGAATGGGAGGACACAAGTGATGAGATACAATTGAGTTATAATCTGAATAAATTAATAAAATTAAAATTTAAAAAAACAAAAAAGAACAAAAACAAAACAATAACAACAACAAAAAGAAACAAATTTCTGTACTTGTCTAGTTTCTTATGGGCATGACAGGTAATTAATTTTTACTCCTTCTCAAGTCTCTGATGGGGTTGAAGATCAGATAGTTCAGTTTCACAATTCAACTTAGTTCTTTAGAGGTTAAGATGTGTTTAGGTCTAGATAGATGTTTTTAATTTGATAGATATTGATTTACATTCAGAATTTTACTCACCAATATAGGAAAGATGTTTTCTTTAAGGTTGCCAAATGCAAATAGGCAAAACACTATGAATGTAACACTTATATAATTATTTTTCTTTCAACGTTCTTCTTGCTGTACATAGTTTATTGTATAATATAAATGTTTATGTAAAAAGTAATAAAATAAATAATAAAATGAAATAAAATAAAAATAAAACATTTCAAATGGCTAACATAGGCCAGTCCCAGCAGGGCCAGACTCAGGCATGTAACATAAAGTTCTGGGTGGGGATTTTGTTGTATTTTGTTGTTGTTGCTGCTGCTGCTGCCTCTGCTGCTGTTGTTTGAGCTGTATATCAGTCCTTTTAAAATCCTCATGATCTAGGTTAAATTAAAAATAAATACAAGTTTCATTTAGAGAAAACTTGATTTTTGAAAAAAATAAAATTACAAAAGATATAACAGTAGATAGCTATTAAGTCTAGTGGGGGAGGCAGAGGATGGATTGTGTGCTAAGTGAGTAAATAAATTAACAAATCAGCCTAATACCTGATTTCTGTCAATTTTCACTAACATAAAAATGAACCTGTGTCAAAACAGGAAAAAATTATAATTATCAGAACAAGTTTGACCAGTGTCTTAGGGTTTTGTTTTGTTTTTTGGTTTTTTGGTTTTTTGGTTTTTTGAGACAGGGCTTCTCTGTGTAGCCTTGGCTGTTCTGGACTCACTTTGTAAACCAGGCTGGCCTCAAACTCACAGCGATTCACCTACCTCTGCCTCTCGAGTGCTGAGATTAAAGGCATGCTCCACCACACCGAGCCTGTCCTAGGGTTTCTACTGCTGTGATAAAACATCATAACCAAAACAACTTGGTGAAAAAGACTTTATTTCATCTACAACTCTCAGGTCACTCCATCACTAAGGGAAATCAGAGCAGGAACTCAATCTAAGACCCTAGAGACAAGAACACAGAGGACCACTACTCACTGGCTTGACCTTTATGGCTGGCTGAGCCTGCTTTCCTACGGCACCCAGAATCACCAGCTCAGAGGTGTCACTGCCTACAGTGAGCTCGGCCCTTCTACTGAAATGTTCAATCAAGAAAATGTACCACAGGCCAATCTGCTGCGGGCATTTTCTCAATTAAAGTTTTCTCTGCCAAAATGAGCCTCACTTGTGTAAAGCAGATATAAAACCAGCTAACACACCACTAATGCTATGAAACTAAGTAAACAGTTGTATGACACCATGAAAGGAGAACATGCTTTAGGGTCTGAGAAACCAGAGTTCAAATGGAAGCTTCGCGATGCCCTTAGTGTCTATGAAGAGACTGTAATTAAACTAGACTTTATTTAACTCTCTCGCTTGTAAAGGGGTCAAATCACTCAGTATCACAGCAGATTGCAGTGAAGATTAAATGAGACACAACATGTACAAAATACAAAACCCGGTACTTGAGTACAAACGAAGCCAATCCCCTCCACAGTACCATTACAAGAACACCGGGAGGTCAGGAAGCAGAAATGAAGGATAATGCATTAGAGTGGCTTGAGTGGCACCTCAAAGTCATCCAGCGCACTCAGCTTTGCTCCAGGCTGCATGGTTCCTGCCTTGTTTCAAGGCAAGAGAACAAGAAAAGGCAGACACCAACTCATTTTGCATCAATTAAGGAAAATTATTTTACTTTGCTCAACTTTAAAAGAGCAGGAAAGTAAGGTCCTTTATTATATTCAAGAAAGGAAGGAGAACCAGAAATATTGATGATCACTGGCCATGTTTGCTTTAAGCTTTTAGAAATTGTGTAAAATCTAGTCCATGTGAAACACACTCAGAAAATATTCTGTTAGTAGTATTAACTTTTTGTCGGTTTTGGCCGTATTTTGTTTGGTTGTGAGGTAATAGGAGCTCACTATGCAGCCCTGGCTAGTCTGGAACTTTCTGCAGCTCTCCTGGCCTCAGCCATGTGCCACCATATCCAGATTGGTTTGGGCTTTATGAGTTACTTCCTATGTCTCCTGCCACATCTCTATAATTGTTCTAATTGTTCCTCTGCTGACATGATCACAACGTTACGAAAATATATCTGCTTTGTAACTCAAAGCCATTCCAGGTAACTTAAACATAAACTTAACAATTCTTAAATCGGAAACTATATAGTATTCGGCAAATACCAGCCTCACTCCACCAGCCCATACAGAGAGCTTTGAGAAACACATCTAACCACTTAGCTAAAGAAGGACTGTGCTCTGGCACAGAGGAGTATTTAGTCGGGTATAATATGAACTTCAAATAGAAACAGGAGGATGATCTTCTAATGTTCTAATTACAAAGGAACGAGACCTGTCTAAGATGGTGGGGAGGAGGCAGGGAGATGGCTCAGTCAGTAGATGCTCACTGCACAGCACCAGGAACTGAGTTCACAGCCAAGCACACTTGTAAGAGCCAGGCGTGGCGGTATACGTCTCCAGGCTGAACTCTGAGTAGAAGGAAACAGATGGATTTCCAAAGCTCACTGGCTAGTCTATCCAAATTGGAGAGGTCCCAGTTCAGTGGAAGATTCTGTCTCACAAAAAATAAAGTGGGGAACACGGAAAAGCACTCCTGCATCAACCTCTGACCTCCACACACATGTAAACATACATGAACACACAAACAAACTTAAAATAGCCCACACAAAAGATGATGGGTTGACTACATGCCCTGAGCTGATCATTATACAATTAAAAAATAAATAAATAAACTGAAACATCATACTATATGTCAAAACGGAAAAGTAATTATCTCTTAATTCTTAGTTTTTAAATGGAAAAGATATCAAATTCTCATTTTTCAAATGGGAAGAAAAATAGCAGCATTTCCATGGCTTAAAAATGACTCAGCAGTTAAGAGCACTTGCTGCTTTTCCAGGGCACCTAGGTTCAATTCCCAGCACTCACATGACAGCTTCCTGTAACCCTAGTTCCTGGGTATCCAACACCCTTTTCTGGCCTCTGCAGGCACCAGGCATACAAGTGGTGTAGAAATATCCATGAAGGCAAAATATCTATATGCATAAAATAAAAATTAATAATTAAAAAAAATAGAGCTCACCAAATTCATATTAACTGCCTAAGGTCAGCCCACAGGTCAGGAGAAGTTACAAGCTGTGTCACATAACCAGGGATTCAAATAAGCTTCTAAAGACAAGCAGGTTCTTCCAGAGTTGGTAATGCAAAGTGAAAGGCATAAAAGAAAATAGGAAAAGACATGAATTCCAGCCAGAATTATAAAATAAGCAATCTCGTACAGCCACGTGTGCTCCTTGGCTTTCCTTTCCTGGGGGCAGAAAGCAGCACAGGGCCTTGGCAAGCTGCTGAGCAGGAACAAACAGGGCCCACAAATCACCAAAGACCATTCAGTCCTGTCAAGTTTTCCCAGGGAACTTCTGTTAGATCTGAAGGCTGACAGTTTGCCCTGGGCACTTTATGTCATGAAGGGTAAGAAGATAGACTCTCACAAAAGGGCCTCTCTGCCAGGCCTCAGGGTTTTGCTTGAGAGCAAGTGGAAAATCCTGATTTTCAAATCTAAGTGCTGAGCCAAACCACCTTGCCACAGCAGCAGCTGCACACACCTTCTACCGCTCTCCTTCCTCCACCCCTGGCCCCGCCTCCCTGCTTCCTTCAATTCAAAAGATTAATTCAACTATTGACGGTTCCATTTCCTCCTCTTTACTGTTTTTTCATCCCTAAATGCCTTACTCCTTCAGATAACACTGCTCGGATTCTAACCAGGAGGTCAGGCTTCCGACAGCAGGAGCAGAGCGTCTTCTATCTTCCCGTCCTCATCGCAGACAGTGGGCAGCCAGTACTCAGCAGTACCGCCACACTCACCATCCAAGTGTGCACCTGCAATGAGGACGGTGATGTCATGTCCTGCAGCCCGGAGGCCTACATGCTCCCGGTCAGTTTGAGCCGGGGTGCCCTCATCGCCATCCTGGCCTGCATCTTTGTCCTCTTAGGTGAGTTGGTGGCTACTTGAGGGGGGGTGCGGGGCGTGATCCACACACTTTTAGACATAAGCAGTTAACCCTCTATCTCAGTTACTCAGAACTGGTCTTCTTCCCCTAAGCTTACTTCAAAAGGGTGGTAGAGTGAAGCTGGAGAAAAGTGCAGAAGTTGAAGACAGTCCCTTCCCTTAAGGCCTCTCTGACAAGATTAAAGCACGCAAGTTTATGAAGCACCCGTTGTAGATCTGAAAACCATACAGGGTGCTGAGATGAATAAGACAGATACACTGTGGCCGTCATAGTTTACCTCAGATGATACAAGTTCATATTGACATGATAGAACCAAAATCCCGTGGGAGAGGATATGATAGTTACTTGGTCAAATCATTTCAGACAAATAGCAGCTAAATCACAGAGGTTGAGCAACAGGCCCAAGGCCAATGTCAGAAGCAGAGCCAGGACTGACGTGCAGACAAGTCACCTTTCCTCAGTGGTGCTCTTCTGGCTGCTCATGCCAAGACACTACACACAGCTAAGTGTTACCCAGAGAAGAGACACAAGGTGTGTATCCTGAGAAGACAGGGGCTGGGAATGGGTGCTGCTGCAACACTGCAAATCAGCGGGCCAACAAGGCCATCGCTGAAAAGTAGAACGCTGAGTGGAAACCTGAAAGAAGTGAGAATTAACCACATGAAATTCTGGGAAATAAACTGTTTATGGTATTAGAAGCCCCCTTAGGCATTGTGGTCATCTAACAAACAGAGGTGAGTAAGCAGGACTTATTTGGAAGAAAAGAGGCTATTGAGAGAGCACTATGGGCGATTCTTCCCTCTTTTTTCAGCCCCAACTCTCTTGTGCAGAAAGGCTTCAGTGCAGTTGTTTTCTAAGCAGATGCTCAAAATCAAATCTTCTCTCGAACACCAGAAACTATCTGCATTGTGTCTCACCTCCTCTCTGCTCACTGAGCTAACCCAGGGCACACATGTCTTGCTTAGAGAGAAGCAAATGTAAGAGACAATATTATTCAATATAAATGAAACTCACAGCTGCTGTGTGGATAGACTGTAATTCCAGCACTGAGGAGGCTAAATGAGACAAGACTGAGGCTGTCCAGTCCACAGAACATTTTCTAGACCTGCCTAGAAATCCTTGGCTACATAGCCAGACCATTTCTCAAAAACAAATAAATAAATCAGTAAATAATAAGAGAAAGTGGAATTTCAGCAACTTTCTACATGAAAAATATCTAAGGCACTAGGAAATTAAATTAAAATATACTTGCATATATCTATCTAAACACCAAAAGACTGAGTCACACCAGAGAAATTCACTGTTTAAAATGTCAGGCAACATTGCACTGACTTTTTACATAGACCTTTGTAATAGACTTGCCAAAAATACACTTTAAGATATAACATGGCCTTTGACTGTATTTTCAGTGTTCTGTCTTACTTCATGAGAAAGGAACATAGATAACCTTCCAAAGACAGTTGTTATGGACAAGTAAAATCCACCTGCAATCCCTGAAGTGTCCATAAGGTGGCACTAGGAGACCTTGAGTGCAGAACAAGAAAAACTTGCTTTTTAAAGTAACTTGCTCCTAGGACAAATTTCCAGGCTGGCTGTCCCTACTTCTATCCTTGGAAAATGCTGTAAGTTTATTCTGGTCCACAAAGAGCCAGCATTACAGAAATCATGATTTAAAAAGACTGGCTAAGAATGCAGTGGAAGCGATAATTTAGTTTGGAAACTAAGACCCATCTTTTAACTTGCCTGGAATAAGATGTCTTCAGAAACTAAGGTAAACATGAGTGTCATAAAATCCCACTAGTTTCACTCTTGCCTACTTCTAAGGGGGCACAACCCATATTAAATACAATTCACACAACTGTAATATTTACATTACAGTTGATTTGTACACACACATACACACACACACACACACACACACACATACACACACACACCTAGGCAAGTAGACAATTAAACATGTTCATTTGGGTAATATTTACTTTGGGGCAGAGAGGGCAGGCTTTTGTCACATACCCAGTTCCTAGAGAACCTACAGAAGATTCAGAATAAGCCTTCCAGGACTAATATTCTTCTCTCTGAAGCCAGACATTCTTCATCTGAATAGAACTGTTTCCCCAAAATTTGATTTTAAGGCATAAGTTAATGATCATTATTTATAGAATATTTTATATAAATAAAGCAGGTGTCAGGCTTCCCTTTTCAGGAGATGACTAGCTCTACACACTGCCTAAATCTACACATCCACCAAAACTCTCTCCAGCAGATCTCACAGTCTTTGATGGCTTTTGCTTTTTATTAAACATACTTTTTCTCATGTAATATATTCTGATTGTGTTTTCCCTTTCCTCCACTCTTCCAAGTTCCTCCCCACCTCTGTATATACTCATTCAGATCCACTCTTTTCTGTCTCACATTAGAAAATAGGTTCAGGAGATAATAATAAAATATATAGGGTGTTATCCTAATATCTCTGCCTTTATAAGTTACTTGGTCTTTCTCTCTTTCAGCTTTTAACATTATTTTTCTGTTATATACATTTTGTGTTTTGATTATGTGCTTAGAGAAATTTCATTTCTTGTTCATTTTATTTTGTGTTCTGTATGGGTCTTGCACTTTGATTGGCATCTTCCTCTCTAGATTAGGGAAAATTTGTTGAAAATATTTTCTGTGCCTTTATCCTATATTTCATCTCCCTCCTCTATTTCTATTATTCTTAGATTTGGTCTTTTCATAGTGTACCATATTTCCTGGATGTTTTGTGTCAGATTTTTTTTTTTAAGATTTAAGATCATCTTTGACTGAGTCATCATCCATTTCTTCCATCTTCAGTGCCTCGGAGGTTCCTGCTCAAGTTCCTACATTTTTCATTTCCAGATTTCCCTCAGATTGTGTTTTCTTTATAGAGTTTATTTCCACTTCCAGGTCTAAAACTATTTCCTTCCGTTGTTTGTGCTTTTATCAATTTCTTTAAGGTATTTATTCATTTTCTCTTTAAGGATCATATTCATAATGGCTACATTAAGGTCCTTGTCATGCTTCAGCTATGCACCTCTCTTGGGCCTACTGTAGAGTAGGATTGCTGGGCACCTGTGGAGACATATTGTCCTGGATGTGACTGTGTTTTTGCAATGAGGTCTAGGCATCTAGGTTTGGGATGGTTTTAATTCTAGGTGCTGATGCGTGGTCTTTTTTATTGAGTGGGTGTTTTGTCCCTTGGTTTCTGATGCCCCCTCTGTTTTCCAGGGGTTTGTGTTAGTAGTGTTGCCTCATAGGGAATTGTTCTGGGATCTTCACATGTGTGGCCACTGGGGACTCCAAGTAAAATGTGTTTCTAGGTATTGGGAGCTGAAACTTAGGAATGGGCGCGGGCTAGGAGGATGGGGCTAGATGTTCCATGAGGAGGAGGAAATCAGGGCATTCCCCCAGGATTTGTTTAGTACCCTGGGCCAGGACAGTGAGTGAGCAGAGGCTGCAAGCAGTCTGCTACTGAGCTGGGGACGAGACTAGAAAATCAGACTTGGAGGAGGAGACTAAAGATCTGGGAGCTTGCCTACCTGATTAGCTGGCCTACTTGCTTCCCTGGCAGGCTTGACTGGAGCATTCCCAGAGACCGCCTGCTTGAGTTGGACGTTGGGATAAAGCAAGAGGAAGGGGAGGAAGGGTGGAGAGAAAGGCCATTGGAGATGGAGAAAGGGAAGAAAGGGAGGCCACAGCTGGTGAAGTGCTGCATAGTGGAGGTGAGACTAGAGGTTTGGATATGGAGAAGTGGAGGGAGAGGTTCTGAAGTCAGACTACCTGCTTCCCTGGCTGGAGCGGTCTGTGGGCTCTACCTGAATTAGGAGCAGTGCAGAACGGGAGGCTGGAATCTACAGACCTGGTGATGAGACTGGGGGATTGTATCTGGAGGGGAGGCAGGAGAAGTGAAAATCCAGTTAGGCTTTGGCTTTCCTGGCTTGAGTTATTTTTGGTTTTAAGACGGTGTCTTGCTTTGCTGTATTTACCATCCTCAAACTCCCAAACTCCTATGTGATCCTCCAGGCTCAGACAACCACTTAACTAAAACTATACACACCCATAAAGTCCAGTCACTTTAAAACTTTTCCCATATTCTTTCCTAGCATCTTCTAAAATCCCATCACTACCACTTTAAGGTTGCATGACCTGGGTGGCTTCCTTCTTAGTATTTCCAGCAGAAATCAGCAGCCTTTCCTCTGTACTTTATTAGCACAGTTGTGGCCCAAAGTCAGCCTTCATCATTGCCTGGTTTGTATTAACATTAATCTCATTTATTTTGCTACTAGATAGGACAAGTTCATGTTATAAATGCTATTTGTTTCTTCATTGTTTAGCATGGAACATTTTAAAATATGTGTTTAATGTTAACTGTCTCTCACAAATATGAATGTTCACTTAGCAACCAATTTTTCTATGTTATTTTAAGTATAAATCATGTTTCAGTCTTTCACATTAGGTCCCAACTCAACTCCTTTAAATCCTATTAGTCTTTTCTCCCGAAGTCCCACAGTTCTTGTCCAAACCTTATATTTTACACATATAAAAAAACATTCAAGAAGAGGTGTTCAACAGTCATAGAGGAGGAGAATAAGGGGAAAATGGGAGGGAGGGAAGAATGGGAGGATACAAGGGATGGGATAACCATTGAGATGTAACAAGAATAAATTAATAAAAAATTTTAAAAAAAGAAAACATTCACTTCTCCTCCCTCTCCTCCAGATCCAATACCCCAGTCTCATCCCCAGATCTGTAGAAGACCACCTGCTGAAGGTGGAGGAGCAGCCTCCCATTCTTCTCTGCTCCTAACTCAGGTGGAGCCCACAGACTGCTCCAGGCAGAAGTCAGTCAGTCTTACTACAGAAACTCTCCCTCCTCTTCCCCAAATCCAATCCTCCATCATTATTTTCTGTGTATGCATTTTGTAACTAATAAGTACATTCACAAAAATATTAGGTATCAGCATCATTAACTGCAATTTGTACCCATCAAAACTTTAAATCTGTTGTTGTGAGCTTTCGTGGTCAATCTGTAACCTCTTACTGCACAGATGACAATACCACCACCACCACCACCCTTGAGGACACTGGGCTTTATTTTGCAGTGCTGTCAAACGGTCACTGTTTACCATCTGTAACAAAGCACAACAGGAAAAAATCAATAACAGTTGTATAGCTGAAACCTCAACACACTTCCTGGAAAATGTTTTCAGTTACAAAGATAAACAGTTCAATGGGATTATTTCTCTCTCTGTCCTTTAAACCCCAGTGAACACACCTAGTGAAAAATTGTATTTGTTGGTATAAAATGTTATCCAAACCTTCAAGGGCACATTAACAATGTGGCACTACTTTTAACTATGTAAAATGTCACTGTTTATTCCCTCCCTCCTGTGAAAACCACTGGCTCCAGAAATTACAAATATCCCTCTAATAAAGGTTTTTTTTTTTTTTTTTTTTTTTTTTTTTTTTGAGAAATCTGAGAGTTCTGGACCTGAAAGGCCACTGATTTATGCTTTTTAAAATATTTTATTAATTTTGTTGAGAATTTCATACAGTGTATCCTAATCATACCCACCCCTCTAAAATTCTCTTAGGTCCACCCACATCCTCACCACCAACTTTGAGTCCCTTTTCAAATAATGAAAGAAAAACAACAGACCAAAACTCCAATTTGTACATCCAGATAGTCCCAAGTGTCGAGTTAACCAGTGGATTAAGGTTGACCTACCAGGAGCCAAACTCTTGAAAAAAGCTCCAGAAACTTTCCATAGCGCCATAGTTCCTCAGTTAGTTTAGAGTCGGGTAAACCGCTTCCCACAATGCTCTTAGTTTTTGAAGGAGTCATAAAAACCAATTTCTTCAGCTCTCCCACACCTTAAGTGTCTACATTCATTATGTGTCCATATATGGTTGTATTTATAGTAGAATCCTGTTAAGATGCTAATGCAAGAAAGCAGGAGTGAGATTTTTAGGTTATAACAAATGTATAGTAAATTCATTACTCTCTAAGCAGAATGCATGATCTGATCTGATCCATAGCACATCTTCTACAGCGGGTCACTGTGCTTTGTGTCATCTTAATGGGATTTCATAATGGGTAATTGTGTGTCTACACACAAGTTCAAACAGCAAGATTCTATGAAGCTGGACCGTTTCTGATGAATCTACTTAAGAAATATAAAGCTTTGTTTACCCACAGAGCTCTATAGGTAACAACGCGGGAGTGAAGATCAGGCAGACCAGAACTACTCAATTCCCTGGGGGCTGATATACCCAAGGCCGACTTGGCTCCACTCTGAACCCCTTTTGTCTCTTGCTTACACCTGGAACCACACCTTGTTGTCCCCTTGCTTAATAAAGTGTTTGCTGTCCTTTGTCTTCCTGGCAGTGTTGGTGCTCCTCATCCTGTCTATGAGGCGGCACCGGAAACAGCCCTACATCATCGACGACGACGAGAACATCCACGAGAACATCGTGCGCTATGACGATGAGGGGGGAGGCGAAGAGGACACAGAGGCCTTCGACATCGCGGCCATGTGGAACCCGCGCGAGGCCCAGGCAGGCGCCACCAAGACGCGGCAGGACATGCTCCCCGAGATCGAGAGCCTCTCGCGCTACGTGCCTCAGACGTGCGCGGTCAGCAGCACGGTGCACAGCTACGTGCTGGCCAAGCTCTACGAGGCCGACATGGACCTGTGGGCCCCGCCCTTCGACTCCCTGCAGACCTACATGTTTGAGGGGGAGGGCTCCGTGGCCGGCTCACTCAGCTCCCTGCAGTCAGCCACCTCGGACTCAGAGCAGAGTTTCGACTTCCTCACGGACTGGGGGCCCCGCTTCCGGAAACTCGCAGAACTCTACGGGGCGTCGGAGGGGCCTGCGCCCTTGTGGTGACAGAAGCCAAGAGGCTAACTGTGCATCCAAATTCAGACGTTCTCAAAGGCTGCTTCTCGCACATGAGGTGTGGCCATCACAGGAGCAATATTGTGCTGGACAGTGAGGATGGGAGTGTGTGGACCGAGCAGAGCTCTCTCTGGATCAGCTTTACTTGGTTAGACTACGTTAAATAATCAGAAGGAAACCCAAGAAGAAGAAGGCAGAATCTCCGATTACCTTTTTAATCTTTTCTTTCTTTCTTTTTTTCTTTCTTTCTTTCTTTCTTTCTTTCTTCCTTCCTTCCTTCCTTCCTTCCTTTTCTTCTTCTCCTCCTCCTCTTCCTCCTCCTCCTCCTCCTTCTTCTTCTTTTTTATTTCACCAATGTCTTTGTCACTTTGCCACCACAAAAACCTACAGTGTTAAGTACAGAAATGGTAGGTGAAGGCAGGGAACAAGTCCTATTCTAGAATCTGTTTTATCTTTATTTTCCATTTCAGATTTTTTTTCTGGATCATCAGATCTGCAGAAACCAACCCCCCCCACACACACACACACAATCACTGAAAAATTATTCCTCAGTGAAATTATCCTACTTCTTCTAAGATGGATGGTATTTCTTTTAACCCTTTTGAGACAGGGTTAACTTTGACTCAGCCTTGCATGGGGGATGGGTGGGAAGGGTGGGAGAAGGAAGAGACATTGATTTGTGCTCAAGTCTGACAGTTGAACCATGAGTCGGCATTACGAGTGATCCAGTGCCAATGAATTAGAGTGCTCTGTTCTCCTCTCAGCTCTTTATAACCCCGCAGAAGCCAGAAGGAACCAGGAAAGCTGCCTCTTTTGCACTGTAGATGTCTCTTCCATGTGCCAAATGTGGAGATTAGATACAACAAATGAAAGCCAAATAAAAAGAAGTATCTGATAAAAGCATGGGTTAGAGGGCTTTCCTAATCTGTGTAAAGTCAATCCAAGGGATGTTTACATACTGTAGATAACCTACTTGAACAAAATCAGTATTATAGAGAGACATGGATGTAAGAGAATTACATGTAAAAGTTTTGTATATTTGTTAATAATTTTGTTAATAAATATGATGTACTACATCTCGGTACCTTAGGACTTCTTTTAATAAAAGCTAAATAGAAGGAAAGGTGTACTGTAAGTTTGTTTCGTTGCTGGACATGGCTCTTTATCATTCTGATTAACCCGGGATTGCTGGGATTTGTCCATAACACAGAAGCAGTGTCAGAGAAACATGAGGGTGTGTGCTCTATTTTGATAACTGAACAGGCTAATGATATGGGTCAAACTTAATTTTTTAATGACAATTTCATTTTTCTAGCTCTGGAAGTAGGCAACAGACCATTTAATATTAATGTCACAATCATGAATTTGGCTTATATTTTAGTTTTGTGGGACTATGACAACAAAGAGGTAGGATATTGTGATGTTTTCCATTTTATTTTCAATTCAAATACAAAGCATATCCACTGTAAAACAGCTCCCAGTTAGCTGTGGCTTTATTTTATTTATTTTTCCCTATATTAGATATTTAACAAGTATTTAGTCAACATAGTTGGAAGAGATCTCTGCCTTTGATATCATATTACTGAAGAATTACTACACAGTTATCATTAAATCTGAGGGCAATTGTGAATAAAAGCATCTTTTGAGAATCTGGATCATAGCAGTGGCTGCCAGCTTTTACCATGGATCAGAGTAAAATGGAGATTCATTACACTATCTCACCTACAGGATTTCTGAATCAATAGATGTGGAGCAGTTTGCCATTGAAACAACTTCCTAGGTAATATTGATACAGCTGGTGCAGGGAGTTTGAGAACATCTGATCTCCTCCTCCTCCTCCTCCTCCTCCTCCCCCCTCCCCTTCCTCTCCTTCTTCCTCCTTCCTATCCCCTTCTCTATCTGGAAGATTTATATTATCATCCCACTTGAGGTCTACCCTCGCCATACTGGTGTTGGTAATTTCTTCTAATAATACAAATCATTTTTCAGAAATGTGCAAGAATTGTGGTTAAAGATTTAAGAAGGCAGATAAGGGTCTTGCAGCCAGTGGGATCTGATTCTATGCACATTGCATGCTACTCTAACAGCCTAAGTCTCATCTGTAGCTTTTTTTAATAGATGAACATTTACCGTCCATGAAAAGCAAGCAGCTCTCACTGAGCCTCCTTGAGGGTTAAATGCAATATGAATAAATGCATTTAACAAAACAAGAGAAAAAAAACAGAAACACATCCCCAAACTGTATTCTACAGCATCCTGTTTGTGTGAAGACAGGCAAATTAATCTCAATAATATCCTTCCTTTCTTCCACAAGATCTGAGGATAATTTGGCAACAATTTTGCTTTATTGGCTCGCTTTACAAACTGGGCACAACAGTTACCTTAACCACAGGAGGCTCTCATGTGCCACATCCTGCAAAGGCAGTCCTCATAGCACTGAGTGTGAAGTGACTGAGCACTTCCCGGTGTCTCCTAGTTCCCAGGAGGATGTTTAATTGTGCAATACGGGAAGTTTAAGGGAAGCCTGTAATAAGAGCTCCACTGCAGCTCATACTGGAAGCAGCAAGAGATTCCAGCCCTCTAAATGGATTTGGAAAATCCCCTTCTCTTGCCATAGGGAGCTGCCATGCTGCTCCCTCTTACAAGGGGGCAGGAAAAGACAGTCACTAAGCAGGTAGTGTACTCAGGTTAGGCCAGAGAGCCATAAAATCATTCCACCATTTTCCTTGTTAGCAGGTGAATACAGTAGCCTATGAATGGCATGCTGAAGGAAGCAGGGCATCTTATGAGTCACCTGGTTTTATACTCAATCGTAAATGCGAGCAAAAATTAAAATTCAAAATGAGATTTTAAATCAAAAAAGATGTTTCAAAATAACAGACAAAAAAGGTAAAGATGGAATGGCTCATACAAGAAACTATCTATGAATTTTGAAAGCAATTCAGATGTATAAAAATCAGCACAATTGATTAAAGGTAGACCTTGGTATCAGAGTGCTCAGTATATTAAAATAGCATTGGAACACTTGCTAACAGAAGTCACACCACATAAATAGTTCTCATTATGGGTCAGTTCACTAGGAAATTCATTGTTGTTTCCCTAATAATTAAATGGAATTTAAGATGTCACTATAGGTGTATGTCAAGATTACAAAATCTTCTGTTTGAGTCTTAAGAAGATTCTCCTTAGACAACAGACAAAATTAGGCTAAAAGTCCCTCTATTAAAATTATCTACAATGGCATACATGTCTCATAATTCAACTTAGACTTTTCAATGCTAGTTTATAGTGTAAATGAATACCATGTACAGTGACATTGTCTGTAATCCCTGTTTGGAGGAACAGCGAAAAGGATCCCTATGAGTTGTGAGCCCAGCAGTCTTCCCCATCCTGTGAGCTCCAGGCTTCAGCTCCAGTGAAGGAATCTGTCTCTGAAAACCAGAACAACTAGAAAACACTTGATGTCATCATCCTCCCACCTACACACACACACACACACACACATGGGGGGGAGGGGGGAGGCTTTTGTTCTCACATAAACTTTCTCTCATATACAAACACATGTAAATACAAAATAAACTAAAAAATAAAAACAAAGTATAATTAACACTACCAACCCAGAACACTATGTTTCATAAATATTTTTTTCTGGGACAGAAAATTGACAAACCCTGCCACACTTCTTTGCGCATGCTCTGGCCTCTAAGGATGATCAGCTGGCTGGAGTTAGGATGAAGGAGTTTCTTCCACTCAGGTATTGTAGCTGTATACACCCCTTCCTTATGATACCGAGGGCTCTACCGCCTGTTCCAGCATTCTGTAGATCACTTTTCTATATTGTCTGCTCTTAAAATCTAGGATAACCACCCGCAGAATCTTATCTATTTCTCTATCATTGCCGTATCTTAGTCCTACTCTACCATTTCCATTTCTCCCTCTTGTTTCCTGTTGCCCATTTGACTTACCATTGCTACACATAAAAACAAATGAAAAAAAACAGTGGCCTTTAATAATAACCATTTTACCGTGCTCAAAGTTTCTATGGGGTCAGAAAAACATCCTGTCTGTTGTGCAGTGTCTAGGGTCTCTACTGGGGAGACTCCATTGAAAGGGGTAATTCACACCTGGGACTGAACTCATATAAACACTTGTTTAAACACATTATTGGCTATCAGCTGGGGTCAGATGGATTGACTGAAATCCAGACTACTTCATCTGGATACTTGGACTTCTTCACAGCATGGAGACCAAAATCCCCCAAAGGACATCTCACACACACACACACACACACACACACACACACACACACACACACACACACACACAAAACACGCAGAAGGTGACTATCACTGATAAGAATGCAGAGTCACAAATCACCCTTCACTGATGAAGGAACTGGACTCCACTTTTCATAGGAAGTACCAGAGTTCTGACTATATCACAGGAAGAAATGGCGTTGGCGTTGGATTGGTTAGGAGAAAACACCAGCTGCTGTATTGTCTTTACCATTTTTCTGCCATGCCTCTTCTCCTACCCAGGAATCACTTTTCCTTTTCCTTCAGCATTTCCTTTCTGTTTTCTTCTCACCTCCTCCCTGTAGGTTACATTCCTATTCTATAGATAAGTTACTCTCCGTTGAAATTCAGCCTTATCTTTAACACACAATGATTTCAGAAATAAAGGAACATTCCACTGAACACCACCTAGGGAAATATTCGACATATGACAGGAGTGCTGGTTAGTTCCATGTCTACTTGACACAAGCTAGAGTCACCAGAAAGGACAGAACTTCAATGCAGAAAATGCCTCCATAAGATCCAGCTGTAGGAAATTTTCTTAATTAGTGACTGATTGGGGGAGAACCACCCCATTTTTAGTGGTACTATTCCCAGGCAGGTGGTCCTGTGTTCTATCTATAAGAAAACAGACAGAGCAATCCATGAGGAACAAGCCAGTAGGCAGCTCCCCACTATGGCCTCTTGATCAGCATCTACCTTCAGGTTCCTGCTCTATTTGACTTACTGTCCTGACTTCCTTTGATGATGAATTGTGATGTGGAAGTGTAAGCCAAATAAACCATTTCCTCCCCAATTTGTTTGGTCATGATGTTTCATCACAGCAAAAGTATCCCTAACTAAGACCAACATATCACTGACACAGCAACCTGCCCAAATTTAACTATACAGTATAATGAATTGTATATGTTTATAAACCAGTGAACAATAAGGGTGGTGGCTATATTTGTCTTGTGAAATGGTTTCTCATATACCTTTATAATACCTACCCTCTTCAAGCCCAATAACTCATTATAGACTTTATGCCACCATATATTAATTTATGCTTTCTAGACTTCTACATGAATGGAATAAAACAACATTTTTCCTTGACCTGAATTCCTTCCATCAGCAAACACTTTAATCAAAGCCATTGCATTGATAACTCACAGTTATGCCATTGAATAATATTCCATTGTATAGACATACCACAGCTTTTTTTCACTTATGAACAGATGTTTGATCTGTTTATAGTTGAAATAATAAGCCAAGCTGCTATGTGAGTCTTTCTATGAGCATATTTGTAAAAACCCAGAATCGGAATGGTTGGGATCACATGTTAAGTATACACTTAAAAACAAATTTACACACTTCAAAGGTATTTTTCTAAGTTACTTGACCATTTTAGCATCCCCACCAGAAGTGTACAAGAACTTTGTACACTTTTTCTGCATGCTGAAAATACCTAATATCTTTACTTTTGGCAATAATAATGATATGCTATAGTATCTGATTGGAAGTTTAATTTATAATATCCTAACAACAATGTTGAATTCTTTCCGTGAACTTACCTGCTGTCCACATATTGTCCTAGGTGATGTATCTACATATTTTGTCCATTTTTATTAGATTGTTTATTTGGATAATTGAGACAGGGTTTCTCTGTGTAGCCTCAGCTGTCCTGAACTTGATTTGTAAACCAGGCTGATCTAGAACTCACAGAGTTCTGTTTGCCTCTGCTTCCCTGAGTGTTGGGATTACAGATGTGTACCATTGCACCCAGCTTAGATTATTGTATTGTTATTGAGTGATTAAATTTCCTTATTATTTCTAGAAACAACAATTAGATACGCGTTTTGTATAGATGATAAAAAGTAGAGGAAGGAAGGAGGAAAGAGGAAGAGGAAAAGAAAAGGACAAAGGAGAAAAAGACAACAGAGAGGAGACTGGAAGAAGAAGGAAATAGGGAAGAGAGACACTATCTTTCAGCACTGCATTGTTTCTAAGATCAGTTGTGGTGAAACTGTACACACACACCCAAGATATGCTCGTAGTCCAATCTCCAGTGCTTCTGAACTTACTTGGAAAGAAAGAGTTTTATTTACAGAAGTAATCAAGTTATAATGTGATCCCACTAGATTCAGATGGATCCCCATCCTGTGCATCTATACCAAGTACATGGTTTGAATCCTGAGACAGACACAGAAGGAGGACATATGAGGATGGGGATATATTGGAGCAATGTCTCTGTAAGCCAAGGGATTCCAAGGGTTGGTGACAACCTTGTTGTGAGAGAGGCAGAGAATCCATCCCAGCACCAGAAAAAAACAGCCTCTGTCAACAAACTGATTTCCAAATTCTGGCCTCAAGTTCTATGACATAATAAAATTATTTTGTTACAAGTAAGCCAGTTTGTTTCAGCTTCCCTAGGATATAAACGTAAATGATACATGTATAAATGTATACAGCACATTTTAAAATCCATTGTAACATTAAAAAGGAAAGAAGAAGTCCTTCATGTGTTCTTGTCACTTTGAATCTTTAGCAGAGGTACCCACATATACACAGCAGCTTACCTATTAATTAACCGGTATGTGCATTTTGTAGAATTTTTTTTCTCTCAGCCCTGACATATGGCTTAAGGGGCCTCTGAACATGCCACTACAATCTGGCAGGATGCAGGTGGCAGCAGTCCTCTGCAGCTGACTTGGCAGTGTTTGAGCAGTTTTCTCACTGTTGCAGGCAGGGGATAGGGCAGAATGAACCACCAGATGGCTGAAGCAACCGTTTCATTCGTGTGATTCTGCTGTTATGGGCCATGCAGGCATCACAGAGAGTGGAGAAAGGACATCATGCTTGCTGGAAGCAGCACTAGTGTCTGTTGGTACTCAGGTACAGCCAAAGGGCTGTGTTCAGAGGTTTGCCATACTCTGCTCAACTGGGCCCCGTGTGCCAGGCCAGGCAATTCACCTTTGCCATGACTCTCACTAATCAGAGAACTCCAGTGCGAAGTGGAAGAGTTAACGTTCAGAGCCAGTCCATGGGGTTTCCTTCTGTCTTACAGTTAGCATTCCCTTGCTGCCCTGGTAGCCTGATGTAATCCTTGACCGTTTTCCTGCTTGGCCCATATGCAATGAAATTAGCTTATTCTAATCACTATTCATCACTACACTATTGTAGGGTGCTAGTGGTCTAGTCTGGAGCTTGCAGAATTAGACTCGCCAACCTCAGAACACAGCACATGCCCCCTTCCTGATGCTGACAGGTTGTTTTTATGATGGTTGGTGCACAATGCAACTCTTCAAGAAGTTTCATCTGCACATGGACACTGGCTACACTCAGGAACCTCAGGGGGTCTCATGAGCCTGTCTAGGCTGATATCTCTGCCCTTAGCTGCATGGTTTAGGGGAGACAATGTAGAAGGAGGTTGACAGCTATTGAGCACATGCAATAGATAATATATGGGTGTGTGGTACTAGTTGCTTTTACACACTTTACCATGTTAAAATGAGTGAGATGCCTCAGAGGATTAGACATGCTTGCCACACAAGCCTGATGACCCAAGGTTAGACCCAGGATCCCACAGTGGCAGGAGAGAAGCAACTTTGGAAACTAGTTCTCTGATCTCCACATGTTCACAAGAATGAGCATGTGCAGGGCGCACACACACACACACACACACACAGAGACAGAGAGAGAGAGAGAGAGAGAGAGAGAGAGAGAGAGAGAGAGAGAGAAACCAGAAGGAATGTGTGAAGCACTTGCCTTGGAAGCCAGACTGCTTGCCCTGGTTATTGATATTCTTTTCACACTTTTAGCTCTGAAGGATGACACATCGACTTTAGCACAGAAAATACAGGGAAGGACCCTTGCCATGGGTCATATGAAAAACAGGTAACCATGCTTGCCTCGGTCCATTTTTATGTCTTCTCCTGGACACACCTTTGTCCAGGTTAGCTTTGACTGTCAGACTAGAGTCACTTGAGAAGATAGTGATTACCCAGATGAGACTGGCCCGTGGGCATGTCTGTGGTAAACTGACTTGGTGGCTAGTTGATGTAGGAGGAACCACACCCCAGTGGTCAGCACCATTACTTGAGCAGGTGATAGTCCTGAGCTATATATGCAAGCTAGCTAAACATCAGCCTGAGGTGAAGCTAGCAAGTAGGGTAACGTTCCTTTGTTGCTTTGCTTTAAGTTATTGCTTGAGTTACTTCCCAGACTCCCCTCAGGGATGGACTGTGACCTAGAAATGTAATCCCAACAAACCATACCTCCCATAAATTGCTTTGGGTCAGAGTGTTTTATCACAGCCACAGAAGGGAACTAGAACAACTATGTAGAGAGTATTTTTAAAGGGAAGCCATCAAACAGGGCTTTGTTAAGACCTTATATAACCCTAGACAGCCTATTCTTTAAAGAGAAGAAAGCTATTTTACAAGGCACCAGAATACTGCCACATTACAGTACACCCATCCATACAAACAGGATACAAATGCTCTGTAAACTCAAGAGCATTTGCCACATCCAGCTCCTACATGGATGTGAGCATATGCCATGAGTGTCTCAAGCACATTTGCCAAACGATTACTTGTGGGGCTTGGCAGAGAACTCTTCATCAGGGGTGTTTTGTCATGGTCTCTGTGACAGCTCCAACTGTGACACTGAGCAGGTAAAGTGAATAATAACATATCCAACTTGGAAGGTCAATTCCTGCTCATATTTCTAATTATTACACACACCATCACCAAGGAGCTCCCTGTAGGAGCTTCTTGCTGTGAAAGTAGAATGTTCATTACTCAAGAGTTGGTCTTTCACTTTGGAAATCCATAACAGTCCTGCACAAGGAGAAACCCAAGACTGCTACTAAATTTTCAAAGAAAAGAAGACAAGGGTGCTTCTCATTTCATTTACTTGACTTCTGTAACAGGAAGCTGGTGTTTCTCCTCCTCTCATTTCAATGTCATCCACATTGGTAGAGCCCACCAGATGATCTTGAGACTCCACTAAAATAGAACGTTATTAAGATTTGTCCGTTAGTATCACCTTGATGTGTTTCTCTTCTGACAAGAAGCTTTCCTCTGGGAGAAAAGAAAACAATGAGATTTTCTTGTCTATAAGAAGAATATTGAGGTGGTATAAATAGAAACTCCTAGCAGAAAGGTCTCCATAGTATCTCCCTAGCAAAGCACAGACTAGAGATTTAAAGGCCTATGTTGGAAAAATGGAGTAGTCTACATGAGATTCTAATTTCTTGTTAAATGAATAAACTAGGTAGATAACAAGCTTAAATAGGTAAATTATTTTTATATTCTCTACATTAACTAGTATACTTGAGAGCCTACCTTATTTAATACTTATTTAATACTGTTAAATGAGCCTAACTTATTTAATATTGTTCTTAAGATTATTCAAGGCATGGACATATACCTTTGGTATTCCACTCTAAGATGCTGTTTGTAAGTAGTATTATTGTATTTAATCATGTTCTAAAGGTTTGATCAACACTATATTCAGTTGTTTGGTCATTGCTCCAT
The DNA here is from genome assembly GCA_907169655.1 of Acomys percivali. Taxonomy (NCBI): domain Eukaryota; kingdom Metazoa; phylum Chordata; class Mammalia; order Rodentia; family Muridae; genus Acomys; species Acomys percivali. Next base: position 65,443,985 of record OU015747.1, read on the forward strand.
ATGACAGGTGAAAATTCTTCTCCCAAGTGTTAAAGAGTGGTAAAGCCAATATATAACCATTCTAAACTAAAACATACACAAATGAAGAAGTGACAGGAAGTATTAGGCATGTTTTCAGATGTTCCAATATTCCTCTAATGGACTTCATATTTGCACCAGCACAAAGCTTACATGTTAAATACAGCCTCATTTTCAAATGTACTCAGGTTTAAGTGAGGAATAAGGGGTGAGCGTTTATGAAAGAGGAAAAATATTTGCTTATTCTTTTGGCCATGTGAGAGCACAGCAATAAAACAATTGTGTACATGCCAGGAGAAATGGCCCCATTGAGAACCTAGTATACCAATCGCTGATCTTAGGATTCCTAGGACCTGACTAAAAGAAAACAATGTTGACTTGCTCGAGTACCCCAGTCTATGGTATTTCATAAGGTAGTCCAAAGTGATTAAGTCATCCTTCTCCCAGGTATGACTTCACTTCTCCATCCATTCATAGGTGAGCATTGTCATCTAAATCTACTTAGCTAATAAAAATGCATGTGAACCTTAAGAAACAATGTAGAATATGACATGTTCTCTTCTCTCTCACTACAGTGACCTCTAAAATCTGTGACAGGGTGGAGCCTCCTTTTGCTTGGATCTCGGGGGTATGGAGCCTGAGATAAAAAATGGCAAACAGTGGATGACAGAGACATCAACTTTTATAATACTAACCCACAGAGCTTTCAGAATTACTTGTTACCTTAGTGTAACATAGCTTATCCTGACGAATGCAACAACTGTTAACTTCTCAGGAGGAGGCTAATTTGTATGACTTGAAGAGATAGAATATATCTACTAATGTAAAGTGTTGCGCCACTGTGCTGTTTCTCCCATGCAAAAGAATGAATTACATTCATTAATTCACCTTCTTCCATTTTTCTTCAAATTTAACAGCATAAGTATTTGAAATTGGAGACATAAAACAGCATTGTAGTCTTTGGTCCTTCTCTAACTACTAAAAACATATTCATCCACCAAACTCCATCTCATGAAGCTTTCTGGTCCAGAGCTCTCTAGCTTTTGGAGCTCTCATATATGGATTTCATATCCTGTGTGGAAATCACTACATTTCTTCTTGTTATGATTCACTGTGCCTGAATATTTAAAGTCCTCTACCCTTTTCAGCACACAACATTTTCAGCACCCTAAAAAAATCATGGAAGTGTATTCAACTGCTTATCCTTATTCTATGACAGATATCTGCCTTTGACTACCTGTTTATCCTGTATCTAAGTGTTTTCATCAGGTTATCAAAAGGAACAGATCCAAGGTATGGAAAAATGACAGACAGACAGACAGACAGACAGACAGACACAAGTAAATTGGAAACTGATGACCTCTAGTCACTCTGTCCACAAAGCAGGGTACCTCACTTGTTCCAATCAAAAGCTCAAATCCCAGAAAGTTCTTGGAGAGCCTGTGGTTCCTATTCCATGAAGACAGCTTGGAGTTAGGCAGATTGTTACATTTTCAATGGATGGATTATATACTGCTATTTATGATCAGAAAAAAAGGTGTCCTCCAATATGGTGAAAATAGCAAGTAAAAGTAAAGCACATCCAATTCATAGTATAGAACACCGCCACTTCTTTCCTCTGAAATAATTAGATCTTTTCTTCTACCATCCTGCTTCAGCCATTTGGTGCATTTCTTAGCTTGAACGAGAGGAAACAATAAGAAAACTATTTGGTGCCTCTTTGCCTCCTTCATGGGAATATGTTCCATCACTTCTTCACTATCCTGTGCTGCTTATTTTGTTCCCAGTTGTGGCCTATTTTATAGATTGTTAGGATGAAATATTTCCTTCCAAAATTTGTGTCCTTTCCAGAACTTCAGAATGGGAACTTAATTATAAGCAAGGTTACTGAAGAGACAACTAGTTAAGGTGAGGTCATATTGTAATAGCATAGACCTTCAACACAGCATTTACACTTCTAAAAAGAAGAGCAGAGAGCTAGAAATCTACGTCAGACACTGAGGGGAAATGGCCATGTCATATAGATAGAAAGAATATAGGTAAATAGCTACAGGACAAAAAAATGCCAAGAATTACCTGCATCCTCCCAAAGTTAAGAATGAGGCACACACAGATTCCACTTCTATACCACCATAAAGGAATTAACTCTATAAACACTTTAATTTTGGTCTTCTAGGTTGTGAGCTTTTTAAAGCATCTATGTTTCAGCCAGAAACCAAAGCAGTAGTTTCGAGCTGTATTCTTTCTATCATTCCTTACCCTGTCTGCTAATTATGAAATAATAAGCAGGGACATTTTCATAGTCAGTCAGAATCATTGTATCCACACATGGGAACCAACCACTTCATGGTCCTTCGGTGCTTACATCAGGGCAACCAAAGGACCAGTAACCACAGCTGTGGTTGGAGTATTTGAAATAATAGAAGATCATCAATCACTGAAGAGATGATGAGAAATGTGTGGCTCAAAAAGCAAAAGTAAAGAGTGAGGCTCCATGAAGCAATAGCCATGTCAGCAGGTAATGTATATGCAGAGTACATTGCTCAGCTGTAGCTGTTTTTCTTTTATCTTGATATAGGGCTTTTCAGAGTAGCCCTGGCTATCCTGGATTCACTATCTAGACCAGGATTACCTGGAACTCAGAGATCTACCTGCCTCTGTCTCCTGAGTGCTTGGACTAAACAACTGTGCCACCACACCCAGCCCTAACTGTTAACGTTTATTCATTTGTTTTTCATCTGAATGTGTTGGCTCATGGATCAGATATCTGGCAGACAACACACACACACACACACACACACACACCACTAGACTAGAAGCCAGAGAGGATCCAAAAATATCAGAGTATAAGAGGTCTTATCTCAGACCTGTGATATGATAGATCCTTCCACCTCAGGAATAACAGTACAGAGCTTCTTAGAATAAGAATGGAACCCAGTTCAACTGCAAGATGGAACTAGTCATTGGAAAGTGTTTGTGGGAAAAAGATAGAAGAGAACAGGAAAAGGCTATTTTGCCAATGAGTTATTGCCACAATGGGGGAGGGGAAGCCACCTAGGAAGATGACACATGATGCTAGTATCAATAACACTGTCATGAACAGGGCAAGAAAGAAGGAAATTTGGATAATGATGAGAAGCAAAGTGGACTCTGACACTGAGGAATCTGAATGTCTGAACTGAAAACTAATAAATGATTAAAGAGAGAGCCAAAGCCCATGTCCTGATGCCTGAAACTGTCCCAGTGCTGACTGTATCCCAGCATTCAGGGTACCATTCTGGAAAAGAGTTACCAGAAAGAGGTAAAAGCTGGATTAAAACACAAATGAATAAAGCCAAAGGATTTCTGTGTACTTTCAGTGTTTCAAATTATTCCAAATCAGCTGGGTGCAGTGGTACACACCTTTAATCCCAGCTACTTGAGAGACAGGGGCAAGTGGATCGATATAAATTCAAGGCCAGTCTGCTCTTTGTAATGAGATTCGGGAAAGCCATACTCTGTCACAAAGAAGAAAACCAAATAAATAAACAATAAAAATAAAATATTCTAAAATCTGAATATTCTTCATCTATAGCTTATTGTCCTCAACTATACATGATATAACAGAAGACACTGTAATCTATGTTATAGGTATCAGCCAGGACATAGCAGATAGTGGCTTAAGCAACAGTTTTTTTATTTTCTCTCATAATCATGAACTCCTGTGGTGTTTTTGTGATTGGGTTCTATCAGGCTAGCAGTCCTTCATTCCCCTGGGCTTTCTCAATAGGTCCAATAGGTCACAAGTTAGCAAGGGCAGCTTCTGGATTCAGGCCTCATAGTGTATTCGAAAGCAGAGAGCTGTGGAAAAGGCTAGAAGGGCTTCCGACCATCCCTTTAAACTAGGAAATGAAGATCTTTCCTGAGGGATCCCAGGAAACTGTTATATATCCTTACCACAGTTCTACAGTCAGACAAGGTAATGAACCTACGTGCCTTAAAATCAACAAAACCTCCTTGCCAAAATGGCTTCTTTTCACTTGTTTCTTCGTATGATGGGAGAAGATGGAGGACAAGGTCACTGTGTTAGAGACGAGGGGGACTTGAACTTGTACTTTTCAGTTAATCCAAGGGTACATTGAATGCTACTACATCAGTACAAACCCGTTAAAACCAGGTGAAGCCAAAGGACATGGGTCATCTACAAAAGAACATGGAGCTTCTAATCAAGAGAAAGGCATTCACCTCAGGTAGGTATGCTCTATAAATTCCGAAGCAGGAAGCAGCCTTCCCAGACGCTCCTCTGAAACAGTTAAGAAATAATTAGACTTTGTTGTTCCACTAAGCCTCTCATCCCAGGAGCTCAGGGCACTTCCCTGCATCGTCTCATCAATCTTCATGCCATTCAAGGCAGCTGGTGTCTATTGTCATCTTTATTTTCAGGATGAAGGAACTGAGATGTGGATGTCATATGCTCAATGAGTCAGCACCAGCTGGGGATGAGATCAAAACCTACTCATTGAGGACCCTGGGAAGATGCTTGGAGGTTATTTACATAGCCAGCGAGCATGAGCGCTGGCAAGGTGGCTTAACGCAAGGAAGTCGGAGCTCGAGCACAAGACAGGGGAAGCAATAGAACTCTGACTCATGCCATGCAGGAAGCTTGGGCAAGACTCCTAACACTGACCATTTTCTTTACCTAAAACCTAGGGGAATGATGTGGACCCATCTAATTCACTGAGTATTCTAAAGACAGATGTGTTTTGTTTTGTTTTGTTTGTTTTGTTTTTTCAAATTAAGCCACATAAAATGGGTCATTCTGTAAAGTCCAAGTCAGTGTCAGGCATTGTTGTTGTTTAATAGGTTGGTTGAATCAGTAATTACAATGAAACTTCTGCTCGGGGCTGAAAAATCACAGTCCTAAGAGCAGCCAGACAATTATACAGAGATTGTCCTGGATGACCAAGGTTCCTTTTTGTTATTAAATGTGTGAAGAACACATTGCAGCACTAATTATGTAGAAAGTGCTTTGGAAGGTGAGGGATAAGAAGACTCCGATCCCAGTCCTCCAGAAAACAAAGTCAGTTTCAGGAACAGACAAAGCAGCATTTTGTTCTCCAGTGAGATAAAAAGGGACAAACTCTGTGGTACATAATGAGGCACACAGGATGCCTGTATCACCAGCAATCAGATGCTAGGAGGAAGCCTTGTGGATGCTAGTTCCTGTGCGATAGGAAAGGGGAATCTAGCTGAGAGTAATGTTGTCATGAATAACTGGAAGCTGAGTGAGTTAAGATTAGTATTGATGGAAAGACAAGTACATGAATCCTGTCTGTAGACATTCTACTGAAAACTTGTTCAGCAGGGAGTGTGTGTGTGTGTGTGTGTGTGTGTGTGTGTGTGTGTGTGTGTGTG